>CM019149.1:162963752-163473812 GCA_009733165.1 Naja naja
CATTTGCTAAAATTGTTGAAGCCCACCTGGCCTTGGCTGTATCCCATACATTTGTAATGAGTTCTCTTCTTTTCTGTTCTCTTTGAAGAAAAAGTCTAATTCTTTTTCCATGAATTGGATAAATTCTTTATCTTTTAATATTGATTGATTCAACATCCATCTTAGTTTTCTTTTTTGTCCTTTCCATGTAACTTTGATTGGATTATGGTCTGCCCAGTTACTTGTTTTTATATTCAGTTCTTGTACGTTAGCCTTCAATTTGGCTGACATCCATATTATATTTATCCTTGACTAAGACATGTACCTATTTGAATAAAATGAATATTGATTTTCCTTAGGATGTATCTCTCATCATGAATCTTGGATGCCTAGTTTTTCACCCATTTTTTAAAAAGCCTTTGGTAATGTTTTCCTCACTTTTTTATTCACTTTCCTGTTTTTATAATCTAGTTTTGCATCTATAATTGCATTGAAGTCTCCCACTACACAAATATTTTCATACCCCAATTCTACTATTTTCTTATGTAATTTCTATAAAGTCCTCTTGTTTGTTTGGTGCATGAATTGCTACCAGGAGTATCTGTTTATGGTTCATTGTTATCTCCACAATCAAAATCCTCCCTTCTTCATCCATAAATATTTGCTTAGCATTTATTGTTTCTTTTATATAGAGATCTACTCGTCTCTTCTTATGTTGTGATAAGAGGTATATAGTTCCCCAATTTTGGGGTATTCCAATAATTTTTCAAATGTATTGCCAATAATTTGCCATAACCTTAACCTTCAAGAATCAAGAAAAAAAAACCTTTAGAAATCATAACTGGCAGGAAAGCATTCCATACATTGTAGATAAAGGTTTTTTTCATCTATTTTCAAACCTCCATGAACAAAGCAAATATTCAAGGACAAGTCCAGAAAGTGCTGAGAATGTATCTTACATTCTCACATTTTTCTGTTACAAATGTTTCTTTTATTTTTATTCAAAATACAATGTTCTTTTCAATCCTAAATACTTACGTATAAATTCTTATGATGTAACTGGACAGGTGATTATTTATAAACTAAACAACTTTTATTTTGAAGTTCTTAGTTGTACTAACTATAAAAGTAAATGTAAACCATTTTCCATGTTTCCCTTTTCATAGAGACCCCACTTTATTGGAATACTCTAATAAATTGCTTTTAAATGATCTTCCAACTCGATAGCTTATTGGAAAAAGTAAGCCAAGGCACAACCTCAGGCCTTTTCTTCTCATACACATGTATTTGTGTGTGCAGTGTTAAGTTTGCATGAAGAGTCAGGCGAGGAGTTCCAGCAAAGACTTTATTAGTGACTACAGCTCGAATGGACCCGTCCTGGCTTGGCTGCTTCTGCTTAGCCTGCAGCGTGCTGCCAGCCAATGTGCAGGGTTTCTTCCCAGCACTATTCAAACCAATAACATTCAAACCTACATACATAACACCCCTCCCCACTAGGTTCAGTCCATACCAAACCCCAACCTATCTAATGTATTCCCTTAAATAGGTGGGGCTCTTACGTGTCGTTGAGACCTTCGTGGTTCAGAAGTTTTAACGTTCTCACCCAGTGAGAGGAAATGTGTCTGCTGACATTTCCTGTTGGGACTTCCTGAGGAAGAAGACCCTGTTAGACTGTTAGAATCTGGTCTCTCCCAACCCATCTCCATTCCAATATCAGCACCCAAGTCAGGTGGTGGTGTGCAATCTTCCACTTCTAAGGATGAATCTTGGCATTGTGACAGGGTTGGGATGGTTCCTGTCATGGCTCTACTTCTGGGATGGATCTTGGCATTGTGACAGGGTTGAGGATGGTTCCTTCGCAATGGCTCGTTACATGGGGTTGATTCCTGTTTGCTGATTTTCCTCCTGTTCCTCCCCTTCCCCTAGAAGAGACATTAGGTGAGGGACCCAGAGAGACAGGCGATGTTCCTGAGGAACCTGGATCTAAGTTGGTCAATGTGCCTGCTCCAGAGACCATCCTCTGTTTGTACCCTGTAACGAGGGCCAGTGATGTGAGTTATTTCAGCAGGAATCACAAAGGTTCACCTATAAGGTTCCTAGCATAGACAGAATCTCCCACACTAAAAGAACGAACTTTGGAAGTGGAATCCAGTGGTGCGTTGGGTGCGTAAGTGGGATGAAGGCGGTCAAGAAGACCTAAGTTTCCTACCCATCAACAACTCTGCTGGGGACAAGTTATTTGATGGGCTAGGAGTGATGTGTTGAGCACTAAGAAGTTTTCAAGCTTCTCAGTGATATCCCCAGGACCCAGCTGCTGAAGCTTCTCCTTGGTAAGCACCATAGTTCGCCGGCCATTGGCGGGTGCCAAGGAGTGAGGGCATGTCTGATGCCCTGTTGAGCTAGAAAGGATTCAAAAATGTTAGCGTGAATTGAGGGCCATTGTCAGAAACAAGGACATCTGGTAATCCATGGGTTACAAACAATTTTCGGCTGCTTGATGACAGCCTCACTTGTAGTGGATGTCATGGGAATTACCTCTAGCCATTTAGGTATGCATCTACTACTAGAAAAGTGTGCCCTCTTGTAGGGCCTGCAAAATCAATGTGGATTCTAGACCATGGGCCCCTAGGACATTCCCATTCCTGTGTGGAAGTGAGGTGGGGCAGGCCTGACTACCTGGCAATTGGGACAAGATGCTACCCAGTTTTCAACCATTTTGTCAATACCTGGCCACCATACATAACTCCTGGCCAAACCTTTCATCCTTACAATCCCAGGATGACCCTCATGTAACATTTCCAAAACCTCCCTTTGCAGTTTGCAGGAATAACCACCCTGTTACCCCACAAAATACATCCTCTTAATACAGATAATTCAGTTTGCCTGGACTTAAAAGGTTGGGCAAGGTGAGGTAGATCTTGAAGAGGCCAACCTTTCTTAATCCAGCCCATAACAGGTGCCAACACAGCATCTTTGGCAGTTTCTTTGGCAATCTCAGCAGCATGGACTGGAAGCTGCTTAACAGTCTCCAGGAAAAAGGTGTGAGTTTCAAGTTCAAAGTCCTCCTTGTGGCAGGTAGTGGGCAGCGACTCAGTGCATCAGCATGTCCAATGTCCTTGCCAGGCCTGTGAATCAGTTTGTAGGAATAGGCTGCAAGAAATTCAGTCCACCTCAGCATTCTTGGTGACAGGATATTAGGTGTAGGTTTGTCTCCTGCCACAATGCCTAGTAAGGTTTGTGATCTGTAACAATGGTGAATGACCTGCCATACAGATATTCATGAAATTTCTTAACAGCTGCAACAACTGCTAAAACCTCCTTGTCCAATTGGCTATAATTCCTCTCTGCTTTGGACAGCTCTTGGTAAAATAGTGGGGCTTCCCGTCCATTGGGAAGCCTGTGACTCAAAACCCCACTCCAAAGGGGATGCATCACAAGTCAGAACAACAGGTAAATTCTCAGAGAATTGTATCAACACAGCATCAGACGTGATTAGTCTCTTAATACTGTTAAATGCTGACTGTTCCTTCGCCCCAGATCCAAACAGCTTTCTTATCAAGCAGCGATGTAAGGGCTCAGCAATAGATGCTTTGTGAGGTAGAAACATGTGGTAAAGTTAATAAGTCCAAGGAAGGCTTGCAAATCTGCCTTGCATCGAGGTTTAGGGGCTTCATTGATTGCTTTAACCTTGGCATCAGTAGGATGGATGCCATGCTTGTCAATCATACCCCAGAACTCAACTCTGTCTGTTTTGAGTGTACATTTGTCTTCCTTGACTTTTACCCGCTTTTCTGAATCTGGTAAGGACTTCTCTGAGTCTTTCTTGAAGCTGAGTGTCATTTTCAGCAGAGATTAATACATCATCAAAATAAGGTACTACCCCTGGCAGTCCTTGCAACATTCTTTCCATAAGGCTCTGAAAAATGCCAGGTGTACTCCAAATTGTAGTCTTTACATTTGAAGGCACCTCTGAGCCATCAGTTGTAAATACATGCCTGCCAAGGAATGGAGCAAATGATGCTGAATTTGGGATATCTTGACTCTGTTGGCATGGTTAAAATCCCCTTGTAGTCACCACAGATTCTCACTGACCCATCAGCCTTGACTGGTGTGACTATGGGTGTTTCCCATCTGGAGTCAGTAGGCTCTAAAACCCTTGAGCAATGAGTTTATCTAATTGTGCATCAATTTTTTTAAAGCAAATGGGACCCTCCTGGGCTTTAAGCAATGGGGGCACCTTGGGGTCTAGGCTGAAAGCAATAGGGGTCCCCATATACTTGCCCAGTCCTTAGAAGACCTCTGGAAACTCAGACTTCAAGGACTCTTCCCAGTCAGAACTGCTCATGATGGATGCCAGTCACCTCGATGCCAAGTGGCTTGAACCACTCAAGTCCCAGCAGATCCTTGTCCACATGGGTCAGGGCAAGCGTTTGGTGTGGCCTTTAAACTGCGTTGAAATCTCTCGCTCCAACTACTGGAATCTTGTTCCCTTGGTAGTCTTTGAGAGTCAGTGCTTGCTTCGAAATGCTTTTCTGAATTTTGGGAAAAAGTCTGTGGATAGTGTCCCATGACACCATAGATAAATAAGAGCCTGAGTCCACTTCCATTTGGCAAGGCCTTCCTTCAATAAACACCTTCACATGTACTTTTCTGCTTTTTAAGGGTGAAGAATGACCAATAGTGATTGTTTGGTGAGTTTCATTCTTGCCATTTGCTTCTAAATTGCCCCATTTTTTCAAGGAAATTGTTGGGCTTAAAGTCTCTAGGGAAATTTCTTCCTAGCTGGTGGAGTTCTGGATGATTTGCAGACTCTGGCTATGTGACCCCGTTTCTCGCAAATGGAGTCAAAGAACTTGCAATCAGTGCGGGGTGGCCCCCCACAGCCTCTGCAATAGAACCCTTGCCTGTTCTTCCCAGAGTCTTTTCTTTTCTTCTCCATTCTGAGTTTAAAAATCCCCTCCTCTGCCTCACTGCCATCAGAATCAGAGTCTATTTGTTTGCAATGAGCTGTTGTGGATTTTCCCCATCAGAATGGCTTGAGGCCTGGCTTGAGGCCTTGTTAATCTTTTCATGGCATGCTGAGGACTTGGTGGCTTCGCTGAAACAGCTTCTTCAATGGCCTCTTTAAGCGTGATCTTAGGTTTCATTAATAGTTTGCTTTGTAAGACCTTATCTTTAAGGCCTAAAACAACCGATCACGCATGGCCTCTTCTAAGTTGGTAAAGTCACAAGCACCCCCAATCCCTTAAACTTGCCACGAAGTCATTAACATTCTTATCCCTTGATCCGATGGTAAAATTGTGTCTCTTAATGAGGCCGACTTGTAAAATGGGCTCTAAAAGTTTCTCTAAATCGGACCATTCCATTACCTTCAGCTCTGCTGCTCCATCGCCTTTGCCATTTTGAAGACTGCGGACCGCAGTGTGTGAGAAAGACCGCCCTCTTCCGTCTCTCGGGGATGCGGCGAGATCGTTCCCTCCAGGAACATGTGAAACGATCGCGATTCCCAGTCTTCCGTCGCGATCGAGCGGTGGGGGGTGTGTTCAGCGCAGCCATCTCGCTCAGTTGCTTGTTATCGCGTGTCTTCTCTTCAGAAATCCCATCCTCGCGCCAGTGTTAAGTTTGCATGAAGAGTCAGGCGAGAGTTCCAGCAAAGACTTTATTAGTGACTACAGCTCGAATGGACCCGTCCTGGCTTGGCTACGGCTGCTTCTTATAGCCTGCAGCCGTAGCTGCCAGCCAATGGGAGTGCAGGGTTTCTTCCGCACTATTTAAACCAATACCATTTGACATTTTACAAGAACAGTTCAAATAAACCAATAACATTCAAACCTACATACATAACAGTTGGCATTCTTCCAACGGACTGTACCTGGTTAACTTCCTGAAGTTGGCAATTACCTATCCTGGTCTGTTGTGAAACTTTATTCTTTGTTTTTTGGTTTTGCTTCATTATCGGCTCTTTGAATTTGAACAAATGTTATTTTGAAAATAATTTACTCCTCCACTGTGAACAATTAAACAGTGAAGCCAAGTTGAAGACATCAGATATTTCTGCATCCAGAGTATTTTATAGCATTCCAGACTATGACACAGAAGCATCTTGCACAACTAGAACACACTGGATGGTAAACAGAACTTTAATTTCTCTCTCCTCACTCCAAACCCAGAATCTGCCCTAAATGTTTGTGCTATTCTGTGGATTAGATTTGGGGTGTCCAAGGAGCTGCATTTAGGGAGGGGAATAATAATTTTTGTTGCACTAGCTAAAAAATTTTTTGCTCATACAACTAGACAGTCAGATTGTTTCTCCTGAATTAAAATAGAGAATAGATGTTCATGATGAAGATTTGCACACCTATTTCCTCCTTCACACAAGTGCATGGACTGCCTCACACATGACATGAAACATAGGATTCTAAACCATATTATTTAAATGAGACACATAATTTTAAGCATTTAAATTTGTACAAATCATTCAGTCAAATCTTCAGATTGAATCAAGTGATTGGGAATTGCTTCAAAAGGCGATTCAGAGGTTTAAGGGACTTTTACGCTTGTTAGTCTTAGAGGATTTCATTCCATATGTCAACCACATTGGGTATGGAGATAAATGCTGTATGGAGCTCTCTATTATTGGCCAGAATAACCAGACAATGGGTTTTACCTTCACTAATTCTGCCTACCAGAGGATCAGGTGCATCAGTTTTCTCCTAGAATTTGTTTAGGCAGATTCACTTGGAAGCTCACTTGGCACATTCTAATATTTTTTTTATTACTTTCTCATCTGTGGGTGTACTTTCAGTTTCCCAATTTGGTGCGTATATGATTCTAGCTGCAGTTATTATGTGTATGATTAAGTATATGAATCTTTTATTATGTTTCCCTAATGTTATTCCTATAATAAGAATAGTTCCGAGAACTGGTTGCTGAAATTTTTGAAGCCCACCCCTGGGACTACCTATAAATGTTTCTCATGGTATTTGCAGTTTTCTTCTAAATATATGGAGGTTGAATAAATCAAAATCACTTTGAATTGTGTGCAGCGGTGTTCATCCTCCAGAAGAATGCCCACAACTGATATTACAGACCAACAAACATCATGATGAAAGCTGTATTATTTCTGTGTTTTAGGGAATTAAAAAAAGTAATATGGGGAATTAATATTGTATATGGTAATAGTAGCAAGATTATGGTATACAAAAACTTGGAAAAACAATGAAATGTCCACAGTGCAAACTTAGATTATAAAATTATTATTGGATATGTGATTCATATGGATTATGTGATTCATATGGTTTTTATAATTCATGATTATAAGTCTTTATCATTCTGAGAATCAGTTCTTGAAGAATACTATATTGGTTTCCACTCCAGCTTGCCAGAAGAAACACCTACCAGGCACTTACTAACACCTCCCAGGCACCAAGAGACAAGTTGTGATTTTAGGAACCATTGACCTCTAAAAGGAATCTTTTTGTTCTTCCTCACTCCCACATGTTTTCTACAATCATTGTTTATTCCCCAGTTAAAAATCTATGGAGATTCTCAGTCATCCAGGTCATGGTTGTCTGAAAGGTGCTTTTTCAGGAGGCAACTGGACTTCGTTTTTTCTTTCTTCTTTGAAGACGTTTCATTTTTCATCCAAGAAGCTTCTTCAACTCTGACTTGATGGTGGGGGAATGGAAGGATTTATACTTCTTGCAGACAGCTGGTCATTTACATTCTTTTAGAGAGTCACTGAGGCCATCTGGGGGTTTGTCTGTCTCTTCAGGGTGACCTGAGTGGTACAAATGGGCATGGAGCCTTCTTGGCTATAGGATGCTTTTCTGTCCTGTGTCCCTTCACTGTTGAAGACAGGCGCAGGCTGTTGAGGATGAGTCTGTGTTGTCTGCATCTCAAACTGAAGTGGAAATGATTCCTGTAGTCTGCAATTTTTCTGTAAATCCACTGATATTCCCACACCATTCAGTCATGGTTGTCCCAAAGGTGCTGGACTTTCTTATTTTTTATTTCTTCTTAGAAGATATTTTGCTTCTCATCCAAGAATAAAAAAGCAGAGCTGAAGAAGCTTCTTGGATGACAAGCAAAATGTCTTCAAAGAAGAATGAAAAAAACAGGAAAGGCCAGTTGCCTCCTGAAAAAAGAACCTTTGGGTATTCCCTAGTTACCTCATATCTGAAGACACCATGAATCACTGCCTGTTTTTGGAAAGTTCTGCTTCAATTATTTGATGTAAAATCCCATCCATCTTCTGCCCATCATCCACAATTGGATGGTAAATCAGAGAAGATAAAAGTTCAGGCTAATTGCTGACAATTCAGGTCGGTCCTCTCACCTCTCCTGTTCAACATCTATATGAAGCCGCTGGGGGGGATCATCCGTGGTTTCGGGGTGAGGTATCACCAATATGCGAATGATACTCAGCTTTACACCTCCACCCTGGACCACATCAGTGATGCCCTCTCCGTGATGTCCCGTTGTCTGGATGCGGTGTGGATCTGGATGGGGACAAACAGGTTCCGACTCAACCCAGAAAAGACTGAGTGGCTGTACATACCGGCATGTAGGATTACTCAGGATATACCATCTTTGGTCATGGGGGGAGAGGTGTTGCCCCCCGTGGACAGGGAGCGCAATCTGGGTGTCCTCCTGGATGCACAGCTCAGTTTGGAGGAGCAGGTGGGAACTGTGTCCAGGGGGCCATTTGCCCAGGTGCAACTGGTTCTCCAGCTGCGCCCTTACCTGAGCCGAGATGCCCTACGGACAGTCACTCATGCACTTGTCACCTCCCGACTCGACTACTGCAACGCCCTCTACATGGGACTTCCCTTGAGGACCACCCAGAGGTTGCAGCTGGTGCAGAATGTGGCCGCGCGGGCTGTGATGGGGTGTCCCGATACTCCCATATTACACCCCTCCTGTGTGACCTGCATTGGTTGCCGGTTGCCTACTGGGTGAGATTCAAGGTGTTGGTAACAACTTATAAAGTCCTACATGACTTGGGTCTGGGGTAGTTGCGGGAGCGTCTCCTGCTGGCATCACGCTCTGATCGCCCGGTACGCTCCCACAGACAGGGCCTCCTTGGGATACCATCGACCAGACATTGTCAGTTGGCAGTGCCCAGGGGCAGGGCCTTTTCTGTGGGAGCGCCCACCCTGTGGAACCAACTCCCCTTGAGCCTTCGTTTGGCCCCCAATCTCTGCTCCTTCCGCTGTGATCTTAAGACCTGGCTTTTTCAACAGGCCGGTCTGGACTAACCGGGGTGTTTTAGAGGGTTTTTAAATTTTTAATTGAATTTTAATTCTTAGGCTTGTATTTGGTTTAATTTCTTTTTATTGTAAAATTTGTAATGAGTTTTATATTGTTAGTCACCCTGAGTCCTTAGGGAGAGAGGGCGGCATACAAGTCTAATAAATTATTATTATTATTAATTAGCCTGAACCTTTACCTGCTTCTGAATTCACTTATGTTAATGCAGTTCAAGTCTATTCTCTTATGTCTCTGCTTCAAGCCATGTATAGTTGCCAGCCATGTTAAACGCCTTGTGATCTTCCTTATTCCAGAGCTCTCCCCCTTTCTACAGGAAGTGCAGGCTACTCGTGATCTCCTCAGGGATTACACAGATCATGCCAAGTGCTTTTATTACATACAGAACCAACAACACCCACTTTAGTTTTGAAGACCATGTCTAACTTTCTACCAGATGTCTCCCCTTTACAACTGTCTTAAAAAAATCAGACAAGTTTATTACACCATTTTCCATACTTATACTGATTAATCTCATCACCTTTCACTTATAACAATAGCACTTAGACTTATATACCACTTCACAGTGCTTTACAGCCCACTCTAAGTGATTTACAGTGTCAGCATATTGCTCCCAACAATTTGGGTCCTCATTTTACCCACCTCAAAAGGGTAGAAGGCTGAGTCAACCTTGAGCCTGGTGAGATTTGAACTTCCAAATTGCAGGCAGCCGGCTGTCAGCAGAAGTAGCCTGCAGTACTATACTCTAACCACCGTGGCTCACTTATAGCTTCCATCCACTCTGAAAATATGTCCTGTTCTCCACCCTTCCTTCCTAGTCTTGAAACTGTCTTATTCCCCTTGCACACTCCTGCCCTGCCACACTCACCTCAATGCAGGGGATGAAGAATTCAAAGATAAATATATTTAGGGCTCTTGGGACAAAATGGGAAAGTACATACTCAATATAATTCATTTGAAAGATTACTCAGATACAGAAAGATGTTGGGATGCTTCAGGTGGTGTATGTACTTTCCTCTTTTGTCACACGAGTCACAACCTTTGGCAGCTCCATTTCTTAAAAATCCAAACCACTTGATTGGCACATGTATTCTGGCTCAGGCATATACTGATACTGATTCTGACTGGATTGGAAGGGAAGGGAAAGATTAGAGTACCTACTCTGCCCAGAGCAAGATTTGGGGAGGCAGGGATTCTGGAATAGAAGTTTCATCCAGAGGGGGTATGCTACCGGTTCAGTCTGGTTCTGCCGAGCCAGTAGCGGTGATGAGCAGCGGAGACCGAACTGGTTCTCTCTGTCACTCTGCTCTTGGGCCCACCCACCCGCCCGGACTCCCATACTCACCTTTATCTTCTGCTTTTGAAGCGCAGCTGCTTTGCGTGGCACAGAAGAGTGCTGCGCAGCAGCTGCTGAAGCGACCGGGAGAGTGCAGACTTGCAGGAGGTGAGTTGGAACACCTCTACGCCTGCGCAGAGTGCATATTTGGTGTGCTTGCACACAAAGTGTGTGTATGCGCACAAAGCGTGGCCACCAAGCCACACCCACTGAACTGGTGGTAAAAGTTTTTGAATCCCACCACTGGTTTCATCCGGCAAAAAGCAGAAACTCCAACTGAAGGGGGGCGGGGTTTGAGATTGAAATAGTGACAGAGAAGAGTGGATGTTGATGGCAGGCCACAGGAGTTTATTTTACCAGTGTGTTGTTGAAGTATATTGGTCAGAGAAAGGTATAGAGCCTCGGTGTTGCAGTAGTTAAAGTGCAGTACTACAAACTACTTCTGCTAACAGCCAGCTGCCTGCAAGCTGGCAGTTCAAATCCCACCAGGCTCAAGGTTGACTCAGCCTTCCATCCTTCTGAGGTGGGTAAAATGAGGACCCAGATTGTTGGAGGCAATATGCTGACTCTGTAAACTGCTTTGAGAGGGCTGTAAAGCACTGTGAAGCAGTATATAAGTCTAAGTGCTTTTGCTATTGCTATAGTAGGTTTCTGGATGCTTCAGGAATTGTTGACCAATAGGGAAGGAGCACCTGGCGCCCTCTGAAAGCAATTATATATGGGGTTTCCAAGGTGGCTTGGTCAGTAACTTAAGCATACCTATGCTTTGCTTTCTGTCTGATGATCAATATTGGGCCAACTTCTGATTTCACCTGACCTAACTTAGGCCATTACTTGATTGCATCTCCATGTTCTTTGGATAGCTTTGTTCTTTCTTTGTCTTCTTGCTCAGTTTGCTTGTTTGTCTCTTTTCTTCTCTCCCTTCAGGCCTTGTCAAGTTACTGACTGCAGATGGAGTCTATAATGTTTACAACATTTTTGTGTTGGCCCCCATACATTGCCCCCAGATGTCTGTGAAGCTCCAACCTTCACAGATTTTACAAAATAATTAAAGACACTGTTCTTTCACCAGGTCTTCAACCCCAGCTAAATCTTTATTGGCCCTCACCTGAGGAAGATTAATTTATTGCCATTATTTTTTTTTATTTTGATTTATTCTACTGTTGCTTATAGAATTTTAACTCTTGTACCTGCCCAAGAACTTTTTGAACTGCATTGTCTATAAAAACTGTAAATAACTAAATAACTCGGGTCATTCGGGAACCGGCTATGCAGCATCTCCATAGATGCCTTGATATGGCCACATGACCTTGCCCATTTCACCCTGGATTTTCCAGCATGGCTGACCCACCATGCCCCTTTGTCAACGGCTGGTCCTCCGCTGCTGATATACCACTGCCACAACTTCACCACTGCTACTCTGAAGCTGTCTAATTGTGACCGATGCATCGCAAGCCGAATCTTCATGGCTAATTTCCACCCAAGGATTAAACGCACCACTCTGGGGCATCTAGCTCACTTTGGGTGCATGCCCGACGGGGAGAGGCACAAGGGGTATTGGCAGCAGTGGTGCTGGAAAGCAGTGGTGGTATACGGAAGGCTGGGGGGCGGCTGCAGTGTCATGTTTGCCAGCAGTGTTTGGATGGTGGAGGGGGGAATGACAGAGAGGTTTTGCCAGCAACCTTTGGATAGCTGAAGAGAGCGGCTGGAATGTACTATTCTTATTACCAGGACAGTGGTGGTATTCAAATTTTTTTACTACCGGTTCTGTGGACATGGCTTGGTGGGCATAGTTTGGTGGGTGTGGTAGGGGAAGGATACTGCAAAATCTCCATTCCCTCCCCACCCCACTAACCTGCTTTCCAGCTCCATTCTCCTTTGCAGGGCAACAAAAGAAGACCGAGCTGATCAGCTGGGACTTAGGAGGCAGAGAATAGATGGGGCCAGGGCCAGTCAGAGGTGGTATGTGCCGGTTCTCCGAACTACTCAAAATTTCCACTACCGGTTCTCCAGAACGGGTCAGAACCTGCTGAATGCCACCTCTGTAGCAGGATCTTTTATCTACCTTTCCAGCAAGAGACACGCACCAACACGCACATCCCTTCCATGGGTTTAAATGAAACATTAATGTTTAATCATGTTTCCTTCATTGCTTCGGTTGGAATGAACTTTAGGGTTGTCCATGGAAGGGGGTGGATGGGTGGGTTGCATGTTTCTGGCTGGAAAGGTGGGTTTCAGGATGCTGCTGGCTTATTTCAAAATGATTCCCAACTCTCCCCCCCCCCTTTTTTTTTTCTTTCTTTCTTTCTGGCTTCCTTTTCATCAAAGTTCAGCCACTGTCAGGACGACAATCGATCAGATTCTGCTACCCAAGCAATTAGGTCGAGTGCCAAGATACACACATACCGTTTTGGAGCTGTGGTAGCTTTCCTGCCGACCTCCCCCACCCCTGCTTTTAATCTGCTCTTGATTTAGCATGACAAGGGCGCCCCTCTGTTCTGTTTTCATAATGATAAACTGAAACATTTTGAGGCTTTTTAATGTATTTTTTAAATTCTTTTTTTATCTTCTCTTGTAGCCATCCTCATATCAGGCTACCAGAATGTAAACATACACAAGTACACATGTAGAAATCCATGGGCAGCATGTGTGTTTTAAGGGAAGATGCAAGTAAGTTATTTGCTATTTTTGCGAAGAAAAGGTAAAAAGATATTCATTCATCCATGGACCATTGGAAGATCAGAGGCAGATTATCAGTGACTGGATAGGTTTAGAAGAGAAACTTCAAACAATGATTAGCTAGCATTCTCTGTCCTTGGCTAGTTTCGATGAAGAAAGTGAGAACTGCAATTGGCTGAAGATATTCTCAGCAAGCTCCAGACACCCCCCACACACAGAGAGAGCTATGACTGCCACTATGCCTAAAGCATTGGAGATCTGCAAATGTTGAAAACAAAGGGTCTTGTGAATGAACGGTCAATAAGAAGACTTGCTGATACAATAGATCTCAGGGTGGCTGGGTTGGAAGAGCTAAAAGCCTTTGGTCTGGAAGCGCTCTTACAGTGGGCAAGGACTGACACTGATATGTACTTTTAACTGCATGGGTAGGCCAAAGATGGTGGTTGGAACTTCTGTTCGTAGACCTCCTTCCTTCCAACTTTTCCACCCCATTCCTTTTACAGAGCCTGAGCGGGTTTAGGGAAAGACCAAGTCAGCACAAAATCTGTGATGGAAGTGGGAAAGTAAGAGAGAGGAATGAAGATATACCGGGAATCCCATCCAGCAGAATAGCGTGTATGGGGGTATTTGGATATCAAAGCATGCTCCATACAGTCAGTCACCATGTAGAGGTCTGTGGAGCAACGAGTTGCAAGGTTGTCTTTGAACCCCTCCTGAACTGTTTTGAGAGAGAAAGAAACAGGGAGGGAGGGAGGGAGGGAAGAGGGAGCAGGTGGAAGGGAAAGAAAAGAAGTCAGTATGGAGTTATGGGGTCAAAATACCAGAGAGAATAAAAATAAATAAAAGAGCCTCCTCATTACTACATGAACGAAACAATGATAGTTTTTTAATTTAAGGACAGCTTTCTCTGAATCTTGAAAGTTTCTAAGATGGGAAAACTCTCCCCGGAATGATTACAAAAACCAAAGCACTGGTAACTCCATGAGCTCTGTTATTACAGCTCAGCATGGAAAAACAGAATTGCGTTTTAGGAGAGGACTTTCAGACCAGGAGAAAAGTCCAGTCCATGAATGGTCCAATCGATGCCTTGAGCAAAGTCATTCTTGGCTGACTCTCCCAGGCCATTTTACTTCCTCATCCAAAAGCCCAGAAAAATTTTTCCTTGCTGCATGACTTTATAAAGCATCTGGAAATTAAGACCGTTTTTTAAAAATCCCTTCCAGATTTCCACCCATTCATCCACTTTGGCCACAATGATGTCTGGGGCTTCTGTCCAAATCTGAGTGAACATGGCCCTAACTGGTGGATTCCTGTGCTTCTTCCCCACAGGCACACCTATATCAGGAATCTAAGTGCCAGTTGCTTTCCATACTGTGGGCAGGACGGTCCTTTTCATAACCGTAGGGAAAAAAGGACAACCTTAGATTAGAGGTGTTGATACAACTGAGCAATGGCACCCAACCAAGAGGTCCAAGCAGTGGAGTTCAATGCATGTGACAAAAGGGTGGCCTTCAATCACCTGTATGATGGATGCCACTGCAGCTGAGCAACAGTCCCTTCCAACTCCTGACTCTTGGTAAGGTTCCCCCAATTAGCCTTCAAGCCAATAAAGACTTACATGAGTTAAAGTAAGGCTGACCGTAGCTTTGTTTGATTTCCTCTGGGACTTTGAGCCATTGCTGCTCCAGGATCTCAAGACTTTTTTGGATATCTGTCATGGATGTGCGGAAATAGCCTGGCTCAATTATGGCTACTTTCACCCCAAATGCATGGATCTCACGCCTAGAAAGAAAGGATCAGTTCAGAGTCACTGCTTTTGGGTGCTGCTGCTTCCTCTAGCAGAGCATGAGAGATTTCAAGAAATCTGATCATTTTCAATCTGGTGAGAAAATAACCATTTCTACATCAATCCTGCCATGGAAATGTTCTCTTTGCCATTTAAGCAATTACCATCTTTTGTTTCACTTGATTATTAATGAATGCTAATAAATTATTGCTCTCTGCATAGGATTTCAGGCAGAGATTCTTCTATTTCAGTAAGCATGTACTGAACTAAAGCCACCTACTATGCCTTTCTCAACCTTTCTTAAGTTACAGAGTCATTATGGCGATAATAATATCTGGGTACTACTACACAGTATATCACAGAAGTGAGTACACTCCCTCACATTTTGTAAATATTTTTAAGTCTATCTTTTCATGTGACAACACTGAAGAAATGACACTTGGCTACAATGTAAAGTAGTGAAAACCAGTGTAAATGTGCTGTCCCCTCAAAATAATTCAACACACAGCCATTAATGCCTAAACATTTATAAAATGTGAGGGGTGTACTCACTTCTGTGACATACTGTAAATGCCAGTTTAAGTTCCTGGAGGAAAGGCACATTATTTGTTCAAAAGATGAGGAAATAAATACATTAACTGGATTTGATAAACTTTTCAAACCAGATTTATTTTCAGAAAATAAACTTTTTCTTCTGAACAGTTTAACCAAATAATAACTTGGCCCATTTTCTCAAATGAGACTAGATATAATAGGCACACCTAACGAAGCCCTTGACTGAATTCCACTTTCTTGCTCCTTGTCTATCTGGGTCAGGAACGTGGAAACATTTACTCCTCTCAGACATCCACTCAAACCTGCTATTTGAAGCGGCATGAGATTACCTGAGACTGTCAGAGAAAGCCTCCACTCCATACTTTGAGAGACAGTAGCCACCTCCCATGAGACTCAGTCTGCCCATGATGCTGGAGACGTTGACCACTCTTCCCTTGGCCTTCTTCACCAAGGGCAACATATGCAGTGTCACATCAATCAGCCCAATTAGATTGACGTTCAGCACTTTTATATAATCCTCTTTGGTCAGCCATTCATTGGGGGATATGGGGTGTACAATTCCAGCATTATTTACCAAGCCCCAGAGTCCTGCAAAAAAAAGATAGCAAGTGTAAAACTTTAGAAAGAGACTGAAAATAGCCCAGGCTGAGCAGAGGGTTTTTGGGGGAATCAGTTGATATAAAAGCAAATTTATTTTTCCTCTTCATGTCAGTATCTTCAGTTAACTGGGATGTCCTCAAAAATCTTCTATGTGTGTTTCTTAGCCTAAGGGGAAATTTCCTTGAATAAAATTGAATTAAGAGCCAAAACACCTTGAAGTAATGTTTTAATCAGCACTAGCTACATAATTCCATGATCTCGGATTAAACATATCATAAAAAGGTATAAGGAATTCTTCCTAATCATAAACCTTATGAGATATTTAATTTCACAAGGAGACTTTTCTAAACAATTTATAATCTGCTCCAGATTATTGAGAAACCTGTTTATAGTTGAGCCACCGTACCTTGGTTCCCCACACATTCTTTTACCCATGCAGTTGCTGCC
Organism: Naja naja; assembly: GCA_009733165.1. Classification (NCBI taxonomy): domain Eukaryota; kingdom Metazoa; phylum Chordata; class Lepidosauria; order Squamata; family Elapidae; genus Naja; species Naja naja. Next base: position 162,980,405 of record CM019149.1, read on the forward strand.
TCTATGCTCTCGGTACTGGTGACTTCCAGCAGGGTGGTTTTCAAACGATCCGATGAGAGTCTCTCCAGTTGCTGTGCTCCTTTCTGGGTGAGACAAGCAGCCAACACCCGCAGACCCCGGGCATCCAGTTGCCTGGCCAGCTGGTTTCCAAAACCGGAATCACAGCCAGTGATGAAGACATATTTCCCTCTCAGATTGTCTACCTGCTGCCTTTCCCGATAGGACCGTATCACAAAGTACAGCACAACTGCCAATGCCAGGTAGAACCACATGCTTGTATTAAGACAAGTCAAAATTTAAGATCTTTGGGTTTCCTGTTTCGTTTTGTTCTTAAACCAATTTTCCTGGTCTTTTTTCTTCTATCTGTCGTCCTTCTGATGTCGATGGGTAGCAATGTGTTTCCAGGAGAACTGGCATGGAAGACCCATTCACAGATTAATGGTTAATAAAATATTTGCAATAGCTGCTCTGTAGTTCATTGCACCCTCCCTTTAGCAAATAATCTCCTTAGCAGGGTGGCCGATTCTGTCAGTGTAACTTCACCTGGAACAAACCAGCACAGTCGAAATATTACTAGAGGTGAAAGGTGCTTTTGAGAGATTTTCACTGCTCTCCTGCTACTAATGAACTACCATTCCAGGTCAAGAAATTTGGTATTTTTTGTACAAGCAGTCAACTTACAATTGGTTATTTAACAACTCTTTGAAGTTATGATGGACCTCCCTGGGATTACTTATGATCCAGTTTTAAAGTTCTAACAGCTGCCCCCCTCGTGGTCACATGATATGTCAGGCACTCGTCCACTGGTCCACATATACAACTATTTTTAACGTCCTGCAATCACATAACTGTATTTTATGCTATTTTTGCAGAAAACCAGCATTTATTTCTGGTTTTTGGTAAAAATTGCCCCTTAGCGAACAATCGGTCTACTTAAGGATTGCCATAGTGGTTTAATGGACCACCGCAAAGTACGGTCATAAAATTGGGTTGGTCAGTCATGTGGGTGACCCACTTTACAACTGTTACAACCTATGACTACTGGGTGGGCTCCATTACAGTTGTAAGTCAGGACTAACTTTAGAAGTGCAGATCTCACTATTATCCATCTGCATAGGTCACAGGTCACAGCTAAACTGAAATTGCATCATACAGGCAGAGGTGGTATTCAGCAGGTTCTGACGAGTTCTGGAGAACCGGTAGGGCAAATTTTGAGTAGTTCGGACAACCGGCAAATACCACCTCTGACTGGCCCCGGCCCCAAAATTCTCTGCCTCCCAAGTCCCAGCTGATCATCTGGGTCTTCTTTTGTTGCCCTGCATAGGAGACCAGAGCTGGAAAGCAGGTTAGTGGGGTGGGGAAGGAATGGAGATTTTACAGTATCCTTCCCCTGCCACGCCCACTAAGCCATGCCCACAGGACCGGTAGTAAAAAAAATTTGAATCCCACCACAGGGTTATTTTTGAAGTGGATCTAGAAATTTCAGTTGATGCAAAATAATTCATCCAGGTTTCTAACCAACTGAAAGTGTGTGGAGTCTGACATGAATGTTCTGCACTGTTGCCTGTTGCTTAGTGGGCACAATTAAATGTGTTGTATTCAGTTTTAAAGCCTTAAATGGTTTGGGGTCTGACTACCTCAAGGGCTGCCTGTCCAGATATCAACCTGATATCTGGGTGATGGGAGTGCCCCGATACTCCCATGTTACACCCCTCCTACACGACCTGCATTGGTTGCCGGTTGCCTTCCGGGTGAGATTCAAGGTTTTAGTAACAACATATAAAGTCCTACATGGCTTGGGTCCGGGGTAGTTGCGGGAACGTCTCCCTCCGGCATCACATTCCGATCGCCCTGTATGCTACCACAGGCAGGGCCTCCTTGGGCTACCGTCGGCCAGACTGTCGGTTTGTAGGGCCTTCTCTGTGGGGGCACCCACCCTGTGGAATCAACTCCCCTTGGACCTTCGTTTGGCTCCGGATCTCCGCTCCTTCCGCTGTGACCTAAAGACTTGGTTATTTCAGTAGGCCGGCCTGGACTGAACCAAGTGGGGAGGGGGGCTTCTTTTAAAAAAATTTTTAATGGTTTTAATAGTTTTAATGTTTAATATTAGGCTTGTACTGTTTAATTATTTTTAGTTAACTTATTGTATTGTATTTTTTATTCTGTGAGCCGCCCTGAGTCCTTAGGGAGAGAGGGCGGCAAAGAAGTCTAATAAATAATAATAATAACAACAGCAACAACCTGGCTGTTTAGCTCAGCAGAAACAGGCCACTGCACAGAGAGAGACTTGCCACTCTTTGGCATCTGGAAAAGAATTTCTTTGAAGTTATTACCAAGCCAGGGAATGCACTTCCTCAAGAACTGTTTGGCCAGCACTTCCTCAAAAATTAGGAGCTCTGTAACTAGGCATCTCTGTCACTAGACTTTCACCATTAAATGAGTTTGCTATTTGTTTTATTGATATATTTAATCTATCTTTTTAACTTTTTATACTGTGTTTGTATTGAAATTTTTGGGGGTCTGTTGGAGGAAATATCCTTCTGGGTTCAGTTGCAAGTGGGGAAAAAGATACTGGAAACATGGAGGCTGTTTGGAAAGATGGTTTAATGGTGGAGAGGATCACATGTTTGGAGCTCTTGGGCGAAGAAAAAAAGGGCAGAGATGCTGAGAGTCCCTTGGTTTTATGCTCTCTGGGCTTTGAACTTCCTGGGGCATAGGAAGACATAAGCTCATCCTGAACACCAATAATACCAAGGAGCTTATAGTGGATTATAGAAGGAACAGATCAGACATCCAGCCCTTGCTTATCAATGGAGACCGAGTGGAGCAAGTGGCCAGTTTTAAGTTTCTGGGTGTTACCTAAAAGAGGACCTGACCTGGGGTGCTCACATTGCACCTCTGGTCAAAAGGGCCCAGCAGAGATTATACTACCTGAGACTTCTCAGAAAACAACAACTGAATGAAAAATTGCTGTGACCTTCTGCTGCTGCACCATAGAGAGCATTTTAACATACTGCACCACTGTATGGTTTGCCAATTGCACAGTGGCAGATAGGAAAGCACTCCAGAGGGTTAATGTCATTGCCCAGAAGATCATTGGTTGCCCTCTCCCCTCTTTGGAAGAGCTTTATAGCTCCTGCTGCCTTAAGAAAGTTCAAAACATTCTCAAAGATCCATCTCATCCTGGGAACACTTTTTGAACTATTACCATCTGGCAGACGGTACACAATAATAAAAACAGGGACAAATAGGCTGAAAAACAGCTTTTATCCCAGGGCAGTAGCTCTTTTGAATTCTGTATAGTGCAGTGTTAGTATGGTGTCGGGGGTTTCCAGTTCAATGTGTGAAGGGGGAAGGATGTGTGTTTGTGTTTATTTTCATGGTCATGGTCATGATATGCACTGAAGATGGTGTTTGATTTCCTTGTACAAGGTGCAATGACAATAAACTAAACTAAACTAAGAGTATCCTGATTGGTTGCTGTCAGAGGTCATAGCTAGCTTTGTAGGTTGCCTGTGTGTTAAGTTTGGTTGAAACTTGATGGGTGGTGCAATGAAGGGCAATTCAATGGCTCTGCCTGAAGGAAGCAGATCTTTGTTATGTAGAATAGACTGGCCCAGGCTTTAATGGCCCATTAACAAAGGGGGGGGGCTGAGTTTCTGCTGCTCTGAGTTTCTACTTCTCTTTTGCCTTTTTAGTATATCCTAAAATATTTCATTTTTCTAGGAGAGGGGTGGGTTTAACTTCCAGCAGATCTTGAGTGGTTGCATAGCAGAAAGCAACAATTTACATGTTGGAATTTGTATCCTTAGTATAGATACGTAAGTCACCCTTTTTATAATTTGTTTGTACTTGATCATTAAAAGAGTGAACATACTGGTTGTTAAGAAGTTAAGCTTACTTAAGTACATCAATAGTCGATTTCACAATTCATTCTTTCCAGTTTCATAATCCCATATATTATTTCAATGTGGATAGAAATTTGCCAATTTAGTTTTCCCTGAGGCTTTCTTGTATCTTTGAACCTCCAGTTTTGGTAGAGAGCATGAAACGATCTTCCAGCAGACTTTGAACCTTTCCTAATTGCTAAGTCATCCTTGAGCTGGCAAAACCACATAACTGCATAAGATTGCTGAATCCATTGCTGATCCCTATCCTGCTTTTGTTTGATGTCATTGCAGTCCCTCCACTTCTCTGCAAGGCAATAAGAGGCAATGCCCAGCAAATTTTACACACCTTGAAGCTTAATTTCGATGGTGTTAGAATGAAAGAGAAAACATTACTTTAACAGGTATCTGGCATTCAATTGTCACCATCATCGTTTATTTTGGTCACTGACCAACACAATTTACATTCAACACTAAACTTCAAATAATCTCATTGACACAGTCATCTGATCTACATGTTGTAAAAATAACTAACATTTTTTAAAAATTGATTTTTATTGCAGTTTTTTTTACAAAGTAAAAGTAATACAGATAAAAAAAGAAAGTAAAGAAATGGTGATTAATAGAAAAACAATGAAAAAAGGCATGAAAGAAAAAAGATATAAAGGAGTGGCTTCCCATCTTCTTTACAGCATTTACAAAGGCAGTTATATTTCATTCTCTCTCTAAGATTAAATCATGATTCCCTTCTTTCCATATTCTACCTTTCTAATCATCAGACCCATAAATGACAAGTTCACTTTTTCTGTTTTCAGCAAGAAAGTCCATAAAGTGTTTTCAGTCATTAACAAATGACTTTTCCCTAATCACACAAATAAATTATGGCCCCTCTACAAATTTTACCAACTATTCCTCCATCATGGGTATTTCAGAGTCTTTCCATCTTTGTGCATGTTTGCCAGTTTGCCAGTCTGCAGTTTGGCAAAATGGTTAAGGCACCAGGCTAGAAAGCTGAAGACCACAAGTTCTAGTCCTACCTTAGTTGCAAAAGCCAGTTAGGTGACTTTGGACCAGTCGCCATCTCTCAGTCCAACTGAGAGGTTATTATATTGGGAAAAATAGGAGAAGGAAGCTGTGTTGGCTACGTTCGCCAGAAAGAAAAGAGAAGAAAGAAAAAGAGAAAGAAAGAAAAAGAAAGAAGTAGTTTTGATGCAGTTGCCACATACAAAAACAATTGTCCTTAAGTCAAAATATCCAGGTATACATGACTTCAGCCTGCATCACTCATGGGTTGGGAATGAAATTAAAACCATGTCATGGGGACAAAGTAGACAAAAAGGCTGTTATCAGAACATGTTTATGAGATTAGGGGCAAATGCCCATAAGATACAGCAAAAATCCTTTTTAAAAACCCCAGTGGTTTTCTCTATTAGAAAAGTTTCAGAAGTACGATGGATGGATGTTCTTCCCACCAGCAAAAATCCACCTATCACCAAACTTGTAACAAGTGTTGTCATCTTAAATCTGCTAAGATTGAGAAACGCCGGTCTGAAGGAAGCAGCAAATTACGCTTCTATTGAGAAGGCTCCTTCACAGACTGAAAATCTGAGTATTCGCTGAAGTAGAAAGTCAGAATATAAATGAATAGATAAACTGTAGGGCAAAATCCACACTTCACGATGAGACCGGGATTGGGGGAGGAAACTACTGGAGGTCGTCAGAGGCCACTTTAGAACCAGCAAGCTCCTTCTGTCTGATTGTTTTTTCTTCTGGAACTACAATTCCCAGAAGCACCAAGACGTCCCATCAGACAGGCACCCGCTGTTCGGATTGGCTCTAAAGCGGCAAAGGGGTGGTGCCTAATTTCTCCCGCGCTCTCCTGTTTTGCCGTGATCATGGCAAGCTTCGATCCCGGTTCTTTGCCTGACTTGCTGCGCCTTTATTACCGCCGCCTCTTCCCCTTCGGCCTCTACGGCCGGTGGCTCCGCTACGGCGATGGTGAGGAAGGGTCGGGACCCCGGTGGGTGGGCCGCGGAAGGCCGAGGGAGAGTCCGCAGGAAACTGCTCAACCAGTTGAAATATGCGTGACTCTCAGCATGTGCAAAATTCGGCTGCTGAGCACTGCATTTCTGTAAGATTGGAAAGGAGGAACTTTTGGGGTTGAGGTTTAAATGGGTTAAGGGAGGTCAATACGCTTTTTGTGAAGTTTTAAGGTAAGGATAGGGCCATGGGCATTGATGTTGGCGCATCAACATGAGGACAATTTGCAACAAGTGCTGGCCAGATTTCTTTCCACTGTCTAACTGCGTGGATGTGCTCACTAATGCAAAGATGTGTTGGAGGCTTTTTTTCCAAACCACTTAAATTGACTCATGAAGCAGGAACAAAGCACCCTCCATAATTTGGAGGCACTGTATCTTTTTGAGTACCAGGTACGTTACACAACCACGTAGAAAGAGACCTCGTTTGAACTGGATTTTAGAGATGGTGTTTAAGAAAAAAAATATTTTAGGACATATGCTACAAAAGAATCAAATGTGGGGCAGGGAAGCAATGTTGGTTATCAGTTGTAAAGCATTTTACAAGGATTTTGGTGATTCTGAAAAATTGTAAAGTTGGATTGGGAGCAACCCAAACAATCTGGTCTATCAGCTGAGTGCAAATAATAGGTATGATCAGTTGTCCTCTGCACCTCTTCCAGTTTGTGTTCTTTATCATTACCAACCAGGATATAGAGAATGGAAGTGTACAGAGTCTATTAGCAAAATGGGGTTTGGTCTGAACAGTAAAAAAGCATGAGACATAAGCTTACCCTACTTGACTTTAGTATAAACACGATTCTGTTTTTATAGCCTATGGGTGTATCAATAACATAGAGTTCTAGAATTCCCATTGAGTCTGTTTCCTGACTTGGCCTATATCAAAGGACTGACCTGGGATAATAGATAATTAGCATTTTTCAGAGCTTTCCATTTGCCTCATGTGCATTGCCTATATTTTGAAACAACCCTCTAAGGGAAGTTTGATGTAGATGATCTAATGCATAGTGACCCACCATCTCATGGATTTATGGAAGAATTGAGATGTGAGGAAATACTCTTATGTTCTGCCATGAAACCAAGATGGGATTGTGTGTTTTCCTTTTCTAGTGTCAAAAAACTATTTTCAGCGACGGGAGTTCTCATTCACACTTCGTGACGATATCTATGTGCGGTATCAGTCTTTCAACACCCCACAGGAATTGGAAAAAGAAATCCAAAAATTGTGTCCATATAAAATTGACATTGGAGCTGTGTATTCACACAAGGTATGGAATGGAATATTCTGATATGAAGCAGTCTTCCTCAGCCAGGTGCCTACAAAATCTATTCAAACTACAGCCCCCCAAAATGCCTAGAGCAGGGGTGTCAAACTCAAGGCCCGCTGGTCAGATTCAGCCCATGGGGTGCTTAAATCTGGCCTGCGAGGCCATCCTGGAAATAGCAAAGGACCAGCTTGCAGTGCCTTTGGCAGCCAAAATGGGGTGCGGGAGGGTATGTGAGGCTCCCCACGCCCCATTTTGGCCAGCAGGGTGCTACAGGAGGTGTCCCTCCTATCTCTCTCCCTTCCCCCCCTCCCCACAGGCTGGCCTGCAGAGAAGAACTACAATGCTGACCCGGCCTTCAAAGAAATCCAGTTTGACACCCCTGGCTTAGAGCATCCCAGCATGTCTGGAGAGTAACATTTAAGGAAGGCTGCTACAGTATTTTGCAATATGATTATTGATGGTTTGAAAAGGATATTTAATGCAGAGTTGGAAGGGATCTTGGAGGTCTTCTGGTCCAACCCCTTGCTTAAGCAGGAGACCCTATACCATTCTGGCTGTCCGATCTCTTAAAAACCAGCAGGGGAGCACCCACAACAGTTGGAGGCAAGCTCTTCCATAATTAATTGTTATCACTGTCAGAAATTTTCTTCTTAGTTCTAGACTGGATCTTTCCTTGAAAAGCTTCCATCTGTTACTTGTCCTCAGGTGCTTTGGAGAAAGGTTGACCTCCTTTTCTCTGTGAACAGATGAATAGGAACAGATTTCGTTTATCCCACAGATAATATCAGTATAGTTTTGAAACTACTGTGCACTGTATATAATCACAGATAAGCTGATAATTTTAGGTGCCAAAATACACTCCCAAAATTGGGTTTGACTTACCTGCAGATGGTCTTATACATAAATATATATGATAGGCTTTTCCCTCAGCTTTTTTAAAAATACCCATATATCCCATATACTCCCAGATAAGCCTATCTTTGGATAAGCAGACCCTCAAATGTTGAATCAAAGTACCATGAAAAATGTGCCATCCCTACATAAACATATTGCAAGTATATACAGTGTTTCTATCAGATTTCTAGGTTATATTCATATATCCTGTTAAAAATTGGTATAGGAATTCTTGTTTGGTCAATTCTGGTTTTATTTTCATTCCATTTTACTTCTTAGGGATTATTTTGAGATTTGGGTGGATCAAGTACAAATCAGAAAATCAAAACATATCATTAGTTCATCATATTAAACCACAGTTATAATTAGTAGCCAGCAATAAACTTGCCTAAAATAAGCCATTCAGGAAGCCCATGTGAACATAATGCTAAGCCAAGATAAACTGCAGAATTAACTTTACAGTTCTTGCCTTTGACTGACATATTGTACACTTTGTATGTTGCGTGGGTGAGAAAGAGGACTGAGAAGAATATCATCCTGGACATAAACTCTTTTAATTCCTCCCCTCAGGGCGTCGCTACAGTATGCCAAATCAAATAGATAGAGTATTTCCCCTCACAACATCAATCTTCTGAACATCTAATTCTTACAATGCTGTCCAATGTCTGTACATATTTACCCATGTGGTATGCCTGTAGTATTATCACTTATTCTTTTTATCTTCTTTACTCCATCCACTTTTATTGATGTGATGATGGTAATGATGATTCTGTTGCTTTGCATTGTACAGTGAGAGGTTCTGCATCGGAGATAAATTCCTTGTGTGGCTAATCACACTTGGCCAAATAAAATATCTTATTTTCTTGATGTTATTAATATGTAAAACCTATGGGAATTAACAGATGAAAGCTGTCCTGGTATGTTACCTTAACATCTGTGTGTTTACTATTAACAAATATATAGGACAGGTAGTCCTCGACTTACAACAGTTCATTTAGTGAGTGTTTGAAGTTACAATGGCACTGAAAAAAGTGGCTTATGACCATTTTTCACACTTATGACCATTGCAGCATCCCCATGTTCACGTGATTTACATTCGGATGCTTGACAATTGGTTCATATTTATGACAGTTGGAGTGTCCAGGGTCATGTGATCACTTTTGTGACCTGACAAGCAAACTCAACGGGGAAAGCAGGTTCACTTAACAACCACTTTACTATCTTAACAATTGCAGTTATTCACTTAACAAATGTGTCAAGAAAAGTCGTAAAATGGGGCAAAACTCACTTAACATATTTCTCCCTTAGCAACATAAATTCTCGATTCGACTGTGATCGTAAGTCAAGGACTACCTATATTGGGATACATACAGAAAATAGGCATTTGGTAGTGCTCTCATTCAGCTTTTATAATCTAAATAAGAATTTAGAAAAGGCTTTGCAGCTATTATATATAATCTTGGCATATTTATCATTATTTATTCTCATATGTTAGTTGGAACAGTTTCCTCAAACAACTGTTATCCAGCCTCCTATAACAGTGAATGACTCTGAAAAGCCTCTGCAGCCATTCCTGAATGCTTCCTATCCAGACCTCAAGCCTTTCCTCTGGGGTATACTGTTTGAGTGGCTGAAAATGACTTGACAGCATATCAGTGGCCCAGCATGATTTAACAAAAAAAAATATGCAGAAGCCTGAAATGTTATGAAGGGATGGAATTTAGATTATAAAGCATAGCATGATGCTAATTCTGGGTTGTGTTTTGTTCATTTCTTTGTAGCCTATCCAGCATAACACCGTCCACTTGGGTGCTTTTCAAGCTCAGGAAAAGGAATTGGTGTTTGATATAGACCTGACAGATTATGATGATGTTAGGCAATGCTGCAGGTACCTTATCTTTCTGCGAACATGATTTGATATTCATTAGCCAATTCATAATGAGCAAAATATTATGCACAAAGAACTGTCCTTGGACCTACAGTCCTTTCAGATGGCCCTTCCTGGCAAAGTCTCTATTCCTCTGAGCTACAAAAAGGTTGGTTTTCTGAATAGTAGAATCCCTTGGACCATAGTGTTATAAATACTTTTCCCCCCTGAAAATACGACCTACCCTGAAAGTAAGTCCTAGCTTGATTTTTATACACAAGCCCAATATAAGGTTGTTGAGAGCGTGGTGGCTCGGCAGTTTCCACTCTTCCTGGATGAAGCAGATTACCTGGATCCGTACCAATCAGGCTTCCGACCCGGTTTCAGCACGGAGACGGCATTGGTCGCACTGATGGATGATCTCTGGAGGGTGCGGGACAGGGGTTTTTCCTCTGTCATGGTCCTATTAGATCTCTCAGCGGCTTTCGAGACCATCGACCATGGTATCCTTTTGCGACGCCTCGAGGGGCTGGGAGTGGGGGCACTGTTCTTCAGTGGTTCACCTCCTACTTCTCGGGGTGGTCGCAGTCGGTGTTGGTAGGGGGGCAGAGGTTGACCCCGAGGGCGCTCTCTTGTGGGGTCCCTCAGGGGTCGGTCTTCCCCTCTTTTATTTAACATCTACATGAAGCTGCTGGGCGAGATCATCCGTGGTTTTGGGGTGAGATACCATCAGTACGCGGATGATACCCAGCTGTACATTTCCACCCCGAACCAGATCAGTGATGCCCTCTCCCTGATGACCCGGTGTTTGGATGTGGTACGGATTTGGATGAGCGGGAACATGCTTCGACTCAACCCGGCCAAGACTGAGTGGCTGTGCATACCGGCATCTCGGCCCAGTCAGGAATATCCATCTTTGGCCATAGGTGGAGAGGTGTTGCCCCCTGTGGATAGGGTGCGGAATCTGGGCGTCCTCCTGGATGTACGGCTCTGGTTGGAGGAGCAGGTGGGGGCCGTTGCCAGGGGGCTTTTGCCCAGCTCCGCCTTGTTCGTCAACTTCACCCATTTCTGGACCGAGATGCCCTGCGCACAGTCACCCATGCTCTTGTCACCTCTAGACTCGACTACTGCAACACTCTATTTAGGACTGCCCTTGCATACCATCCGGAGATTGCAACTGGTGCAGAATGCAGCCACACGGGTGGTGATGGGAGTTTCCCAATTCTCCCATATTACCCCCCTCCTGCACGGTCTGCATTGGCTGCCAGTTGCGCTCCGGGTGCAATTCAAGGTTTTGGTTTTAACATACAAAGTCCTACACGACATGGGTCCTCAATACTTAAGGGAGCGACTCCTGCCGATATCAAGTGCCAACTGCCCTGTGCGAGCACACAGGCAAGGACTCCTTGGGGTCCCGTCAGCAAGTCAATGCCGGCTGGCGGCCCCCCGGCGACGAGCCTATTCTGTCAGGTCCCCTGACCTCTGGAACCAACTACCCCTGGGGCTCCGCCTGGCCCCTGACCTTCACACCTTCCGCCATGATTTGAAGACCTGGCTGTTTGACCAATCCGGGCTGTGACCCCTCCCTGGGAGGGGATGGTTTCTTAAATTATTTTAAATTTTAGATTTGTTACCATTTTGGGCTTGTGATTAATTTAATTCTCTTTTAAGTATTTATTGTGGTTGTTTTTAGTTGTGAGCCACCCCGAGTCTTGGGAGATGGGGCAGCATACAAGTCCAAATAATTAATTAATTAATTAATTAATTAATTAGCTCTACCCACCCCCCAAATAAGCCCTAATGAAGATCCCACCCCCTCCAGAGTGCACGGATAAAAATTAAGCTAGGGTGGGGATGGGGTGTGTGGAGCTGCCCTACTACTTAACTTTGGACAGTTGTAGCAGGCCTCGTACACCCCGATACCTACCTCGCCGGCCCATTTCTTCTACGGCTGGCAAGGATTTCCTGAAGGCCTTTGTAGCTGATAATAAAGCTCCGGATTAATCTGGAGCTCTATTATCAGCTGCAGAGGCCTTCAGGAAAACCTTGCTGGCTGCAGAAGAAGTTTCTGAAGACCTGACAGCGAAAAGGAGGCTGGGGGCAATATGCGCAAGTGAGGTTAGTCATGCCCCAAAAACATGCCCCAAAAATAAGACCTGGTGCCTTTTTTGGTGGCAAAAAATATATAAGACAGGCTCTTATTTCAGGGAAACATGGTACTTCTCAAAAGTAAACCCCACTGTGCACAATGGACATTTTCAAGCAAAATACATGGGGTTGTTGTATCTGATATACAACAGACTTTATGATATATTATCATTTTATGTCAACAGATAGGGAAAATTGCCAGGGGACAAGATAATAAAAACAACTGCCTGTATTGCCAGTTGCTTCTGAGAATCTAGACCTTCCCATTCTGAACAAAGAGTGCTCATTCCCAGCTACGTTTAGCTGTGTTTATTTTTAAAATCTCAAGACAACAATAGTACCACATATGCTGTCCAAGGCATTGGTGGGAAGGAATTCTGCTTTCCTACCTTCTTTTAAGCAATGTGATTAAGCCAACATATGAAACTCAAACCAGTACTTGGAAGTAAAGCTCATTCTAATAAGTGCACTTACTGGTAAGTATACCAGCACAAATTATCTAAATCGGGGCTGTCAAACTCCTGGTCCATGGGCCAGATGCGTCACACATTGGCCATGCCCATGCCCGGTTTAGCAAAGTGGGAAAAAGTCCCAATACGTAACGTGATGATGGGAGTTTGACACCCCTGACCTAAATCATACGGTGGCACTACAAACCCCATCCTTACCATTGGCCATCTTGACAAGAAGAATTCAAGACTGTATGGTGCAGGTCAACTTACAACCACAATTGAGCCCAAAATTTCTGTTGCTAAGCAAGACAGTTGAGTTTTGCCCAATTTTATGACTTTTGCCACAGCTGTTAAGTCAATCATTACAGGTGTTAAATTAGTGACACGGTTGTTAAATGAATCTGGCTTCCCTATTGACTTTGCTTATTACAAGGTGGCAAAAGGTGATCACACGATTTCAGAACATTGCATCCATCGCCAATACGAACCAGTTGCCAAACATCTGAATTTTAATCAGTGACCATAAAGATGCTGCAATGGCTGCAAGAGTGAAAAACAATCATAAGTCACTTTTTTTCAGTGCCATTGTAACTTTGAATGGGCACTAAATGAATGGTTGTAAGTCGAAGATTGCCTGTATTGACTATGATGTTTACATGATCTTGTAAGTTTCTTCTACAAGTAGGAATCATTTTGTCTCCCTTCAGCTCTGCAGAGATCTGCTCCAAATGCTGGACTCTCATGACTGTTGCCATCCACATTATAGACCGAGCCCTTGTAGGTAAGTGGCTGATACCTATCTAATCCCTGTGGCCCTATGGCTGTCCAGTCTAACCCTCTTCTACCAAAGCTAGAACATATCCACCTGTGAGCAGCCTACAAGTATTTCACAATGATGTGATTTCTTCAACCCTCTTGATGGCCCAAGATGCCTGACCTAAGGAAAAGAGAAGTTGTTTCAAGATGTTCCCCATCCTTTAGCAATAGGGCGGGGGGGGAATTATATTTAATTAGTAATAAATTTTAAATCGTGTTCCATGTTGTGCAAGTTGACATTAATGGTGAGTCATAGAAAGATAGATTATTGAGGGATGTAATTAGGGCGATCACTGGAATCCTGACAGTTAGGTTCTATAGTTCCCTTATGTGTTACAGCAATGAATGACCTCGGTTGCCTCCAGGCATCCCTCCAAAACATGTTAGTGTCCAAGTGCAATTTTTAATGTTGTAGGAAATGTATTAATAGTTCAGGGATAATCATGTGAACTATATTTCTTTGGTTTATTGTAAAATTATATCAAGGTTAATTTATTCCATGGGCCTTGGTGGTGCAGGCACTCAGTTCCAGCTGCCTGTAATTATTGCAGGCTCGAATCCCACCAGGCTCAAGGTTGACTCAGCCTTCCATCCTCTCGGGGTAGGTAAACTGAGGACCCAAGATTGTTGGGGGCAATAAGCTGACTTTGTAAAAATGCCGCTTAGTAATAAGCAGGCATATACAATGGAAGGAAGGCTATTGCTGAGCACACTGGGTTGTATCCCAAAAATTGTAAGCCGCCCTGAGTCTCTGGAGAAGGGCGGGATATAAATATGAATAAAATAAATAAATAAATTCCTAGCCTCACATGCTTTAATCTTGGTCCTGTACAATTGTAGGAGAGACCTATAGAGGGGGAGAGGTGTTGCCCCCCGTGGATAGGGCGAGGAATCTGGGCGTCCTCCTGGATTCACAGCTCAGTTTGGAGGAACAGGTGGGGGCTGTGGCCAGGGGGGCATTTGCCCAGGTTCGGCTGGTTCGCCAGCTCCACCCTTATCTGAACCGAGATGCCCTTCGAACAGTCACTCATGCGCTCGTCACCTCCAGAATCGACTACTGCAATGCTCTTTACATGGGGCTGCCCTTGCAGACTACCCAGAGGTTACAACTGGTACAGAATGCGGCCGCGCGGGCTGTGATGGGAGTGTCCCGATACTCCCATGTGTTACACCCCTCCTGCGCGACTTGCATTGGTTGCTGGTTGCCTTCCGGGTGACCTTCAAGGTGCTAGTTACAACTTATAAAGCCCTAAATGGCTTGGGTCCAGGGTACTTGCGGGAACGCCTCCTGCCAGCATCATATTCCGATCGCCCTGTTCGCTCCCATCGGAGGGGCCTCCTTGGGATACCATCGGTCAGGCATTGTCGGCTGGTGGTCCCCAGGGCTAGGGCCTTCTCTGTGGGAGCGCCCGCCTTCTGGAATCAGTTCCCCATGGATCTCCGTTTGGCCCCTGATCTCCACTCCTTCCACCGGGACCTGAAAACCTGGTTGTTTCAACAGGCCAGCCTGGAATGATCCGGGTGGGGTTTTAGGGTTATTTATTTGTTTTAATGTATTTTAATGTATTTGACTTGTTCTATTTAATGGATTTTTATTGTAAATTTGGTTCTGTTTTAATGTTCGCCGCCCCGAGTCCTTAGGGAGAAGGGCGGCATACAAGTTGAATAAATTATTATTATTATTATTATTATTATTATTATTATTATTATTATCATTATTTGCATAGCCATTTCACGTGAGAAAGGAAGAATAGATACTGGCTCGGGCCTGTCAGAGTTGTCATAAATTAGCAGAATGTTTTTGGCTAATTGGGATTTCCCTAATTTGGCGCTTTGGGAAACTATAGTCATGCTGACTAGAGATTATTAGAACAGCAATTATAAGACATCTGGAGTGCACTTGGTTGAGAAGAATTGACCTCATCTATTGTTTGATAATAGAAAAGATGGATAGGCCTATTTCTAATTTTAGTAGATATCTGCCAAATAGTCTTTGGTTTTGGCACGTTCCCTGGGTTTTCTTTGCAGAGCTCAGCTCTTCTATTCTTCAGTTCATATATGTCTTAGCTCCCATCTGAAGGAGGATGCTTCTGCCTGTCCTTGAGTAGAACACCACTCTTGGTCCTATGTGAACATGTCAGGATAAGATAAATAGTTTGCTCAGAAATAGTATCTCATTGCAACTTTCTGGGACTACTTTGTCTTCCTAAACTAGTCCCAGGATTTCCTAGTGGTCTCCCATCTAAGGATGAATGAAGTCCAACTCTGCTTAGATTTTCAAGACTAGCCAGAATCAGTCAGGGGCTGCTACCTTTCGGATTTATAAAGACCTGTGTTGTCTACTCCCACTGGTTCTCCACACATGTTTTACAGTGGAAAAAAATACGTATTTCTATTAAATTCAGTAGTCATATTTAGTGGTCTTTCAATATTTATGAATCTTTATTCAAACATCTTTTTACTGCTTCAACTCAAAAAAATATTGAAGCACTTTATAGTACAACTTAAATGAGATTAAACTATACAGTAAAATGCAGAAATGTACCAAATATCAAATAAGCTATCAATAAATGAAGTATCAAATAAGCTATCAATAAATGGCAAACTGGCTACTAGCATTTCTGTTTATTTTTCTTATTTGCAGTGTTTTAACTCAGAGATGCAGACATTTTGCTGTAGCTGTAAGCAAGCTGCTATTTTCCTTGATCGGCTGTCTTAAACCATGGCTTTAGCTATAAATAACCCGTAACTGGGTTCATTCAACACATTCAGTAATAAGTCATTGTTTACAGATTGCCGTAGTTTGAGTCACAGATTGTATTGAACAGAATAAATGTAGATTTTTACAGCTCTTAGGTTTTGTTTGTTTTCTTGGTAATCTAAACAGTGTACTTTTTTAAAATTTTGCTTTTCTTCCATCTCTACAGAGGACTTTGGCATTCAGCATAGACTGTGGGTGTATTCAGGACGCAGAGGGGTCCATTGCTGGGTGTGTGATGAAGCCGTCAGGAAGTGGTCTTCAACTCTGCGCTCTGCTGCAGTGGAATATCTCTCCCTAGTCAAGGTATGTTCCTGTAGCCCAGGGGTGTCAAACTCAAAGCCCAGGGGCCGGATCCAGTCCATGGGATGCTTAGGTCTGGCCCTTGGGGCTGTCCTGAAAACAGCAAAGGACTGGCCCGCGATGCCTCTACCAGTGAAAACAGATTTTGGGAGGGCTGCAGGCGGCCCTCCGGAGCTCCGTTTTCACTGGCAGAGGATTGCAGGAAGCTGTTGCAGCTGAAAACAGCTCGGGAGCCCGTTTTCACTGGCAGAGCACTCGGGCCATAAGTGCCCCCAACATGAGTGATGTTGAGCTAGCCACGCCCTCCCTGCCCCCCCCCAGGTCAAACACAACCATCATGCGGCCCTCAATGAAATCAAGTTTGACACCCTTGCGGTAGCCAGAGGGGAACAGAGCGTGGCCACACTTTGCAATGAAATTTGCAGTGGGTAGGACCAGGAGAGAATTCTCCAGAATAACCATGCAACTGATGCAACTCAAAAAAAACCCAGTTTCCCAGCTCTGAAGTGGCAGGTTTTAATAGCTGAAGCTTTGATTTCCAACTGTCACCAATTTTTGTCAGGGCAACTAGTGTGGATGCTGGGCATTCTAGAACAGCAGTTTGGATGCTATCCCTTGGACTCAAGTTAGCTATCTGTCATTTACCCAGGGAAACAAATAGACCTTCACATCAAAAGGGTGAGGGAATTAATCACGCATGAATACAGTCTTGGCAATAGGCTGTTATATCAGAGCCTGCATCTGGGAAGAGAACAGACAGTAAATGGAGGTGCTATTGATTTACTTACCTGATATTTAATCCATTCTTCAACCGCAAAGAATCCTAGAATGGTTTATGGATCCATAAAAATCTATACCCTTCCCTCCCTCTTTCAAACTGAAAAGAAAGCACACAAAATGAGAAAATGGGACGGAGGGGGGAAACCAAGAATACAAGAGAAGTAAATTCTTAGTATAATAAAATTCACAATATAGTTATCTGCTGTGATACAGGCATTCGTTGTTGGAATTTTTAACCACAGCTCCTCAAAATGGAAATCCTTTAAGGAAAGGTTTTCTGCCTCTTTAATTGTTCAATGAGAAAGCAGAGAATTGGTAAAGAGGGACTTCTGTGTTCTTTGGAAATCCTGGGAAAAAGAAAAAGAAGTCTAAAAAAAATGAGCACCTGAAGGAGGAGCAATGCGATTATGAAATAACTGCCAATGTGAGTGCAGTACTGCAGATCAGATACTTGCCTACACAACTATTACATGAGCCTGTCCTTGGTCCTTTTATGAGGCATTATGTAATAAGCTAGGCCAGTGTGACTTAGCTTTGTCTTAGCACAACATGAATCTATCCAACTGTAGTTTGAAAACCACTGGTATAGTTTTATACAGTGCAGTGTGTGACACACACACACAGTTTATTCAACAAATCAGGGCTTAGCACAATGTATCAATAGCTTCAGTGTGTTCTCCATATTTAGAAATCAACATAGTTCTCTCCTGTTCTCTCCCACTCCCTACATATGTTGTTTAGACTTCTCAGCACAAAATGCTATTAGCTTAGTCTTAGGGTAACCCTTTAAATTAAAGCCAGTTGTATGCCTTACCAAGTTGCCTAGATGCCCAGGAATATGAGGCTTCAGTATTTTTAATAATCGGATGGAGGAGGGCATTCATAGCACCTGCCCAGAAAAGATACACTTTTAAATATCCTATTTTCTCTATCACGGTTAAAGGTACAGAACTCCAGCAGATGCTTTCAGTACTACTTTTTCCCCCAGCAAATAATTCAGTGCATCGCTCATTGTTAATCCAGGGCCTTAGGCTGCCATTCCTTGATTTTCCTAAGGAAAAACAATGTGAATCAGTTCTGTATGTTCTCTTTGTTTAGGAATCAATTTCCAATCTTAAGGAAATACATGCTCGCTAGCTGAAGTTTACCTTTAGCTTTTCCTTCAGGGTTTTTTTTAAAATGTTGGTCTTGATGCTGAACTAAATGGTGCCACGAGGGGCAACTGAAATGTTGAGAAAAGAGACAAGCGAGGCAGACAGTTCAGCACAATGTCCCAATTCTGTGACATGTGTAACCAGAAGCGCCACTGAAACTTTCATGTCCAAAGGGGAGGAAAGCAGACAAAAACAGACTCTAACCTTGCTTTTCCTTGAACATTTCTAGGGGGGTGAAGGAACCATCAAGAAAGTAACCCTCTCAGATAATAAGCACATTCATCCTTTCATCAGGTCAGTTAATGTAATTTTTGGGTTTTCAATAATGTGTGCGAGTGCCATGAAGTGGAACTTGGTGCCTTCTGGTTTCCAATTGAAATCTACCTTAATAATTTGAGTAGGGAGCCTTCCAAAAATCATTGAATTGCAATTTCCTTGTTTTGGGCAATGGTATATGTTACTGTTCAACAATAGCGAGAGGCCATGGATGCCTCACTCCAAGCTGAAACAGTTTTGAACTGAACTGAGAATTGTAGGGTTTAAGAAAGTGTGGTCTAAGCAACAGCTTAGCTTTTTTTGGACTCCAGTTGTATCAGACCCAATAAATATACAGAGCACTCTGCCTTGTGGCGGTATGAATCAGGATAGATGCAATTCCTGATGTGGCTAAAGAGGACACCACCTACTGCGGTGGTCTGTTTCCAACTCAGCTTCTGCTTTCTAGAAGAAGCATTGACAAAACTTAGTTTAGAGCAGGGCTCCTCAAACTTGGCAACTTTAAGATTTGTGGGCTTCAACTCCCAGAATTTGTCAGCCAGCTGGTTGAGAATTCTGGGATTTGAAGTCCACAAGTCTTAAAGTTGCCAAGTTTGGAGACCTCTGGTTTAGAGTCTGAAGCTTTTAACCACAGGTAAGCTTGTTGGCTATTGCCAAGGATGACTTACTTATACTTAATACTATCCTGATTATAGCTCTGGTTTGAATGAGCAGGTGGATAAAGGTCCACCTGGCAGTGATACTAATGTGCTGGTTAAAATCTTTCCTCTAATTCGCCCAATGCTAACATGAAGAAACTAGCTTAGACTTAGAAACCTTTAGATGAGTATTTTGGGTTCTCAGATGAAATATACTATTTGGCACTTTTTACATTATAGTACTTTATTTCATATGCACACAGATCCCGAAAGAAGTGTTTATCATATTGGGAAAATCAGCGGAGTAAAACCTTGCTCTTTCCATGCCTTTTTGTTCTTATACCTAAAAGTGATGTTGATGTAGAATTAGGACTTGCTATTTTGCACACTAATTTGCAAATGCTGTAAGGCCTCCAGTTTCAAGCAGGAGCAAACTAAATGTTGATGAGATGATTTCAACAGAAGTTGTTTCATTTTCCTCTGCATGAGAAAGTTGCATCTGCCTAACGTTCCCTCTCTTACAAAATCCTAAAACATTCAGGAACCCTTTGTCTCTTTGATGCTCTCCTCTCTTCTTTTTCAGCGCATCATTGGATATAGTGGCACGCTACTTCAAAGAATATGCTCTCGTTGGTCAGGACATACTTGGAAATAAAGAAAAATGGGATAAAGTGTTAGCTTTGGTTCCAGAGAATATCCTTTTGGCACTGCAAAGATGGAGTTGAGGTTATATTTGGGAAGAGCAGTTTTGTATGACTATGGCCAGACTATCCATAAATAGTCAAGACAATGTGTAAAACATAATCCAGATATCTACAGTCTAGCATCTGGATTGTTGCAGTAGCCAGGAAGTAAAATTATTTTTAACAGAATGTAATAAACTCCCACTCTCTCAAAAAAAACCTTATCAATATAGAATTCGTTAATTGGCTAAGGCATTTTTCAGGCAGAAGCAAGTAAGCTGCTTGGACAACATCTTCCTTAGACAATTTCGTCATCTCTGTCTTTTTCTTCCTTCTAATAGACAGCGCCTGGTTTGACTTGGTCTTTGATTATTTCTGAGAGGCAGCAAAGAAAGTTAAGATGGAGGAAGGAAGTATAATAAGAAACCATCAGTATTTAAAAATGGGATAAATAGCTCATTTGCAATAGGGTGGGAAATCTGTTAAATTTCTGACATTCAACTACAATTCCCAGTAGTTGCAAGATGACATAGCCAGTGGTGAGAAATGCTGGGAATTGCATTTCAGCAACAACAGAAGGACTAATGTTTCCCTACATATCCTAAAAGGAATCAACTCCTAAAATAACCTTTTCCCAAATTATTTGTGGCAGTAAAACAGGATGTTTAGATAGAAAAGGTCAGGAACAATTGGGCCTGTGCTTTCCTTGCTGGTCTAATTTTCTTCCTGAAGAGAGCTTTTCCAGGGGGGCTGCTCCAAAATGGGAGATACTCACATGCACAGGAGGAAAAAAAATGTCTGTTCTACCCATCTTATTCTTCAGTAGCGCACATACAAGATTTGTATACAATTTAAAGCATGCGTTCTAAGCAGACTTAATTGCAAGGAAGTCCCATGGAGATAAATACGAGGATACAGATGCATCATGAGGCCTGGTAAGCATGACCTTACTTTAGCCAAACACTCAAGGATCAATGATCAGCCTGTCATCTTAAAGTGAAAAAATAGCCTCCACATTTGTTGGTCCCCTGAGGAAGCGTTTGCGTATCCACTAGGGAAATGTTGAGATGAGCATTCAGAGATAATACCTGAATGACAGCTGACATCCATCATTTTGTCCTGATAACTAACAGATTACAGCAGAGTTTCTCAACCCTGACAATTCTGGGAGTTGAAATCCACACGTCTTGAAATTGCCAAGGCTGAGAAACACTGAATTAGAGAGAACTGATTGGGTTTGGAAATGGGCCCATCTGACTTACCGTATACCAGGAACAGAAGATTGACATGCAAGTCTTTTTGAAAGAAGGTGAAAGCTATTCCCCCTTTGGGGAGGGTACAGAAAGTTGGCGATTTCGCTTCAAAGCCTAACCAGGAAAATCCTTAACAATTCTGCCACCAGATCAAGATTATCTTCGTTCGGAATTCCGTAAAAAGCACAATTCAGAGCAGCGCTGGGAAGTTCTGGAAAAAAAGGTAAAATAAATAGTATGTGCAAAACTAACACTGGGGATAGAACTTTGCTAATAGGCAAGCCTCTTATTTCAAGTTGTAGTGCTGAAAAGGTCAATAACTCAAGACTGGGGGATAGTAAACCTTAGTGCTTCTGCCTTCTAAAGTTGCCTTGGATTTTGAGAGCACAAGGGACCACTTGTGAGCCTGTGAAAATCAATAAGAGTCATTAAGACAAAGTTGACATATCCAGACTACAACTACACTTTCTATTTTTAGTATGCCGATTCTCCCTACTTCACTTTCTTCTACCATAAAAAAGGTTTATTTATAGCTTATTGAAAATTGAGCATCTGAAGAGGAAGCTACGATTATTCTGAAAGCTTTTGGGCTGCTGAATTACAAAAATGCCCAAACTGATTGGAGAAGAGTTATGGAAAGTCAGGGGGCATATACATTTAGTTGATGATAATGTGCAAATATATAAAATTACGATGTTGATGTGTCTTAGTACGAGAAGTGCTTGCTTTGTATGCAGAACACCCAAAGTTCAGCCTCCAAGGTCTCCAAAAAAGGAGACAGCCTTAGACTTGAAACCTTAGAAAGGTAGGAAGCTGGTTTGCCTGGGCAATAGAGCCTTGGTGGTGCAGGCTGTTAAATGCCTAGCACTTAAGTTCCAGCTGCCTGCAATTAGTGCAGGCTCGAATCCCACCAGGCTCAAGGTTGACTCAGCCTTCCATCCTCTCGGGGTAGGTAAATTGAGGACCCAAGATTGTTGGGGGCAATTAGCTGACCTTGTAAAAAATGCCGCTTAGTAATAAGCAGGCATATACAATGGAATGAAGGCTATTGCTGAGCGCATTGGGTTGTGCTCCAAAAATTGTAAGCCGCCCTGAGTCTCCGGAGAAGGGCAGCATATAAATGTAATTTAAAAAAAATACAGATAGTCCTCAATTTATGTCCACAACTGAGCCCAGAATTTATGTTGCAAAGTGAGAATTACGTTACTTGCCCCATTTTACGATTTTTCTTGGCACATTTAAATAAATTAGTAACATGGCTGTTAAGTGAATCTGGTTTCCCCATTGGCTTTGCTTGCCAGAAGGTTGCAAAAGGTGATCACATGAACTTGGGACACAGCAACGGTCATAAATACAAGGCAGTTGCCCAGCATCTGAATTCTGAACACGTGACCATGGAGATGCTGCAACGGTCTTAAGCATGAAAAATGGTCATAAGTCACTTTTTTCAGTACCATTGTAACTTCAAACATTCACTAAATGAACTGTTGCAAGTCAAGGACCACCTGTACTGAGTTAGCTAGACCTAGGCATTGTCTTGACTTAGGCCAGTTTCCTTTACATTAATGCTTTTCTCTTTCTCATTCTGAAGAAAATGGTACAGGCTAAAAGAGAGATTATGCTGCAATACTGTTTTCCACGCCTGGATATGAACGTTAGCAAAGGCATCAATCATTTGCTGAAGAGCCCATTCAGCGTTCACCCAAAAACAGGTCAGTTGCTGAACACAATACTCCTGCATGTCTTTTTGATGGAAATTTGACGAGGGCCTAAAATGGCAAGGAATATTAAAGCTGGAGGTGGAAACACAGGGAATTCATTTCAACCATGGAGATCACTGTATTGATACTCTGCCACTTGCTATCTCTCAGCCGCCTGAGGGCTTCAGGCTTTTTAAAAGATGAAATAAAGTAATGCCATATATGCAAAGTTGAGCATAGAGAACAGGGAGGATTTAAGCATCATTAGTAGCAACATACTGTTTTGTCTAATGGACCTATTTTTCCTTTTGCTGCTTCTGAAATGTACATTTCCCTGTTAGTGTTTTCAGTTATGAGCAGTTGGAGGAAATAATGCTCAAATCCAATGTGGTTTGAGGCCTGAAGGGGTCATTTTGTGGGAAAAAAAAGGGTCCTGCATATACTGCTAATATAAAATGATAACTATAGAAATGGGCATGTTGTTTCTGTGGAGTTTGTGAGCTTTAATCAGTCTAAAGCAATATTTTAGATTGAGAATTTGGTTAGACATTAAATAAGTTCAGTATTAACTATGTCATCTTAGGAAGAACAACCAGGATCCAAACAACAGATAAGCATGTTTTGACTCTTCTGTGTTACGAGATTAAATCTTGAAGTTGCCTCTTTGAGTTTCTCAGCGTGTGCTTAGAGTATAGGACAATACAGGTAGTCCTCGAGTTATGATCACAATTGAGTCCCAAATTTCTGTTGCTAAGTGAGACATTTATTAAGTGAGCTTGACTCACCTTACGATCTTTCTTGCCACAGATGTTAAGTGAATCACTGCAGTTGTTAAGTTAGTAACACGGTTGTTAAGTGAATCTGGTTTCCCCTTTGACTTTGCTTGTCAGAAGGTCACAAAAAGGGATCACATGATCCCAGGACACTGCCACCATCATAAATGAGAGTCAATTGCCAAGGGTCTGGATTTTGATCACATGACTATGGGGCTGCTACAATGGCTGTAACTGTGAAAAATAGTCATACATCACTTTTTCAGTAATGTTGTAACTTTAAACTGTCACTAATGAACTGTTGTAAGTTGAGACTTTCCAAGATCTGGAAAAGTTTCCATGTGGACATTTACCCAGTTCATGGAGCTGTTCAGCAATGTAATCCCTTGCTGCATGTTTTTTCTCTTCCCATTAGTAGTCTTTAAACCAAGGGCCCCAACCGCCGAGGCAGCAGCCCACTATGAGCCTTGAACCCTTTGGAACCAGGCCGCAGAAGTGGCGGGCTTGCGCATGCGTGCACATTTCCACTTGTGTGAGCAGCAGGGAAGCCTGTGCACGCTCCATTTGTGCAAGCGGCATGCATGCGTGCTCACCCCTCACACAAATGAGTTGTGTGTATGCATGCTTGCTCACCGCTCGCATGGAACTGTCCCCTCTCTTTCCCCACCCCCCACCTCTGCCCCATGGCCAGTCTGGAAAGCGAGAAAGGTTGGGGGACTCTGTTTTAAAAGAAGCTGTTGTAATGCTGCCTTTGACATTTTTCAGGACGCATTTCAGTTCCAATTGACCTGAAGAAATTGGATGACTTTGATCCATTTGCTGTCCCCACTATAAGGTATGGGTCATTTCTTTGGGATTTATGACAAACATGCACCTAGAAAGTGTAGGAATGAGATAATGCCTAGGTTCACACAACACAGTAACTATGGTTTCTTTAGCCACTGGTTTGTTTGGTGTGGTTTTTTTTTTGGCATAATCAACAATTGGTTGGATTAAACATCATAGTGCCTACATCCACTTAGTGGCTCAAGCAAAAGAAAATGCATAATATCACTTAATGTGGTAGGTGCATCCAGTCAGTCTCTTCACACACAAATCAAGAGTGGATCGATGAATTCCATTGCATAAATTGTCAATTTACTGGATCCAAGCTCAGAGTGAAATGATCGTGATCAGTATAGGTTGGCCAATTTCCGTGGATTTTCCAATGTTTTTGTTCTGTTTCTTAGCGACCTCTGCCATGAGCTGGATATGATTGGTAAAGATGAAGGGAATGGAAAGGAAACTGAAGGTCTGCCAGAAAGCTCTCGTAAAAGCCGAGGTGCGTGCTATCATAGAAAAGATCAGGACAATTCTTTTGCCAATTCTACTGTCATTGTGAATGTGTCATTTTCTTGATGCGTAGGTAGATATGAGGAGGAACAGGTTGAAATGCTGCATTGGTAGCACTAAATTCTTCAATTGTGTATAATTTCTCTTATTTTATACCCCTGTATAGAGATCCTGCAAAATTATAGGCTGGAAATGCTTTTAGTGGAAAGCTTTTTGAAAGAAGATACAACCACTTATTAAAATTACTTTCACTGCCAAAGGATCCAATCAGCTAATTTTTGACATTATTATATCTCATTGGAATTATGATTTTTAGACAGTTTCCTCCCTCGGTGTAAGCAGCAAATCAAACCAAACTTTATAAGTACACCAAGCTTACTTTGATTTTAATGCCTATCCTTCTTCTTTCCCAATGCACCTTTGATGACTTGCTGTTGAATATCAGTAGTGCAAAAAAAAAAGGAGAATTGTAGTTGTTTTCTCTCCTGTGTATGTTGAATTGAAAAGGAAGTGAGCATATTTTTTGTGAGAGTCTGGAGATTCTCAATCATCCAGGTTATGGCTGTCCTAAAGGTGCTTTTTCCAAAAGATAACCAGACTTTCTTGGGTATTTTTTTCTTTGAGAACGATACGTAACGCATCATGAATTTCTATGTCATCCTTTCACAGGGGCCATGCTAATCTTCTCTGTATTGTTCCAATTTTAGTATATGTGTTGCCAAAGTCAGCATTCTTTTTCAAAGGAAAAATAAGAAAGTCCAGTTGCCTTTTGGAAAAGCACCTTTGGGACATCTTTTGTGAGAGATTAACCTCACTTCCAGGTCAGATGCTGTATGCATTCCTGATTTGACCCCAAGGACATGCCAGATTTAATTCTAATTATTTCGTATTTTTCTATTTGTAAACATTTCAGAAAACTGATCTGTTACATCTCAATTAACCATCTGTCTTGCTATGCTGCTTATTACTATTATTATTTATTTTTTTATAACAAAGGGGATAGCCTTCATTAAATGTCTACCCTTCACACACTTCCCAGAAAAGCAAATCTTTTTCATATTAACTGGAGCAAATGGACAACTGGGAGCCAAACTTAATGCCTTGCATCTAATTAAATAATTGTGATTTTAAAATTTGAAAATAAAATGAGTCTTTCCTCCTCCCTCCCAATATTTTTAACAGATTATAAGAAAACCAGTCTAGCTCCATATGTGAAAGTCTTCGAACAGTTCTTAGAAGAAATGGAGAAATCTTATAAAGGACAACGTTTGAAAAATAGTGGTAAGGGCTTGCTTCAGAAGGATGCCAACTGCAACTTCGCCTCCCCAAATTGTTTCAGTGACATCAGTGTCATGGCGACATGGGCAGTGACATAACTTGATACAAAAAATAAACTATTTTTTCTCTTCGTTTTTGAATATTGTTAACAGAGAGAAGCTAAATTCAAATGTTACATTAAATATGAAGTAACTTTTTTTAACTCAGCATTGTACTTCGTAAATGGTAGGATGTGGGAATCAGGCAACTATGGCTTCTTTAATGAAATAGTTAAGCAATCTAGGACAATTCCTTGTGTGTCCAATCATACTTGGCCAATAAAGAATTCTATTCTGTTCTATTCTTACCTCAGGTTTTGAGCTGGGTAGCAATATCAGGAAATGTTGTATTATGTATTATAGAGCAAGGATGTCGACTTGAGGTTACCTGGGGATAGAAATTCTTGGCCTGTTGATGCATGACATTGAATCACAAAAGTCAATTCTGTAGCTATGTGCGTTGTATAAATTATATGATCAGTTTATGATTCAGTGTTATCATGTTAGCTCAGAACATTTGGATAATTAAATAAATCATCAAGAGAGGGCAGCTATACTAGCCCAGGAGGATGGGTCTGCTTTAAAGAGTTGTAAACACCTTTTTTTATTTAATCCAAAGTATTGCACAATAATTTTGGCTTCACATGATAAGTACTTATACCTAAATACACTCTGGTTGCCACTTATTGCCTATTGTGAGGAAATTGTAGATATTTCCAAATAATTTGTGTTTTCAACTTTAAAGAAGAAAACTTTTGCAGAATATACCTCCCCCTCTCCACTACCTTCAGTGTTAACAACTACAGCGAGTCCTCAACTTACAACATTTCATTTAGTGACCATTCAACGTTATAATAGCACCGAAAAATGTGATTTATGACGGTTTTTCAGTTACGACCTTTGCATGTGATCAAAATTCAGATGCTTGGCAACTGGTTCATGTTAATGACCGTTGCTGTGTCCCAAGCTCATATGATCACCTTTTGCGACCTTCTGACAAGCAAAGTCCATGGGAAAGCCAGATTCACTTAACAACCGGGTTTATCAACTGCAGTGATTCACTTAACAACAGAGGCAAAAAAGGTCATAAAATAGGGCAAAACTCACATAACAAATGTCTCACTTAAAAACAGAAATTCTGGACTCAATTATGGTTGTAAGTCGAGGATTACCTGTATCTGAAACAGCCTTTCCAGGTATGTTGGACTACAACTCCTATCAATAGCCACCTGTATACCCATGCAGGAAAGAAATTGTAATTAACACCTCTGCAGTTTGGAGGTGATTAATATAATTAGTTGTATAACATATTAAGTATCTTTATAGTATTCCTTAATTGTGTTTAAAATTAATTTTTCTTTTTTTTTTCTTTAAAGACATGCAGATGGATTTCTGACGTTTTGAAGACACAGTGCATTATCACAGGGCAGTTTCATGTGGCCAGATAATTGTATTCAAATACAGTAGAACTTTTGACTGCATTGCTAGATTTCTGCACAAATCAGCCATTTCCAAAGTCAAAACAGGCTTTTCTTGCTGAAGAGGAGGTGATAAAACTGTTCATATCCATTCAAGTTCTAACAGCTGAGCACAACATAAAATAAATATTTAGTTTTGTATAGCATGGGAGTGTAATCAGGAGGATACACATTTGTCAAACAGGAAACAATAGGGGTTAATATTGCAGAATATTGTATGTAACGTACACATTCATGCTTTATTTGACGAGCAAGTATCAGGCAGTTTGGTTTTTAAGAATTTAGGGTAATCCTCAATTTACAATGGCAGCTGGGACCAGAATTTTCATTGCTAAGCAATGCAGTTATGAAGTGTGTTAGCATTGCTTAGCAACAGCAGTCCCTGCAGACCCAGTTACCATTGTTAACTAAATCCCAAGGTCATTAGGTGAGGCAACTTCCTAGCCACTTACCACAACAAAAGTCAATGGAAAGGCCAGAAGGAAGTTGCAAGTCCCAGGCAGGCAGGTACGTGGCTGCTGCTGGGGAGGTTGGGGGGAGGTCTATCAGCTGAGGAAGTACAAAAGACACATGGTGTCTGTTGTGTCAGATGTGAAGGAGGCATGGGGAAAACTGGGGAGGATACGCAGGTGTGCATAGGCGGCCAGCACAAGCAGAGAGGGGCTGAAGGGGGCTGCACAGGCCGAAGAAGCTTACCCAAGTGACTTGTGGCCTTCCCTGCTGGCTTGTCCATTGACTTTCCGAGGAAGCTAGCAGGGGAAGTTGTAAATGGTGTGCAACTAGTCGTAAGTGCAAACCTGTTGCCAAGTGCCCAAATTGTGGTCACATGACAGCAGGAATCCTGGGAATTCCTGGGGAGTGATCATAACACCATTATAATTTGAAATAGTCATGAACAGATGGTCATTTGCCAAAGATTGCATGTAGATCTAATTTTTACCATCCAGTACTTCCCCAAAAAGCTAAAGCAGGCCACTTTTAAATGGATTTTATCTCAATGCTATGTGACTTTCACTGTTTTGAAGTAAAACTGTCTGGGATTTATTAAATCAAAACATAGAATATTGCAAACTAAAGCTTTCAGATAACATCATCCTTATTGAAATTGGTTGAATGAGTCATAAAACTTTATATATACAGAAAAAAATGGAGGTCCACATGCTGATAAATGCTGTTAGTGGCAATGTTTGCTAAGCTAGTGTCATGTTACAGTAAAAAAAATGTCCATAATTTAAAATCAGAGAAAATAGAATGCAGTCACCTAATGTAATACATAAAAGTCAGGCTTTTCAGTTCCATTTTACTTCCAATAAAGCAGCTTTCCTAACGTGGCAGATAGATGTCCTTTAGTTTCTGTAATCTCTTAACCAGATGAAAATTGGCCTGACGCCTTCAGAGTGGTCCCTTCTCTGTTAAAAAAAAAGGCTGCTGTAAAAGGTGACTATAAATGTGTAAAAACTGTGTGCCTGTTACATACTTAATTTCTTTTTATTTCACTTTAACTAATTTTGTTTGTCTGCTTTGTTTTCTTTTATACTTAAGCACCAAATCTTTATAATTTATTTTAAAAAATCATTAAAAAATAAAGTTCTGAAAAGTGACAAATTTGCTCAACCCTTACACACCCATCGGAGTTGGTTCTACCATAGAATATACAACAGCCTGGGGCATGTTCCTGGAAGGGATTTTAACTCCTTGAGTTGACCAAATAATTGCTTTCCTGGTTTCCTTGGCTGTGTGTGTAGTTGGGGCAATAGGCATTCCATACAAGGCCTCTGCATATTTTTCTAACACCACCCTGCAAAGCAGTCTTAGCCATTGAAAGGTTCAGCATGTATGTCTGCACACACAGAACAAATACCCTTTGGGATATTGGCTAAAATACCTGCTTCACTAATCCCAGTGGATGGATAGTGTACACAGGTGACTTCAGGACCACCACAAAGCAGCACTACTTGTCAACCCTGAAGTTGGCCTAACTGGCCATTTTCTCCTCGTAGCTTTTCTCTAGGGAGGTTTCTTTTTCTCACTGTTTCAGAGCTGACACAGCCTGGAGCAAAGGGGCGAGGGAGGGGGCTTTAGAGATAGCTGGGGTATTGTAGCCTAAATAAAATTCTTTCCCCTGGGAATCAAGGACGTTGGTGCAGGTGTTCGAAAGGTGGAGACAGGTCACCTAGCAACGACTGCATGCTGATTGGACCATGTGACTAGAGACTTGGGGGGAGGGAGTAACAAAGTTTTGCTTTTAATTGGGTGTAAAACCGGTGGGAACTTCGAGCCGGTTTTCCAGCAAGTTTGTGCCAATTTGATAAGTCCCAATAAAATGTTCTTCGGAGTTCTTATTGAAAGGGATTTATTACTTGGAACCTTGACCTTTGAAGAATTGCATTGTTTTGTGTAATGATTCATGTACCTTTCTCACAAGCAGATGATCTTAAAAAATCTTAGCTATGCAGATTTAAGGTTTAGAAGAATCTCCATGCTTTGTAAACTAATTCCTGTATCAAAACATGCAAGTTTGATCCTAGAGCACTGGGGAACTCGCAGAGGACTGGAAAAGAGCCAATGGGGTTCCTAAATAGACGAAAGACTGTATTTTCACTGGTTTAGAGCACGGAAAATTAAAACACCCTATTATGGAAGAGCAATACATTGTCCATAGATGTATAGGACACTCAAGATTATAGGAGCTGTTGTTGACATGCAACATTAGCATATGAATTTAGGTTTATGTGAACGTGGCAACATGGAAAAGTCTCCTGCAGAGATTATAATGTTCTAGAACGGGAAGAAATCATACCATGCAGCCTATTGAAAGGAACCTTACTTGCAACTTAATCCTATGCATGTTTACTTGGAATTAATTCCCATTGAGTTCAAGAGTGCTACAGCATGCATTTCATTACTCTGGTAATGTGCCCTATCAAGTCCAATACAGATGTTGATTCAGAGCACATTATATTGAATGTTTTGGACTGAAAAAATTGAAGTGCAGGTCAAAATTTCAGACTAGGCTTTTAAAATGTCTGAGAACTAAATTAGACATGGGGTACTAATTATATGATTCAGCAGTACAAGTTCATTTATCTTGTTAACATGTAAAGCAAAAAAGAGCTTCTTCCATCAGTTCTGCCCCACTTCACGTAAACTTTTAAGCTTTTCTCTGGTGCTGGACCCAAGGTTAAAAGAAGAAGCAAGTTAAAAGAGCAAAGAGGCGAAGGCTTAAAACCTCTTGCCCATTATTTTCTCCATATTACTGTTTCATTTCCACACAATCTTCCACAAGCTTCCCATCTAGATCTCACACATATATCCCCTTGTTCCAAGGCTGCATTTTAAAAGTGGGGAGGAAGGGTATTTGTGAAATTGAGTGACTGAGGTGGATACTTTACACAGCTTACAAAAGACTAGTGCCAGCACATTTATGTAATATCTGTCCATCAGAAACAACCTGACAGCGCCACTACTGTACAATTATCCCAGAGCCAAAAAAAAAACAGGACCCACTTAGGGAATCCCCCATTGGATCCTTGAGGCTGGGGAACTGAATCTGGTTCTGTTGTAACCAAGGTAAAGTTTCCCAAAATTGATAGCAACTCTCACTGAAGTCTTATTTTAAGTGCAGAACACTATATTAAGTTATCCTGTTTTTTCTCCCCTTAACCTCACAACCATACTGCAAGATATATTAGGATTTTCTCCCACAAATCCAGCAGCTCCCTGCTGACTTTCTTGAGAGAAGCATCTTTCTGACACCCTAGTCCAGCTTCAGCCTGCTACGCCATCACCAGAGATGTTGAACTACAACTCGCAGCCTGATCAAGGGCCGACCTCAATCTTGGGAAATTGATTGATGTCATCTAGTTGTTTTTGGCTCTTAGCAACTACAAAGATTTTCTCTACGATATATCCTTAACCTGGTCTTTCAAGTCTCCCAACAATGCACTCATCACCACTATAGCTGATGTTCAGAAATGAACCATCTCGTCCCTATTATGTTGATCCATCCCAGCTGAGGTCAGGCAGAGAAGGTATGTTGCATATTCCGTTGGTTAAAGAAGTCTAACTGGTGGGTTCCAGGAAAACAGCTTTCCTCTGCTGATGCTCCCACCCTTTGGAACATCTTACTCCAGAGACAGCCCCCACTCTTGCCCTTCCAGAAGATTGTCAGGACCCTGGCTCTGCCAATTAGCATGGAGGTCTAAAGAGTGACAGGCAATCCTGGGGATATTTGGTGGCTTGAGAGTATTCCTTAATTTTTTTAACTTTTTAAACAGTTTTTTAACATGGCTTTCATTGTTTTTAATCTCTGTGCTTATACTTTTGTATCGTAAACTCCTTTATGTCAGTTAAGTGAGGTGTGTGGTGCAGAAATTGGATAAGTAAATAGACACTACACAATAAAGCAAACATTAAGAACCATCTATTCATAAACAGACTAATTCGTCTTTATTTTCCTACTGTCATAGTGATGGGTGTCTATGAAGATTCTCAGTCATGCAGGACATGGTTGTCCCAAAGGTGGTTTTTTTCAAGAGGCAACTAGGCTTTGTTTTTTTTTCTTTGAAGACTTTCACTTCTCATCCAAGAAGCTTCAACCTACCATTCAGTCAGAACTGAAGAAGCTTCTTGGATGAGAAGCGAAACGACTTCAAAGGGGAAAAAAACAGAAAGTCCAGTTACTTCTTGAAAAAAGCATATTTGGGATGACTAATGGGTGAGGGTTTTTTGGGGGGGAGGGTTGGTCCTCCGTGAGCCAGGAAGTTCTACCAACTTTTGCCTGAAAGGTTGCATCCGAAGTTTTAACAAGCAACCTTCCGGAAGAGTCAGGAAGTATTGCCGAAAGAGCACGTGGTAAAACAGACTCTTAGGACCCGGAAACTATTCAGACGCATACCGGAAGTCGGCTTCCTTTCACCTCTTGTCTCTCTTTCTTCCGCCATCTTGCGCCCGGATCGTCTCGTACGGTAAGTTTCGCCGTTTGTATCCGCCGGCATCTGCCTCTCATGGCTCCATAACCCGGCCGGCGGGGAGCCGCTTCAACGGGAAACGCTGAAGTGGCTCAAGGGGACGGTCCGAGGGCGGCGGGGCGGCCTGGGACGGTTAAGATTCGGCGGGGGCTCCGAATAGGCCGCTTGGGCCGTTCGCTCTGGGTTATGCAGCGTCAGGGCGGCCTTTGGGAGTCTTCGGTGGGAGAGTGGGGGTCTCCCTGGACGGCAGAATGATGTTCGGTCATGAACGCCCAGGGAGAAGAAGGCCGCCCCTTAAGGAAGATTCCGGCGCTTCCAATTAAAGCAGGAGGTCTTCATCTTGGAAACGGGAGAACTTAACGTTCCTGGTTTGTGTTCAGTCTGTAGTCGGTGGCTGGACGGTCTCCGCTAAACGATCCCTCCTTTTCCCTGAATATTGTGTTATGCAAAGAATTGAAAGGGGGGGTTGTGGTTGGAGTTGGGGTCGACTCTTTCGCGACCGCCTAGATCCGGGATCCCCAAACTTGGCAACTTTAAGACATGTGGATTTCAACTCCCAGAAAAGCTGGCTGGAGAACTCTGGCTGGGAGTTGAAATCCACACATCTTAAAGTTGCCAAGTTTGGAGACCTCTAGCCAAAATTTTCTGCATAAGTGGTCAAGTAGGGCGACAGGACATGATTTGCCAGGAGAGTGAACTCCTTGCTGTTAAAAAATTAGGAATAAAACTTTCAGGACGGATGGTGGCGGCGGTAGTGTCAACACGCAGGCATCGTATATTTAGTGGAAGGGAGAGAATACTGAAACTGGCCCTTCCTTGGTCAGCCCATCCTTTTGATTGAAGTGGTGTGAGACGGGATGTTGGCTTGGTAAAAGATATGTGGAAGGTACACACTGATGGAGGTGTGATAGAATTAAAAACAATGAGCTTTGCTAAATGAGAACCAAGTTTCATTAGGGAAAGGGTAGTTGTTGGTATAAAGGCTTTTTTTAAGTATGAGCAATATCTAGTAATGAAACTTGGCTATGGATGCTTGTGTTAGGTGCAGCCAAAAAAGCTAATACAATCCCAGGTTGTATAAACAGAGATCATGTGAAGTATTAGTACCGCTTTACCCTAGTACCCTAGTAAGACCACACCTGGAGTACTGCAATCAATTTTGATCACCATACTACCAAAAAGTTGTTGAGACTCTGGAAAAAGTTCAGAGAAGAGCAACTAAGATAATCAAAGGCCTGGAGACTAAAACATGAAGAATTGCTGCAGGGTTGGGTTTAGCTATTCTAAAGAAAAGAATAATTAGGGGTGATGTGATAGCAGTATTCTAGTACTTTCGTGGGGGGGGGAGGGGCTGCCACAAAGCAGAGTGGGTCAAATTATTCTCCAAAGCACCAGAGGGCAGGACAATAAACAATGGATGGAAACTAATCAGAGAAGCAATCTGGAATTAAGGAGAAACTTCCTAACAGTGAGGACAATTAACCAAGTGGAACAGCTGGACTCCAGAAATTGTGGGTGCTCCATCACTGGATGTTTTTAAGAGTCTAGACCAGGACTGTCAAACTCCTGATCCATAGGCCAGATGTGTCACGTGCTAGCCATTCCCACGCCCAGTTTAGTGAAGGGGGAAAAGTCCCAATACGTCACGTGACGCAGCTGTGACAACATGAGATTGACACCCCTGGTCTAGACACTGATATGGTTCTCCTGCTTGACCAGGGGACTGGACTAGAAGGTCCCTTGCAGCTCATTCATTCTGTTCTATTCTAACTGGCAGAGTATACACTAGTAACTTCAGACTAGTAATTGGACCTTATTTTTTTGTTGCTAGATCATAAACATTGACTATTTAACTGAGATAGTAAGGCAGTTATAAGACTACAAGAATGAAGAATAGATTAGCATTTTTGAATATTTTAAAACTTAGCTGAATATAGAAATAAATTGCTTTTTTAGGATTAATATCTTAATACAGGACCTAAAGTTTTTTTTTTAATTCATACTTATATCCCGTCCTTCTCCGGAGACTCAGGGCGGCTTACAGTTTTTTGGGATACAACCCAATGCGCTCAGCAATAGCCTTCCTTCCATTGTATATGCCTGCTTATTACTAAGCGGCATTTTTACAAAGTCAGCTTATTGCCCCCAACAATCTTGGGTCCTCACTTTACCTACCCCGAGAGGATGGAAGGCTGAGTCAACCTTGAGCCTGGTGGGTTTCGAGCCTCCAATAATTACAGGCAGCTGGAACTAAGTGCTAGGCTATTAACAGCCTGCACCACCAAGGCTAGTTCTTATGGTTTGCCTGGGTATTGTGACTGCAACAGATTAAGACTATATTGTATTCTACAATTTTATAATATAAAAGATATAGGGAAAAATAACTACCTTTTATTTTGTTCCTCTTCTATCAGAAATGCCTGGAGAAGCCACAGAAACTGTCCCAGCCACAGAACAGGAGCTGCCCCAGCCTCAGGCTGAGACAGGTTAGTATTTGGGATGATTTAACTACCTTTAAAATACACTCCATCAGCATAGAGACCCATAGATGTCCTTTTTGGAGAGAGTTCCTTGCTACCTATCATGTATTTGCCCAATAGCCTTAAGGAAATAATCTGTTAATTTCATCCTCTTATCTGTAGTGTATTTAAAATAGAAATTTACCTTATAGGGATGTTGTATGGTTAAATAAGAATTATGGGGAAACATTAGAAATGACTATATAGTGGAACCTTGGGTTGCGAACGCTTCTGTCCGTGACCAAATCAGGTGACAACCAAAAATTTCAGAACATGTTTTCATCTGGTCGCGAACACATCTTCGGGTGGCGACCAAATATAGCTGCAGCGATTCTCCTCCATGCTGCAGTGAGAGCCCAGGATAGGATGGGTAGACTTCTTACGACGTCAATAAGCTGAGTCTGTACTAGTAAATATAAAAGCCAGCCCCCGGGAGAAACCCCAGCTTTGACTCAGCTTCTTTAGTCACAAGCTGTATCTCTGAAAGCATTAGTGATTTTTCCAACAAAATTCTAAGAAGCTATCTTTCCTTCAATCAGCTCCCAGGGATCCGGGTAGCTGCAACCTCAGGAGAAGCGGGGTTCCATTTCTCCTGCAGTGTTGGGATCAACATTCTCCAAACGCTGCTCGGCAAGCAGGGAAGCACCTTAGTTGCCTTCCCCATAGCCGTGGTTTGTGCGATTGCTTATCTGATCGGCAAACAGATAGTAGCACCAGCCAGCTGATCGCGTGGACGGCGATTCATTCCTTGTCTGGCTGATTCGATCGCTTGGGTCTCGCAATAGCCTAAGGAGCGAATATTCTTTCTTCAGAGCCCTCGCAGAGCAGCAGCCGTCCTTCACTGCAGCCTCTTCTACCACGAGGTGAGCGGCCATTTTAAGTGTACCGGTGGCCATTTTCTGGTCAAAGACCCAGTTGTTCCCTCTGCCACCTCAGCAATTTGGGAGTCAGTCTTCCAACGCTTGAGCATAACTAGCTTAAAATGGATCAAGACAGGGCTCATGCAGAGCTTTCCCCCCCAGTGGAGCAGACTCTCCAACCTCCTAAAAAGAAAAGGCACAGGCAACGTACTGCTCAGAGAGAAGTGGCTGCTAAAATCAGAGCTAAGGCTGTAGCCCCCAAGAAAACAACTCAGGCTGAGTTGAGGGCAGAGAAACGCAGACATGCTGCTCTAGAGAGACAATTTAACAAGATGATTCAACAAATGAGAGGGCAACTGCAACAGGCCCAGCCAGGTACATACCAGGCTTCCCAGAGAAGTCCCTCCAGGGGAGGGGAAGTTGTTCTTGGAGCCTTTAGACCCCCACCGACCTGATCTCCTGAGGCATTTGAGGAACAGCTAGACCCTCAAGACCTGAGCAGGTCTGGGCCTTATTTCCAGTCAGCTTCGGGGCCTTATGCACCCTCTCTTCCCTCTAGGGTTCAGGCACCCCTGACCAGGCCGAAAGCCACTTTCACTCCCACTGCAGCTGGCCTTCAGCCTTCCACTTCCTTTGACACCAGGTCCACGGACATCCAAGATGTAGTTTCCTTAGCCATCAGAAAGGGGTTGGCTGAAGGTTTTCAGCAGATTCTTCGGCCTTTGGAAAGGGTTCAGGCCATTCTCCCTCCTCAATCCATAGGTTCCTCACCTCTGCAGCGAAATTTCCACAGACCTCAAGATCTCAGGGTCCATTCTTCTCAGGCAGAATGGGAGGAGGATGTAAGGGAAGGGGGTGCCTCCCCATCTGAACACAGTTGCTCCTTTCGTTCAGAGCGGGAAGAGGGTGAAATCTGCGATCGTAATATTTCAGAGGAAGAAGACTCTAGTGCAGACCCACCCTCCTCTGCATTGGTCTTCAAGCCACCCCTCCTCAAGCCTTTACTTAGCGAGGCTTTGTTCACTGCCAAACTGTCACCTGAGGAAGTAGCTACAGAACCACAAGGCAAACCCTCCAGGCAAGAAGACTCACTCTTCTCCAAACCTGTAGTACACACGGAGGTTTTGCCTTCCCCCATCTTGTTCCTCGACATGGTCAAGGAGCAGTGCGCTTCTCCTTCGGCAGGCCCTTGCCATCATCGTTAGACAAGCGTTTCTATAATGTCAGCTCAGCCCTAGACAACGCCCTTGCAGTGCCCTCGGTAGACACTCCGGTTGTGGCATCATTCTCCTTTTCTGGCACACCCACTGAGTCAGAAGATGTACTTAAAGCAGAAGATAAGCATTCTGAACAGACCCTCAAGCTCAACCACCAAGCAGCTGCGTGGGCTGTTCGGGCTTCGACCGCTGCATCTTTTTTCACGAGGGCATCTCTACAATGGCTGCATTAACTGCAGGATCAATTGCCTGCTTCCGACCTTCAGTCTCATCAAGACCTTAACAAAATTATAGCAACGGCAGAACTCACCGCGGATGCCACCCTCAATTCCACCAAATTTGCATCAAGGGCCATGGCATCTTCAGTGGCGGCTAGAAGGCTTCTGTGGCTCCGAAATTGGCAGGCAGAGTCACGACGCAAATGGAAGCTGGTTTCTGCCCCATGCGCAGGCGACAAGCTTTTTGGTGAGGCTCTAGAGCCTTATCTCGTCGAGACCAGAGATAAATGGAAGATTCCTCCTCGGGGAAAAAAGCCGACTATCGCCCAGCTCCTTATTGCCCACCTGCTTTTTGGCCGGAGACCTCCTCTCGCTTTTCTCATCCACAGAGGTCGTATTCCCAACATCAGGACCAACATATGGAAGCACCTGGCAGACAGCAACCTTCTGCTGGTAAACGGCCCTTTCAAGGGGGGGCGTCGTTCCTTCCGTCGCTCTAAGTGATTCCTTGTTCTCCCCGGGGCGTCGTTCCTTCCGTCGCTCTAAGTAATTCCTTGTTCTCCCCATCCATCGGAGGTCATTTAGCCTTCTTTGCCCCCAAATGGGAGGAGTCAACGACAGACGCCTGGGTGCTCAACACTATTAGGACTGCAATTGGAATTTTTATCGTCACCTCCAGAAAATTTTTTGATTTGTCCTGTCTCAAGGGGCACTTCAAAGAGAGCCCTTAAGAGACTTTGGTCCCCACCTGATTTGGTTGTGACGGGAAGCACGACTGACTGCGCATGTGCAGGCAAAAAAAATGGTGCAGAAGGGAAAATGGGCGTTCGTAAATTTACCTGTGACGGATTACGGTTGTGACCTGAGGTTCCACTGTATACATATTTGGGGGATTGGATATAATATTTTTAAAGTGAGCAACTGCATGATTGCAGACCAGAACTAAATGCTCCTTCATTGAAATTTTGGAGCAGCTTTCCTTTCACTCCCCACAAGTGCTGAGTGCTTTAATTTGCTTAATTCCAGAACATTAGGAAACATTAGGCCCTTTAAAATTATATTATACGGACAATACTAATAACTAACCTACTAGATTTTTTTCATAAATTTATTTCTTGGAGTTATCAGCTGACATATTAGAGGTGTTGTCTTAGTATTGTAATACACATTGGATGTTAGACACTCATTTAATATTTTGGCTTTTATATCAGATTGACCTTACAGAATAATTGGGATGTTTTAAAATGCTAGTAAATGTCTGAGATTTTTTTCAGGAAAGAAAAGTGATATTTAATTCATTCTGAAAAATATAACCATATTTTTAAACTCTAAAGAAATCAGGAACTCCCTTTCAAAAAATCTCAGATTGGCATTTATTAAACATACTGTGCCTGGCTATACATGAGATTGGCAAAGAATGTGCCTCATTTTTGATGGATTAGAATTGTGTGCTGTGAGCTTTTTAAAAACGCTGGTTGTACTTTAGTGTGTTTGGCTGTGTTGTGTGCATACTTTTACTATATTGGATTTACTAACTTTGAACTCTACTGTTTTATTATGTTTCAAGTGATATGTCTTGAGGGAATTTTGGATGCTGGATAGCAAATAATTTTATATCATTATTTGCCACATTTCTGGCTGGAAGCTTAAGGGATATTGC
This sequence comes from Naja naja, assembly GCA_009733165.1. Classification (NCBI taxonomy): domain Eukaryota; kingdom Metazoa; phylum Chordata; class Lepidosauria; order Squamata; family Elapidae; genus Naja; species Naja naja. The sequence continues at coordinate 163,019,664 of CM019149.1, forward strand.
ATGGTGTATGACTTGGCTTCTCCTATACACATGTGTGGAGCTGTTGTCCATTACTGGATTGTTATTTCTCTTTTTTGTAATAAGTTAATGTATTTATTAAAACATTTAAGAAACAAAGAGCTACAAAAAGAGATGGAGACCTAGTTGATAGAGTAATGTGGCAGTAATTAAACATAGGATTTACAATTATCATAAAACCTAAAAATCATTATTTTATTGTCCAGTACTGAATTGTTAATATAGTGGTTTCTATCCTGAGGGTGGCTGGTCTGATTTGAAAGCTTAGGGGAACTTTGGATTTCCATTGAGTGTTCTGTGAAGAGTGATCTGGGCAGCAGACATACTGTTCTTCTGGGCAGCCAGCAAGTACCTGTTTCTACTCCTACACTAGAACAAGGGCATTAGAAACAGATATACACCTCCTGATTCCAGAGCTAGAAAGGGTTCTGATGTCACTTCCTGTGGAAGACAGTTCCCCTGATCCTGGCTTCCTCTGGAGAATAGACATGTCTCCAAACTAATAGGGCTAGAATAACCCTGATGACACTTTTTCCTTTTACTTGCTTTAGTTTTTATGGCTTTCACTGTCCTTTTTTGGAGACCTTATGTTAATCTAGTAGTCAGCAGTATAGTGTCTGGAGATTCCTTGGAGCTTTCTATGAGGCCAAATAAGAAGTTTGATTTCTAACTTTCTAAGTCCATGCTTAATCTGTTCAAGAGAATTAAGCCAACATAGTGGTGCCCAGATCCAGCAGATCTATACTGCTTCTTTAGATAATGAGATGGCCAACACACTGCCCCTACCTTTGAATTCATATAACATACAACATTCCTAAAGATAATCTAACACATTTAGCTGGCCCCCTCCTCCCAAGAATGTCATTTCTTCTTGGTAACATAGACCAGCAAAACATCTGCTGTAAGCTATCATCAAATCACAGGCACTCACTCACATGGCCTCTTAAGAGATCATATGGGTGAGAGAGTTTGTTGTTTCTTCTCTATATTAATAATATCTAAAAAGAACAGGATAGCAGAATATCCTACCATATCAAATACTGCATGTCCCAGATGAAAAACATGATAGCCAGTGAGAGAGTCTTTAGAAAAAAAAGTATATCATAGGCTTGCTAGACTTAACAGGTAGTCCATTTACACATTCCTATCCCACATTGCTTGGGTTTCAGCATCAGGGAATTTCTCATTTAGCCAGTCAGCTCCCAGAATATATATGAATGAAATAGTAACTATCATAGTCAACTTCAAATCATAGGGAGTACGTGTGTACCTCTGGGTAAATAACCTGCTACTCAAGTTCCCTTTGACTGAACCGGCAAAGAGGGATGTATTAATCATGATTAAACCATCGAAGAGTCAAGAGCATATTTCAACTAGCATATACCCCACAGCACTTGGACACCATCCTGAACACCAAAGAGATCTGATCTCCCTTGCAAAGAAGAGAAAAAAAGACCATCCAACAGGTGTCACATAATTCCTCCAAACCAGCTGCCTGGAACTTATGATTTTCACAGTCTCCAGGGTTAGATAATTGCCTGTATCAATGTATTATTGAAATTTCCTTTCCCTGAAGTAAAGGCTTCTTCCTTTCCAGAACCAAATAGCCCACATAGTCAAAAGACACCTATCAATTCCACTGAAAGTGAAGACATATCTCAGGTTGTGGCTCTTGGGAAGGGAAAATACACTCTGACCAGGTTTTATTAATCAGAGACATCACCCTCAGGAGAGGAGGCTGGATTGCTTAGGAGAAATAGTTTAAGAATAGGAAACTCAAGGCTTCTATCTTCTGAGACAATCTAAAAGAATTTCTGAAAAGATAGCAAAGCTTATGAATAAGACATGTGGACTTCAACAAGGTAATGTAACCAAACCCTCTCTTCAGTTCTAGCACCGGAGAGCAATGAAGAGCTCTTTGCCAATCTCACACCAAGATATTTTTAAGGAAATTTTCTCTGCTATCTGTCTATGAATGGCCAGGATCAAACCTTCAGTTAATTCTAGAAGTACTTGCCCAGTACTTATAGTTCATCAAAACAATCATTTGGCCAATAAATAAATAAATGCAAAAAATAGTTCCCAGCAAGGATTATTGCCCCATCCCCACAGCCCCAGATGGACTTCTATCCCAGAAAATTATCTGACCCCCATCATAGGAGAAAGATGCAGTGAACCTTTTTCTATAGTGGAAACAGGATGTCTAGAACATTGAAGTACTGAGAACAGGGGAGAGATTAAAGGCAGGGGTCCCCAGGCTATGAACTGGTAGGAACCGGGCCACACAGCTGGAGGTGAACAGCAGGTGAGCAAAACTGCACATGTGGGATCTAGGTTATCTGCTCCTTTACTCCCCCCTCCCCAATCTGGAAAAATTGTCTTCCATGAAACTGGTCCCCGGTACCAAAAGGCTGGAGACCATTAGATTAGGGGACCTGCCAGTATAAATAGTCTTTTTTTTTAGCAACTAGAGTTGGGACTGGCAACTTGGTTATTAAGCGAAACACTTGCTAAGTAACTATGACTCTGCTTATAATCTTCAGCTTTGCTTTGCTTTACAGTTTTGCAAAGATTAAAAAAAATGCAAGGATTGGTTCTAAAGTTTTTAAACATTGTTTTAGCTTAGAATGGTCACTAAATGAGGCAGTCACCAGACAAGGGCCATCTGCATTCACAATTTGTCTCTACCATATTCCAGTTGCTTCAGATTTACTTATCAAAGCTTGTAAACTGGCCAGTAATTATGAGATTGGTAAAGACCCATTTTAAACTGTCCTCTTTCTGTCTGGTACAGGGGGGGGAAACTCATTATACTGTAAATCCAAAATGGATTTCTAGCTGATAATTCAAATCTAAACAAGCTACTTTGATTTTCAGTATATATTATAGTAAACAGTTTTTGACAATTCCTTTTTTTTAAAGTTATCCTTTACTGGCTTTTTTCCTATGGTGGTTATATTCATGCCTGCTAATGCACCATGAGTTCATCTAGATTGGCTTTTGATACATCATTACTAACATTCAGCAGCTGCTGTTAACTTGAGTTCAAATGAGTGCATGTAAACATCTTATCACAATCTGAGGAAACCATGAAGGTAGGCATTTAATTACTTCAAATCTGCCAGTAAAATGGCACTAATTTGATTAGAAAGATGATTTGATTTTTCAGATTCATTTCTAATATAAACAAAATTGACATTTTCTGTAGTGTTTTTTTATTCCTGTGCTTTTTGTCTTTTGCAACTGAATTTAACTCACATCTTTCTGCATGATTGGATATATTTCCACTTGAGCAGCTGACCTTAAAAGACATACATAGCGGCCTTGTAGGATTTCTGAATGGTTAAAACTATTGTTGTAGCTCCAGCTCCTGGGGCCCCCATGGAAACGATGAACAAGACAGTTGCTGCCAAGAATCCTGAGGTAGGAGGCAAGGATTCTCAGGCTGGGACTGCTTTAGAGTGTTCAGGTAGGTCTGAAGTTAAAGCAGCAGACTAGATCTGCCACGCATACATCTGACTTAAAATGAAAGAAAAGCACATTTCAGTGTTTCTGGAATGCCAGCTGTGTTTAATCTGATGCCTTAGATTTGATTCTCCCTCTTTCTTGATTAAACCGCATAAATTTGAAAAAACAACTAGACTCTCTTCAGATGCTCAGTACTGTATTTGATACTTTCCTAAAGTGTTACAAATAGTCCTTGAGTCATAACCGAAAGCCCGGAATTACTTTCATAAGTTGTGCCCATCATTAAGTGGATCATCACATGACTGACCCAATTTTAAAGCATGTTTTGCAGCAGGCATTAAAGGAATCACTGTAATCATTAAGTGAACTCATGGTCATTAAGCAAACCCATTGTCCCCAATGGGCATTTTTGCTAGAAGCTAGAAGTAAATGCCAGTTTCTGGCAAAAAAAAGTAATAAATCATGGTCACGTGATTGCAGGACTGCCAATAGCAATGCGGTCCAGTTGCCAAGCATCCAAAATGAGATCGCATGATGGGGCAGCCATAGGAACTTTGAATCCAGGTCACAAGTACCTTTTTATGTCCTTGACTCACAACCTTGGGGGATGGGGGGGTCTGTTGTACTTTCAAATGGTTGCTAAGCAACTCATAAGTCCAGGACTATTCGTACTAGGTTTGCCTTCTGTCATTTCCACTAGGCATTTTATTTGGAAAGTCAGATGAAATGTTTCTTAATCTTTTCTAAATGTGGAAGCATCAATAAATAATCCTTTGAAATTAATGCTAGACTCATAGCTTTGTACGGAGAAATAGTTCTACTTACTAAGATGAACCTTACCACTTTCTGATTGTATCCTGGGCTGCTTTGCTACCTTGTTCCAGAACTTTTTTTACTCTTTATTTTGGAATATATGTTCAATTCTCCTATGATCATGTGTTATAACTGCTGTACCAGTTTGGCTAAGATTTGGTGCACAGGAATTGACATGAAGCACTAATCTTTTAATGCAGGGGTATCAAACTCAAGGCCTGGGGGCCAGATCCAGCCCGCAGGGTGCTTAGATCTGGCCCATGGGGCCACCCTGGAAATAGCAAAGGACCGGCCTGTGGTGCCTCTTGTCAGCTCCATTTTCACTGGCAGATGGTTACAGGAGGCTGTCGCAGTCGAAAATGGAGCCTGGGAGCCCGTTTTCACTGGCAGAGTGCTTGGGCCCCCACAGGCACTCCTGACATGAGTGATGTCGAGCTGGCCATGCCCACCCCAGGCCTCCAAGTGTGGCCTTCAGTGAAATTAAGTTTGACATCCCTGTTTTAAATGTGACTGTTTTCCGTAATAAATGAGATGTTAAGGAGCAGTTAAGTGTGCATTTTTGCCTTCTCCCTTATATTTGCCTAATGGAAAAATATAGGATTAAGACCAGGTGAGTTCATAGTTTATAAAACAGCCAGTTATGACAAGATTGAGGCTAATCGCTTTCAACTTGTGAATTCCAGCTTTTTTTCTGGAATATTTTGAATTAAGATACGGGCTTTAAGTGCAAGCACCCAAAAGGCATAAGCTTCAAGATGGAATAGGATTGAGTTTCATAGATTTGGTTTCCATACTGATTTAGTCTGAGCACATGCTTAATCTAGCTATTACATCACTCTTGCTATATTTGCCTTGAATTCTGAATGTCATCCCAGTCCTGTTGTCATCCCAACTTGCACTGTTAAGAGTTATTACACTAGCAAAAAGTTTTGCTCAGCTGACTCATTAGTTTAGATCAAGTTTGGCAAGTTTAAGACTTGTGGACTTCAACTCCCAGAATTCCTGAGCTAACATGACTGGAGGAAGAATTCTGGGACTTGAAGTCCACAAGTCTTAAAGCTGTCAAGTTTGAAGACCCCTGGTCTAGATAAAGGAATAAAAGACTCTTGATCGTATTATTTTTTTAAATGAAATTGCAAGTCCTCATAAAACTATTTTTCCTTTTTTTGCCTTAGTTTGGAAAAGCCAATCCAATGTAATGTATATTGGGTTTTGTATTTGAGATTTTACTTGTGTAAGCCACCTGGAGTCATTATGAGTTGAGTAGCCATATTTCTATTAATAAGTCAAATAAAATAGAGGAAGATTTGAAGATACCAGAGCTCTTAAGTCACATGAGATTGTCCCATGCAATCAAACAAATACACACACACACACACACGTATGTACATACATACATATACCCTATATATGTGTGTGTACACACACACACACACATATATTTAAAATTTGTGTGTGTGTATTTGCATGGGACAAGGAATCTTTTTCTTTCCTTCCCTCCTTCCCTCCCTCCACCCCCCCCCCACATACATACATACACACACATACACACACACACACACACACACATATATAGTTACCTCTGGTTTTTCTAAATAATTTCACCCAAGAGACTTGCAGGTGACTAATGCAATTATTTGCTTTTCTGTTGCATGTGAAGTATATAAAAACATAGGCAAGTGGCAATCTGTTTTCAAAATCAACCAACTGTAGAAGGAAGCCCATTGTCTCTCAGTAGATTGGCTTCAGATACATTTACAGTGCCATCAAAACTAATAGCCTTGAATCTTCACAACTTCCATGAATTGATCCAGTCCTTTAATTGTGGGGGTCTTATTGGTTGAATTGATCGAGCTGAAAGAATAGAGTCTTCTCAATTGTTCTAGCTCCTGTTTTATTGATGTGCTGTTTAATAACTGTTGATTTTGCTCATTCAGCATCTGCCATTCCTGCTTCTTTTCCTGGTGCTGCTGAAGCACCTCCAGTTTGTTCTCAGCCTCCCATTCTAGCATCAGGTATTTGTTCTTAATGTTAGCATATGCCATCTTAAACAGTATATTTATAGTGTTGGACTGATACAGTTGTTTTAATATGGCATACAATCTGATGAGTGGATGGTAATTGGTATCATTGCACTTGAAGGCCAGGCTCCAAAATTATGTTCAAGTTCTGTCCTTAGTTTAGCTTATCAAATGCCTGGGTTCATAGATTATAATGTTTTGCCTGAAATGGGGATGCTTCACATTGATATAGTATGAATTGACTTACTTGGGGCTTCTGCAATAAACTTGATTTGAAATCACAGAGGCTTCCCTCATTAAAATAGATGGCAAAAGTTTCCAAATTGAATGCTTCAATGCTGCGACTTGTTTCCTGAACTAACAGCTTTACTATCTTAAAATGAGAGCGATAGAAAGAAAAGACTACTAGCACATGTTAAAGGGTTGAATTTATAGCAAGATTCATTTGTGCCAATAGTGATAACTACAATTAATCCTCATGTAATGTCTGAAATTGGGACTGACAATTCCAGCACTAAGCAATGTGGTGAAGTGAAACTTCACATGACTCTACCCAACTTACAACTTATACAGTTCCACTGCAGTCATTAAGCAGATTGCCCATGGAAGTTAAGCCAGATGTCACATGACCACAACTTGCAGCTTACTGCCTGCTTCCCCATTGACTACTTGTCAGTAAGAAAGTATACCATTAAGAGCCACAAGTGGCAATACCAGGACCATGGGACACTGTGAACATTGTAGATGCCCACCAGTTTCAAAATGCCCAAGTCATGATCATATGACTGAGGATGCTACAATGGCCATAATTTTAAGGACCAGTTGTAATCTACTTTTTCAAGACTACACAAGTTTGAAGAGATGCAGAATTAAGCTGTTAATCAACGACTACCTGAATAGCTTAGCTATGATATACGGTGGTAGTTTGCACGGCTGCTTGGCAGCATCAAGCTGATTTTGGCTGATCTCAAAAAAACTAAGGTAGGTGGGAAATTGGGAAATGGCTAGAATGAGAAAGTAATATCTCAAAAGAAAGAATTACATGGATATGTCTCTAAAGTTACTGGGAAATGAGTTCAACTCAAAGAAGATTATACGTCTTCTTTTTGAGTGCTTAATTCTACATGTGTCTTCATGGGAAATGTTGAGTCTTTCTGAAGTGTTACAGCTGCAAAGACAGTTTTGTTTTATTCATCAAATGTGCATGTTGCCAAATTGGGAGTACACTAAAATATAATAGCATTTTACATAATAAACAGTAATACAGTACACAAGAGCAAGCCAGTGATATAATGGCTAAAAATTAATAAGTGTCCAAGAAAAGTTGTTTGGGATGGGAGAAAAACTTTTTTTTTCTGGAAGCAGCTGTAATAATTTATCCCCTACAAGTAATAGCGCTTTCATGTGGGAGGCTTGATAGATAACCTAATTTTTCTTCCTACATGTTCTTTTTCCAATGCTGATTTACTTTTTCTCCTTTAGCAGCTGTTCCCACCTCTTCTATTTATAGCCCCCTCCACCTTTCCTCTTTGTGCCATGATGCTAACTCTCCCCTTGCTAGCCTCTGTCCCTTTACTCCACCAGAACTGGTTACCTCTGTCTCTTCGGTACAAGCCACCCCTGATGCTGCCTTGTCTTCTGCTGACTCAGTTATGCTATCTCAGACCCTTTCTCCTGTGAAGCCACCAATTATAGCTGGTGTTGCACCTGTTGGTGCATCCCTACCTTTAGGGCCTATAGCTTCTCCCCCAACCTCAGTAATTTCCTCTGAATCTCTTACTTCTGCTCCATCAACATCTCCTATAAGCCCAGCAGGGACAACTTCTGCAGCTTCAGTTTCTCCAATTCCATCATCTCCTGTCCCAGTTCCTTTCATTCTCCCAATTGCTCCTGTGTCTCCTTCTATGGCTACAGCTCCCATCCCTACTGAACTTCCAGCTCCTACTACTGTGGCTTCACCCTCTAGTCCAACTCCTTTCCCTCCAAATTCTGCAGATGCTCCTGCCTTACCACCAACACTTCCTGTCCTTAACACTGCAACCCCTACCCTCGATCCAGTGCCTCACATTTCATCCTCTCTTCCCCCTCGCCAGCCTTCCATACCCATCAGTTCTGTTCCATCTCTTCTTGATTCTATGGCTGTTCCCAGTCCCATCATTTCTCCAATGCCTGTATCAATTCCGGGATGTCCTGCAGTGTCACCTACAGAATCTGCATATCATCCCGTGATTCCTTTGGCACCTAGTTCCAGTTCTGAGATCCCAGCTTCCTTTCCTAAAGTTTCTGGGGCTGATCCTTTGTCTGGGGCTGATCCTTTGCAGAAGCTTTCTTCTGCAATACCACCTGCAAAGTCTACTTCTGCTCCTGAATGCAGTATGACGTCCCCAGCAAAGCCTGCTCCTACACCATTGTTACCTAAAAGTTCTCCTGGCAAACCTGTTTCTGGTCATGTACCAGCTGTGAAATTGGCATCTGGTCCTGCAGCTCCAGAAGTATGCCCTGTGTCTGGTCCACTGTCTGTTTCTTCCCAGCTACAAACTCCTATTTTGGCACCCGTTCCTGACTCTGTAACTGCTTCTGTAGACAAGGCAGTGCTGGCTTCTAAACAGGTGGCTCCTGCCAAGTCCCCTGTAAAACTTCCTTCTCCTTCAGAACATTCTGCTGATGCTATAACCAGAGCAGGTCCAATAATGAAGCCTGCTTCTGGGTCTGTAGCACCTTCTGGAATCCCAATAGGCCCTTCTAGTCCTGTGCCACTTTCTTCACAGTCAGGGAGTCCCACTTCAGCTCCTATTTCTGGCTCTACTTCACCGGGCACGGCAGTGTCTAAGTCTAAAGAACTGAGTACGGTACTTCCTTCTGTAAAACCAGCTTCCTCTTCAGAAATTTCTTCAGATCCTGTGTCCTCATCAGGCTCTGTTCTTACACCTTTGCTTCCTTTATCACCCCCAATGAAATCTACAGTGCCTATTCCTGAGCCCATTTCCCCTTCTGCTACAGCAGCAGGACTAATCTCTGTTCCAGGACTACCCAAAGGGAAACCTGTGAAAACTGTTTCTAGTCCTGTGGCCCCTAGAGGACCCCCTGTGGAATCTGCTCCCCTTTCAGCCCCTGTTTCTAGTCCAATAATGCCTCCCATAGGCCCTTCACCACCTGCCTCCAAGATAGCTCCATCTGTTTTGGAACCAGCTCCTGCTCCTTCACTACCTGCTTCTGTAGCTCCAGGGATACCTGTTTCTCAGCCTGCAGCTATTTCTGACCCTGTGGCTGTAGTAGACCCTGCTCTTGTCTCACCGACATCTGCTATGAAGCCATTTTCAACTTCTGAACTTGCTTCTAGCTCTTCCTCTATGGCAGAGTATGTTTCTAGTCCTGCAACACCTACTGCCCATACTCCTGCACGTATTTCTGGATCCACAGCCCTTCCTGCAGCTGAAGGGTTTACTCCTAGCTCATTGGCACCTGCCTCGTACCCAGCAGCAGCTTCTGAAGTACCTCCTCCAGAACATCATGCATCACCTATAGCTGTAGCAGAGACTGCTTCAGTTCCAGTGACAGTAGCTACCCCTGCCCCGATAACTTCTCCTGTAGGCCCAACAATGGCAGTTTCTCAGCCAGCACCTTCTGAGGTGCGTGCAGCAGGGACCATTCCTGGAACCCCTGCTGCTTTTCCTAAACCTCTTTCCTCTCCTGACCTTGTAGCCTCTGTAATCCCTCCTCCTGGCATTGCGCCTCTGTCTTCTGCAGTGACTCCTCCCATTTCCCCTGCAGCAGCATTTTCTAGTCCAGTAACTCTTAGTCCTGTCTCTAGTCCCAAATTGCCCCCTGTCCCGGTTAGTTCCACTGTCTCAGCCGTAGACATGAGCCAGGTTTCCATTTCAACTGGGGAGGCGATGCCTTCCCAGAAAATGGCACCTTTGCCTCTTGCACCAGCTGACCCTTCTGTTTCTACTCCTATTACAAGCAGCCTCACTCAGCCAGCTTCTCCCGCACCCTCTGCTTCTACCCCTGTGAAAAAGCTAGAGTCTTCCTCTGTGCTTCCCAAGCCATCCCCTGTTGCACCTGCACCTGGTTTAGCACCTGAAGTTACCCCCAGCCCTATCTCTACTACCTTTGAAGACGACGAGCTGCCACCCTTGATCCCTCCAGAGGTACATGTTGAGGAGTCACCTCTGCAGCCAGTCCTGGTGGACTTCTCTCCTAAGACAGCTGTGCCCCTTGCTGAGGTTCCAGCAACTGCTCCTTTACCACCTCCTCCTGTCAAACAGCCTTTCCTGAAGAATGACAAGGGTATTTGCCTCTTCGGTTTGCTGTGTGCATGGATATCAAAGGCCACTCACTGAATACTAACTTAGTTGTACAGGCATGGAGTGTGAATTCCCTCTGCTTTAACTGTTAGACTAGAAAAGTGCCGTTTAGGATTTAAAATTTACTAAGTCAAAATAAACCTAGATTAAGTTATCATAGTTGAAGTTTGTTGTGCACACTGTGATTCGTGATTTATGTTTAAGAACATACACTACTAATGTGAAAGTTGAATCACTGGGCATGATGTGTGTGTTTAATAGATGTGTCATAAGCCTTGTCTGAGCTGATACCTCTGGAAGAAAACTAACCTAGAAACTGTAATCACCTCTTTGTTTTCAATGGCACACTCATTTCAGCCTGCTTTTTTTGTTTCCAATGTTTTGCCTGTGGTTGCACATCTAGTAGATTTTGTTCATTGCAGTTGCATTTCATGAAATGTTCTGTGCTATGAGGTGATATTTTACCCTCATTGTAGAAGAATTTGTGGTCTAATGTTGATGTCCTTCGGTTTATTGTTCAGTGTCTATATTTGCAACTGCATTTTGGATGGCTGTATATAAATAGGAAGCTCTCTGTTAAATACTTGCATATACTGTGTGTTAAATTCATGTGTTGTCAGAGAAATAGAAATGAGTAGTCTGGTACTTCTGTCCAGTTTCTAGTCACTTAAATGTAATCACATGCATATGCAACTTGGGGTAAAGGTGTCAGGATTTAGAATGATCTGGAATTAATGTAGTATTAGACGGGGACATCAGTTGTGCTTGTTCTAGAATATGCCCTGAATATGCTTTCTTGTCAGTAATCACATTTATTCCTTTCTTGCATTGCAGTCACACAGATGTTAAAGCATGTGAGCTAGCAGTTCACTGAAACTTGCATCCAGAGATGGCAGTCATATAATGGTGGTGGGGAGGATTGTCTTGAAGCTATCGCTGAAAATTACAAATGCAAACTATTACATGATTTAAAAGTACTTCTACTTTTTAAGAGAATAATCATTTAGCGTGCACTTTAGTCCTTGCAAACGTCTCTCTTAAATTTGGTTGCTTTAAAACCTTGGGAAGATGCCAGGAACTTGAGCAGTCTTTCTTCATCTTCCTTTCCCTTGCTCACGTTCCTTTGTTCTTTGATGCAGGATAACCAGTTTGCCAAAACAAATTTAAACCATACTTCTGAATGACATACTATGTACTAAACAGGTATTTCTTTGGCTTATCATGTGTGTACCCAGCTGCTTCAGGACACTGAACAATAACTCACAATTAAAACACGGATTAGTGTGATGTCTGAATTCACTTTAAAGCAGTCTTAATTGGGGCTAGCTGTTGTTTGTCCTATGTACACATCATGCTAAACCCTAGGTCTCAAAAACTCTGAAAATGAAGGGAATCTATGTATAATGAGGAAAGGTGTTCAGGTCCATAGCATATTTCTAGTCTCCAATCATGGGCCAAATTATGCCAGAATGAAACTCATGTTCTTTTTTTTTTAAGCACTAGTTAAATCAAACAATATCCTTACCCCGAGAATGTGATCAACACCTTGTTCTAAGAAACTTGTTCTTCCTGGGAACCTTGATTGAACAAAGAGAAACTCCAAGTCCTATTGCCACATAAGTTAAACCACTATTATATTAAATCACTGCCATTTCAGAATTTAGTTGTCTATGTATTTTTTATGTGTGTGGAGAACATTGGGGATATGTTCTTTTACTACCAGACATTTTGAAGTATGCTGGCTTCAAAGTATTTTTTCACAACGTTGGCACAATAAAAGAATGAAAGTTTCTTCATAACCAAGCAGCAAAGCTCTGCATGTTTTGCCTGGGCCTGCCTGCCACACCCAAAAGAGACCAAGCTGGAAGAAATGATGCATGTTGATTTCTGTAGGTTCTGGAACAGAATCCGACAGCGATGAATCAGTGCCAGAACTTGAAGAACAGGACTCCACGCAAGCCACTACACAGCAGGCGCAGGTGAGAAAGGGAAAGAAGAACACCATAAACTGTATTTCATATGCTTGGGCAGGGCTGTAAAAGTTAAGTATATTTCAACCTCAAAAAACTCGCACAGCAATTGTGAATACATAATTTAGTTAGGTAAGATCTAACACCACAATGCTCAAGATATCCATTACAACAGGTGGTCATAACTTGAGATGTAGGTTGCATGTAAACACCACTCCCTAAATCCTGGGGGTGTAACCCTGGCACTCTCCAAAATTAGCCACCGCATTGTGATTTTTATTAATACCAAGAAAATTAGTACTGTAAATGCATAAGGAGCTGATACTGTTACAATGGCACACTGCAGTTGTGCTTTTCTGCCTAAGGTACTTATCCCCTATATTAATAATAGATGTTCTGGAATATCCTGGTCAGATGATAGCTATCTTTGATGGACTCCCATCTGCTGAGATACTCACATTTTCCACTACTCTTTAAAAATAACATGAAATATTTTTAAAAATGAACAGCTACCCAGTCAGAATTAGCAATATCACTAGCAGGCTTGGGTAATGCTTACTCATTCTACATCTCAATTCTTCTCATGTATCACCTCCTACCTAGAATGGAGGTGGGATTTATGAAGTGTTAGCTATGATCAGCTCAGTGGAACTTGTTAGTTTTTGTCCTAACAACTAGCTTTCATTGTATCCATCTTCCAACATATACAGTTCAAAGGCAATGTGCAGACCTCAACTTAAAACAAAGTTTTATGCCCTGATTTGCAACAATTAGTTTTGCACATTAGTGCACATTCTAATTTATGCCATGGTTATAACACAATTTTTATCCATGTTGTCTATACTAATTAGAGAAATGGTGAATACAATGCATATGTATGTAAAATTGGTATGCTACAATTTCCAAACATGAAACCAGGGGAAGAGTATCCTGTATACGTAATACATTTGAAAAGTGGGTGTTTCCCTTTTGAATAAACCACACGAAGAACAGAACATTTCAGGAGTTAAGAGAGATAAACTACAATGGATGCTAACTAGGCAGTTTCTTGAATTTGTTTCTGCTGTATATTTTTTTTCCAAAATATGGAAATACAGCTGTTGCTGTTCTTAGGTTTTTCATCATGCCCTGCTTCCTTTGCATTCCATTATCTTTTTTCCCCTTTGTTGGCTTTGTTTAAAATTTCAGTGTTGTAGTTATAGATAATACTGTAAATAAGGAACTTCTGTGCTGTGGATTGTGATGTTTGTCATCCTATCTCTGACCTCACTCACTTTCACTCAGAACTTGTTTCTCTTCTGAAGAATACACAGGGAAAGTTCCAAAGACAGAGAGACACTATCCAATAAACCTACTTCTCCACAGATCATTTGATCTGAGTTGGGACAGAAATAACAGTTCAGTATTTGAGGTTGTGCAAGAAGCTGGCGGTAATTAAACAAACTGGGAGTTGTCTGGCAAAACTCTGGCCCTGTATTTTAATCTGAAGGATTTTTGGTGAAGATATGCATGTGCACCTTCTCATGATGATCAGCATTTTTTTAAAAAAGTATGTGGTGTTCTTGGCAGCTTGCCGCAGCAGCTGAAATAGATGAAGAACCAGTTAGCAAAGCAAAACAGAGCAGGAGTGAAAAGAAAGCACGGAAGGTAAGATCAAATTAACAGTTCTTGATGGCTTGCTTGATTCAGCCAACAAAAGTTGTTGATCCCCCTGAATCTGCAACCATCAAAACTCTGGTGGTGGGGTTGCTCTTTCTTCAAGTCATTTCTTATAGCACATCCTTACTCTGCATAAGATACCAATGAACCCATTACTTTCTTTTTTGGCAAAGCCGCCGCTTGTCCTACTGGGAAATGATTAGCGCATGAGATAAACTTTTACACTCAACTTGTCAAAAATCCCAATTTTTTGTGTAATATCCCAAAAAAGGAATATATTTATTTGAATACATCTCTTGAGTCTGTTGGCTTCCCCTCAGGGAATTTTTGCACCCAGAGAAGTCTTATTCTAAAAACAGTCAAGCGCTGAAGTGCAGTCCTTGTTTTATAGAAGGTGGTGAAACAGAGATAACCCATAGTTGATCTCATTACTAGCACAAAAATCTGAGTTTTTTTAATTCTGGGTTTTGAGCGGGAGATGCCATTTCCCTTTCAGGAAAGGATTATGTAGGTATTCTACATTAATCAAAAAGTGAAGAGTATGTCTTCCATTACACTGGCCATCCTATAGCCCTTATGACCTCCAAATCATTACTATTGCAATATATTGTACATTAAGCCCTTGAGGAACAATTGGAAGCCTCAGCTGATGCAAAATGCAGTGGCACAGACAGTTAATGGCATTGTTTTCTCAGTGCTTGTGCTCCTCAAGCTGCATTAGCTTCTGGGCACAATTCAAGGTGCTGGTAATTGCCTTTAAAGCCTTTCACAACTGTGTTAAGTCCAGCAGGAGGGGCATTCTCTGAGTGCCATCAGTTGAGGGGGTGTAAGCTGGCAGGATGCAGGAGGAGGGTGTTTAATCCAAGGCACCTAACCTATGGAACTTCATTCCTTCTTGGCTCTGACCCTGTTGGACTTTTTTAAAACTAAAAACTTAGGTTTATACCCAGCCTGAAACCTGAGGGTATGATGGAGGCTGCCTCTTGGCTTTGTTGACTATTACTTTATGAAGCTCAGCTGCTATGCACTTTTATATAATATATTTAAATTGTTTTTGTCTACTGTAAGCCACCCACAGTCACAGGTATGAAGTGGGTGGCTATATAAATTAAATAAAACAATGAAATAAAATACTAGGAGTAATTTTGCCATGAGTTAGATTTTTTTCCTACATGACAAAAGGAATAGTGAAAACCAGGCCACCTGCTGTAGAAAAGGGACCTTTACAATAAGTCCAGTGTTCTGATCTCATTATCTGCCATTCATTTACTAATCTAGCTCAGGTGCTCTGTGTCTAAATCTTTTCCTTGAACAATTATGTTTTGTTTCTAAGGCGATGTCCAAGCTTGGCCTTCGTCAAGTCACAGGTGTAACCAGAGTTACCATCAGGAAATCGAAGAACATCCTCTTTGTCATCACCAAGCCAGATGTATATAAAAGTCCTGCATCAGACACCTATATAGTCTTCGGAGAAGCAAAGGTAAACTGAATTTAGGGAATCCCCAGCAAGGAAGTCTTTACCATTTGTTTCTGCAACTATCAGTAGATTTGCTACCAGTTAGAACTTTGGGCTTACCATTCAAACAAACAAAGAACATTTGCTCTGCAGGACCTTTCTGACAACAGGTTCATATGGATCGATGGTTTCTTTCATGGGAAGGGTTAATTTTATTTTATTTTTTTGTGATAGGAAGAATTTATTCCAAACTGCTGTGCCTATATCTATCACTATTTATAAAGTTCTCTATTTTGCTTTCTTTGCATTCCACTAGCATTGTCAGTTGTAAACTACCTGATTGTAGATAATTAAAAAAATCTCATTGGGTTTTTTTTCCTCTCATCCATTTCTACCAGATTGAAGATCTCTCCCAGCAAGCACAGCTGGCTGCTGCTGAGAAATTCAAAGTGCAAGGGGAAGCTATTTCAAACATTCAGGAAAACACACAGACTCCTACTGTACAAGAAGAAAGTGAGGAGGAAGAGGTAAGCGTCACTCTTTAATGTGTGAGGTGGACTTTCCAGGAAGTTTAAGATATGCATCTAGTTGTTTATGCTAAATCATTGCTGCTAATTTTGTCTACTGAGACATGTATGGTCAGAAGAGCCTACCTGTGGATATAAAATTACTTACTGGGGGTAATATTAGGCTAAAAAGAAGTATCAAACTGAAATGGCAGTAGAAAAAGAGCCTGATACTGCTTTGTATCTTATTTATGCCTACTGGCCAGCCTATGCTGACCTCCATCTCCTGTTAACATCTAGCTTCCTTTATATGTCCAAGTCCATAATAGGCAAGTGGTATTCATTCCAGGTTATGTCATGGTAGTACTTCAAAATACAGAATACATGTACTTCTATTCTTGCAGCCAGGGAAGTGCCATACCACTTGACTTCTTATGAGTTTTTCAACTTCCTTTTTGAATCTTTAAATATTTTCAAATATTTCCTTCTGTTTAAGTGGCAGGCAGAAAGAAACCACCTATGAATATTCTCCTTCAGTATCTCCCAGCATTTGTATGGAGTACTGTGTATTTAAAAAAAACAAACAGTGCCAGTTGTTATTTCTAGTTTCAGTGAATTTTTGCTAGAGGCATCCATTTGTTAACTATGTTGTGTGCCATGCATGAGCCTAATAAGTATAATTGTTCTTGAGCTTCCTCCCTTTTGGATGAGCTGCCTGATATCTAGATAACAGCTTGTATGCTACCAGCTATGTGAATGGACTGTTCTCTGCAGTGCACATAGACTTCTTCTCCACCATTAGTAGCAGATGCCTAGCATGGACTGGTATATGGAGCAAAGCCCAGAGTAGGAAGTGCTTTGGAAATGTGAACATGTATGCATAGTGGACCTATTAGTCTGCTCTATAATCTTTTTCTTCTCTCCTAATCAAGCCACACTCTATATATATGTGACAGTGCAGGATTCAGTCAGGCCAGGCTGTTGTTTTTGTTTATTAAATTCTGTTTACATTTGGAGTTCTTAGATGTGTATGATATTACATACAGCAATGAATCTCCATTTTGCTCTTCTTCTTTATTTGTTTTCCCTGGATTTTATAACAGTGTCTCTATTTTGGTATATTTTTCACCAGACCAGGGAATCTCATCATTCCATACTAATGAGATAAAAAATTAAAACAGATGGTTTTTTTTAAGTTCACCAGAATCATCTATAAGGTTTCATTAGGCTATATTTTGTTCATACATTTTGTGGCATCTTAAGAAGTTCTTATAGTTACTGTGAAATCTTGAGTATTACAGAGTAATAGAGCATCTCTTTCCTGATTAACAGAAAAGCCTGGCAGATGCCTTGAGAGATTATCTATCTTTTTCCTTCAGGTTGATGAGACTGGTGTTGAGGTGAAAGACATTGAGTTAGTTATGTCTCAAGCAAATGTTTCCCGGGCAAAAGCAGTTCGTGCCCTAAAGAATAACAGTAACGATATCGTAAATGCAATTATGGTAAGTGCCTGATTGAATGCTATATGTGACTAGGCTGCTGTACCCCAAAATCTAGAAGGTAGTTGGGAGAATTGATCGTGGGCATTTTAAGGACTTGATTATCGAGCTCATTACAGGAATAATGTTCTGTTTTTATTCAGTATGTTTGCTAGTAATTGTTAAGAGTACAGGGAAGGTGTATATAAAGATGCCATATGTTCTAAAAATTAGGTTAACTGCTGTAGATTAACTATGCAGTGAAGCAGAGAAGTAACTTATAGGAGAAATTTCTGTTTCCAGATAGTTCAGTTAAACCTTTTTAAGCTTCTAACACAAATTACGGCAATATTGTTTCCTTGGGGCCTACATAAATGCCTTAGTGCTCAATGTTATATCCTAGGCAACTATTCAGGAACTAGGCACTGTATCTTTGCCTGTGCTTTGTCACAGCAACAATTGCACCCTTGCTGTTCCTTGACCTCACAGGCAGTTATAATAATACCCCTCAGGGTCACTTGGCTGTGCTGGGTGGCTAAACAATTTGCTGTGAACATTCCCATCCCACCACGTAAGGGAACAAAGAAAAAGGTTGTTCCTCACTTGCTCTTTTCTGTTTCTTTCCAGGAATTGACGATGTAGTCATCCAGAAAGGACTTTTTAGTGTTACAGAGAAATTCCAGCTGAATTGAAAATTTGTACTATTTCTATCAGTTAATAAAAGTGGTGGTTTAAAAGATTTTACACCTATTTGTTTTCCACAGCATGTTAAGAATCCTCAAATTGGAGGGGGGGGGGAATAGTGGCTAATGATCCTGGTGTGAATTCCTTATTTGCTAGAAAGTTTCTACTAATTCTTTGAAATTTTGCTAGAATGCCAAAGAAATGGCTTGATGTGAATTGTTTTTTGATACCGGTAGATGCAGCTGCAATCATAGAAACAGTGATTGTATTCACAATTTTCATGTTAATGATCTCACTAAAAATACACGTGATACAGAAATGTTGTCTCTGTTTCAGCAATCCCTAAAAACATTTTGCTACAGTTTCTGTGGTTACAATAGATCTTACTATAATGCTGGTTCATAATTTGGACTCCTTCCATTGTTTATCCTTGTTGATTAATACATATATGAAGTATTGTACCTAAAATGCAAATCAGACAATACCGTAGCTGTCACTATAGCTTCTCATTAGAAATTCAGCAGTAGCATTACTGTGTGTGAATACTACTTAATTTTGTTTATGCAGAATCAATTTGTGAAGGAAAAAAAAAATCCTGCAGAAAAGTAGGTGAGAGACATGCTCTTGAATAGTCAGATTGCATCCTTGCAACATTGGTGCTGATTTTACAAATAACTGAAATCTAAGCAATATAATTGTTCAATGAATATGACAGAATGATAGTTTGTCTTTCTTCATGCTAAGGAGTAGTAAGTTACAGCTTTGTTTTTCTTTCTTGAATATTTCTTCATCATACATTGGTTTGAGCAGTAATGCAGAAAATTAAATTTCAGTGGGAAAATCTAGATTTTGTGTCTTCTATAAATAAATTTGCATAAATTTATGATTTTTACATTTGTTCTGTTAGGAGTAAAGTATATGCCCTTTTTCTACCCCCTGGAAAATTACTTAACTGCACATTTCTCAGATACATTAAAAATTCAGCTTTAAAAAATAAGGACAACCATAGAAAAAAAATCTTCAGTATAAGCAGACATTATATTAAAGTATGACATTTTGGTGCTCTTAATAATCGTGTATATGATGGTTTTCTGATATTTGGGGTTTCAGCTATCTTATAACATATTCGTTGATCCATTTTATATAGGAAAAATACTGTAAATTGAGCTTTCAAACAGCTGGTGCGTCAGTATATGTTTTATAATGCCATATTCTAGAGTTCTCAGTGGTCCGCATTTTTCATAAAGCATTACCTTAAACATGAAAGGAATCACTCCCAAGTAGAGAAAGATACTGGCATATGTACATTATCTTATGCTGGCTCTGAATAGTGATGGAGCTATATTCAACAGTTTTATTTGGCATTAGATTAAAAAAAATGTTTGGATTTCAAATACAACTCTCTTTGTAATGATTAGGTTCCCCAACAAGCTAATTAATGTGGTTTACCTCTGGTTTAATATGTGTCTAGTAAGCCTTTATGCTTTAGGATGATATGAAGTTTGGTCAGTATGGATTGTTCAAACCAGGTTTTTAATAAAAGGGCCTTGGTGGTGCAGGCTGCTAAATGCCTAGCTCTTAAGTTCCAGCTGCCTGCAATTAGTGCAGGCTTGAATCCCACCAGGCTCAAGGTTGACTCAGCCTTCCATCCTCTCGGGGTAGGTAAATTGAGGACCCAAGATTGTTGGGGGCAATAAGCTGACTTTGTAAAAATGCTGCTTAGTAATAAGCAGGCATATACAATGGAATGAAGGCTATTGCTGAGCGCATTGGGTTGTATCCCAAAAATTGTAAGCCACCCTGAGCCTTCGGAGAAGGCCGGCATATAAATGTAATTAAAAAAAAATATTCTGGGATAGAATTAATTGCAAACACAGTATTTGTTGCCAGGTCTCTTGAAGAGAATAGATTCTTACAATCATAGGTATTCATGGGGGAGCAGAGTGGCAAATGACACATGCATTAAGATGTCAATATGCATATTACATGATTTTGGTACTTACATCAAATATACTTGCAGACAGTAATTGCAGCATTGTGGCTTTATACAGATGCTCTTGGTTAAGTGGCTCATGTAACCAATTCAAAGTTATAATCAAGGAAAATACAGATTATCTTGAACTACTTATTTCATTATACACATTTATATGGCTATCCCAACTGACAAACGTGTGGCTTTGGGTAGCTTACAACATTCATTTGTTATTTATTACTGAACTAAATCTGAACGTCCATAAAAAGGAGTCTGCAATTACATCTATTTACTTGTAAAACACATTACACAAAGTAGAGAACATTGTGTAGGAAATCTTACACTGTTAAAATGATTCTCACTAGTGTGGTGTAAAATTACCCTTAACTAATACTATAGAAGTTGGGGGTGGTATTAGTGAAGATCTCATTAAGATATACTCTGATTTTACATTTAAAATAAGAGTAATCCAAATCAGCAAACTTCTATAATTATTAGCAATGGAATCAGTATCTGAAGATAAAATGTTGAGATAACAGTACATATGGCATATAATATGTAACCCTAGAAATTGGGTTATTTTTAAATAACATCTGTATTTGCTTTTCAAAAATCCTGATGCTTTGGGTATTTTGCCGCATGCAATTCATTCATTTATAGTATCATAAACAAAAAATGTAAACATTTCAAGATGATAAGTTCACATGCAATAAATCCAGAGAGTCACATAAAAGGAGAGAGATTCTGCTTGAAAAAACACCTGACAGACAAGTGTGTGCAACTTAGAGGTTTTGCATTGTTGGAAACTGCTCTTCATTTGTGGATTCTGTTTATTTCCCTGTTGATAAAAATGATAGGACAGCAACTATTCAGGATTATTGTTTCGTGGACCTTAGCAAAGGTTTTTGATACTCCTATGTCCTTATCTGTTGATAAATCTGGATCATTTATGTATATTCCACCACAGAATAGATAGAAAAAATGATTTGGATCTTCTTTGCATCAATGCCCTTCCAGATAAGATGGTTCTGCAACCTTTTGGAAATTAACAGAAATGTTATAGCAAAACATTCTATTTTATTTTATTTTTTATTATTTCAATGTGTGTGGCCATCCATCTTGCTGTAGCAACCCCAGGCAGGTAAGAATTAAAATAAGATGAAAACAACATAAAAACTCAAGGACAGCTGAAGTAAAACAAAACCACAATTAAACAGGCTAACTGCAACCATCCAACCCCTGTAAAAATACAGCTGAAATAATTATTTTTAAATCCTTCATAATTCTTACATTCTGAATACCATTTACAAAAATTCTGGTTGCTCCAAAATATAATAATTTTATTCAGGTGGCTTGACTTATCTGCTATTGAAATTGTGTGTTATTTCTACTGAAAGTATAAGGATTGACTAATTTCTAACATAAGGGACGGGCTTAGACAATTTTAGTCTGGGTTTTTAAAATCTACTTTGGGGGTTTTCAAAACATTGAGAGTCACCAGCTGGAACCATTTTGCGAAAATGTTTTTAATTTTAGATAAACATGAACGTAGGAACTTGTTTACACTTGCATGTTTATTTTTATTTATATCCCACCTTTATTTTTATAAATAACTCAAGGTGGCAAATGAACACTATTACTCTCTTATTTTCCCCAGAACTCTGGGTTGGGCTGAGTAAGTGACTGGCTCAAAGTTACCCAGCTGGCTTTACATCTAAGGCAGGGCTGGAATTGTATATATGCATTGTGTATGTAAACACAAAATTTAAATTTGTACCTAATTTGATTAATTAGTTACATTAAAATAGGAACAGATAGTTCAGACATGGTTCCAGTATGGACAATTACAAGCGAGGTGGAAAGAAGATCAGAAAATTGGTATCATGAGAACTGATGAAAACTTTGTAAAGCAAATTAAGGATCAAGGTCAATCACATATTAAAAGGTTATATAATGCATTGATTGAAATTGACTCAGAAACGGAATTAGTTAAAGACTGTATGATAAAATGGGCACAGAATATTCTGGAGCCAATAACAATGGATATGGGAAAAAATTTGGGTGAGAAATGTGAAATTTACCCAAGCACAAAACTTAAGAGAGAATTTTTATAAAATGGTTTATAGATGGCACTTAGATCCTAAAAAACTAGCATGTATGTACTCGGATCAAAAACCTAAATGCTGGAGATGCGGTAGTGATGACGCAACATATTTTCATATGTGGTGGACATGTAAAAAAGTCAAGGCTTTTTGGATAAAAATATGGTGTACTACTCAGAAGATTTTTAAGAAAAAGATAAGTTTTAAGCCGCAGCTGTTTTTGTTGGGTATTATTACAGATTGTACTGTTTCGGAAATTAAATTGATGTTACACTTAATAACAGCAGCAAGATTGTTAGTGGCACAATACTGGAAGAAAGAAGATGTACCTACTATAGAAGATTGGATATTAAAAGTATGGAACTTAGCAGAAATGGCAAAGATATCAGCTTATCTGAAAGAACAATCACAAGAAAGATATATTTGGGACTGGAGAAAATGGATTGATTATATTCAAAATAGATATCGGACTAAAAAGTTTCAAATAGCTTATGAATGAAGATTAGAAGCCAAGAAGATATGTTAAGAAGATATGTTATTATTTTAGTCTGTATTAAGGGAGTTAAAGTGCAGAAGGAAGTATAAGTGTTCATAGTTTGTTAGCGTATGTTAGAATAAGATTGTTAGATACAATACCCTGTATTTTACTCTGGGAAGCTGGGGGGGGGAGGGTGGTTCAATGTTTGTAAATATATATATAATTTTAGAAAGATTAATACAGGTTTTTTTCCAAAGACCATTTATAGAGCAATTTTTAAAATTAATAAATGTTTAAATAAATAGCTAAATAAAATTTACTTTTTAAAAAGAAATTAAAATTACTATTATATATATGGTTAACATTTTTGCCTTCATTTTTTTTAGTTTTCTGAATAATACATCCCCATATGTATGGTCTTTGGAAGTCATCTTGAAATGAATTAGCAACAAAAGAGTACACAAGTGTCTTAATGAAGGCATATTTAGATGCGCTCTTATTTAACAAGAAAAATCATTCTAAATCCTATTTCTTAAACAATGGCAGATGCCTAGAACCAAAATTAAGTTGTCAGTTTCATAGCCTGAAAAGTATTGGATATATTAATTTTTTTTTAAATTACATTTATATGCCGCCCCTCTCCGAAGACTCAGGGCGGCTTACAGTTTTTTGGGATACAACCCAATGTGCTCAGCAATAGCCTTCATTCCATTGTATATGCCTGCTTATTACTAAGCGGCATGTTTACAAAGTCAGCTTATTGCCCCCAACAATCTTGGGTCCTCAATTTACCTACCCTGAGAGGATGGAAGGCTGAGTCTGTACTACCTATCATAATTCACATCTTCAAGATGGGAGGGGGAACCTCTACCATCCCTGGTTCCTATCAGTCCCAATCAGTTGCATGTTACATTACTATCTAGCAAGGTTGGAGGGTAAAGACTAAACAGGTTAAGGAAATAATGGTGTAGTTAGTAATTGGGTTAAATGCTTAATGTCATTTAATATGGTACAGTATTAAACTACAGTATTGATGATAACTACAAATGTCCTGGCAATGGAAGGCTGGTGATGAAGTCTGTTGAAAGAAGAACAGACCAAAAGGGAATCATCACTTCCAATCAGCCATGATTGACTGGTTTCTAGCACTCCTCTCACTTTCTTGAATTAAAAGGTAATTTTCCTGTAGTTTGCTAATTCATTTGCAGTTGTGTGCATCAGTAATCCAGGTTTCTTGTGAGCTGGTAAGTGACCTGATAATGTCATGCAAACCTTGAAATCCTGGCTGATATTCTGCCCAGCCATTATGTCAGGCTCCATGAGAGAAATGCACCTATTTCAATGTTTTCTGTTCCCAATGCAAGTCAGCATTAATGGTTATCTCGTTGCCAGGAGGAGAGGCTGGATTTATTTAACCCTTTTCTGGCAACAACTCTTTCTTTAGAAATGTATCTCAGCTACCAAAAAAAACAATGAATTATAGGGACACACAACTTTAAAATTGATCTCTTAACATGTATGGCTTAAAATGGGGGTGACCAATTTGTGGCTGTAGGGCTTTATATGCATGCCCTCCAATTTCCCTCTTTTGGACCCTTGCCAACTCCCTCTTGAAATTTTCCTCTCCTTATTGAAGCTGGAAATGTGTGGAAACAAGTGTCAGCGCTAAAGTGCTCTAATCAAATCATTGTGTTAAGATAGTGACCCACTCCAAATCCCTTCCAAATGAAATCTCAGTCCTGGATGGAGCATATGTACTTTGTGGCCCTCACCTGTCAAAATATTACATGCAAATTCCAAACCTTCAAAGGTTGCCCATCCCCTACTTGGTAAATATCAAGTGAGATTTATGATTTAAACTTCTTTTAAATTGACTTCTTAAAATTATAAATAAAAATAATTCGTTACAACCTGTTACGAAGCTATCATTCAAAAACAAGTTGATGAGAAGATTAAAAACTGAGGAACTGGATGATCTGGCTTGGATAAAGGAGGCTTTTTTGTTCTTAGTTTTTGTTTGCTTTTGCTTCAAAAACAGCTGTTGGTGCAGCAGTTGCAACCTCAGATAGGGAAAATAATCTGACTATGATTCCCAATTCCTGCCTGAGGCATGAAAGCCAGATAGGTTACCTTCAGCCAGTCACTCTCAGTTCAACACACCTTACAAGATGGTTATTGTGGGGAAAATAGGAGTAAGGTATGTTTGCCACCTTGAATTATTTATTAAAAATACAATAATAAAGGTGGGATTAAAACAATCTTAAAAATCTCCATTCAGACCTGTTCCCAAAATGACAAATCTGTTAAATTTATGTTAAAGTCCTCTGAATTTAATAACATCTGCAACATTATACAGATGATTGTAAATTGCTGTCATAACATATTTTCATATTTATTGAACATTTGGGAATAGCAGGGAATACCGGTCCCCTCAAAATGAACTTTTGTTATGCAGTTAGACTTCGCAGTACTATGTTTCTCCTGCTTTCACAATACAGTGCTATTAACACTTCCCTGTCCCTAGTGATTATTTCCAGTATTAAGATAAAACCATGCCAAAATCACAATATGAAACTTTAGAATTGTAATGGGGTAGATGTTATAAGTCAAACATATAAGAATTAAATCCTTGAACTTGCCTATTTATGTTTCCCCAAGCAGACCACATAAAAGGAAAATATGACTTTGCTCAAGAAAGGTTGCATTTGTAGATTTTATTCCATTCTGAAACTCATAAATTTGTTTAAACAAGTTCTTAGACTTCTCAGTTGTCTCTTCTAACCCTGGCTGCTCTCTTTTCACAAACTACAAGGAAGTTAATTGAAGTGTTTCTCAAGTTTCACTCCTCTCCACTGAATTAGAGCGTCATAGATGTGTTTCAAGTGTTATGTTGAAATACAAACACTGCTCCCTGCAGAATGTCAAGAATGCAAGAGATTTCAGAAATGACAACATACTAAATGTTTTCTTTGTAAACTAGCTTTTAAGTGGGAGTTCCTTTGATAGAAGTTCACCAGCACTGTGGCAATTTTATCTATCTACCATACATATCTTCACTACATTATTCTACTCCAGCTGGGGCTATAAATTGCAACCACTATTCCAATTGTTGATATAGTTTCAAATGAATTAAACTACTCTATGCAGATTCTTTATATGGCATCTGATTAATTAATGAAGCACAGTCATGGAATGTGAGTTACCCATAGCATGGCCTAAGAAGACAATCACAAATTATTTACTTAGTGTATGGCATATCTTACATGGACTAGCAATATATATAGTTTCATTTAGATTAAAACACAATAGTAAAACACAAAATGTTTAAAAAGATCTAAGTTCAAATACCAATGTCTTGACCATCTAACCATTGAAATGCAGCATTGTTTATATTAAAAATATCAGAAATTGAATTGGTAGATGCCCTCGGCTTACAACTAGTCACAATGTGATCTACAGTTTGACAGGGGATCCCTCAGTCACACAAGGGATATTATGCCCCATTTATACAGAGTCCCCAGTTATGTCTTCCTAATGATAACAAAATGAAAAGCTTTTACAGGTTGAGATTCAAATCAATGTCCATTCTTTTGCCCCATGTATATGCTCTGTGCATATATGCACATCTTGTGTCCCATTGTTTTGTCAATTTCAAAGGAAATGTAAAGTGGGGAGATAATCGTTACAGATTACTCAGTTCACTTATTTGAGGATGAAGGCTTTATCTTTCAATTATTTTAACGAAAGCAATAACTTTTAGGAAGCTGTTCTAGATGCTCTCCAATTTCAGATTGGTTCAATATGACTAGGAAAATAAGGTATTAAAATTAGTTTTTTATAAAAAATTAAATAGATCTTTAAAAAAAACATTTCAATTTAACCACTATAGCTGAGATTGATAAATGGGATCGATTTGCTCTAAAACTATCTGCATTTATGTTAGCAGAACAGCATGTTGACTTGCATCACTGTATTTGATGCAATCATATATACTTATAATGAAGGACCCTGGAATAGTTTCTGGACCAAGGATTTGCTAGCCCTCACCTTGAATGTCCAAATACCACATTATTTTGAATTGTCTGCAATATAAAGCCTACAAAAAGGCCATCAAATGCAAGCTACAAATAATAATAATTTAAAAACCAGGCTACAATTTTCTGCACCTCTTGCTATTATTTTCTGGTCATCAGAATTTTTGTAGTCTGTGTTTGACCTACCAGGTAGAAGTATTTCTGATTGTGTAACTTTCCACACAATCACACAAACCCAAGAGTCTCATTTGAATGGAAAACTATGACTGGACTGCCACAGGATTGGATTTGCAGCCACAATGTCTTGAGTTCCCATCTCATGCTAAGCCCAATTGCAGATTAGCATGAGGTGAAATGAAGCTATGTGCAACATAGGTGGTATTCAGCAGGTTCTGACCAGTTCTGGAGAACCAGTAGTGGAAATTTTGAGTAGTTCGGAGAACCGGCAAATACCACCTCTGACTGGTTCCGCGCCCATCTATTCTCTGCCTCCTGAGTCCCAGCTGGTCGGCTGGGTCTTCTTTTGTTGCCCTGCATAGGAGAAGGGAGCTGGAAAGCAGGTTAGTGGGGTGGGGTGGGAATGGGATTTTGCAATAACCTTCCCCCAGGAGTGGGGAGGGAATTGAGATTTTATAGTATCCTTCCCCTGCCGTGCCAACCAAGCCACGTTAGTAAAAAAATTTGAATCCCACCACTGATGTGCAAGCAACTGTCATAAACTTTTTCATTGGAATTAAAGTATAGATGCTTCACCAACACTTGTGTTCATAGCCCAGACTAAACCCTATCCTATTCAAGTTGGTCTTACTGCTTTGGAAGTATGTTTAGGTTTGCATTGTTATTTAATAAAACAATACATCTGCTTATGTGCACTTTCAGTTCTAGTTTTTTTTGGTTAGAGTATTTTTGGGCTCCCCATCTGCTAAACCACCCTATAGCCCTGTCTGAATTGTTCTGAAAGGTTTATTTTAACAGGAATGGCTTGGATCCCAGCTACAAAAATCCGAACCTGATGGTGGCAGCAGCTATAATTTGCTCTTTCCCTTTGCTGCTGCCTAGATTTTGCAGCTGAAATATGGCGTGCATAAGCGCACCAACGTACCGTTCCTGTCCTATTATTTTATTTTTATTTTTCTTATATGTATCCATTCCATGTATTGATAATTATGTTTATACTTATACCTATTATCTTGTAAGCGATTGACAAATCAATCTATCAATAAATAAATATAGCACCTTTAATTTCCACTTTCTGACATGTATAATAGGATTCTTTTTCTGTGCACATATACAATATCATGAATTCAGGATTTTAATCATGTGCTTTGGGAAACAGAGCTCCTCTCACGTACAGCTCAATTTCTTTCAAATTAAATCGCAATCATTTTATAATAGAGCGGCGTAAATCAAATCAAGCAAGTATCCCCCTTGCCAATCCTAAACCGACCGGCGGTGGCCTGGCAACTAAAACTGTAAACCTTTATCTTCCGCGCATGCGCTGAAAAACCAGGGGTCAAACGCCTAGCCTAGAAGGTTCAGAAAAAACGAGAACATGCGCGAAAGTTAAAAACGCGCACGCGTCGCTATCTGAATTGTGACAGCGGGCCGTGCAAGAGAATGTGCGCGAAAGACAGCGTTGCGCGTGCGTATTGAGGTGTGTGGCCGGCGGGGGTGGAGGGAGAACGTGCATGCGCGGAACAAAACATCCGGCGGGTTTTGGTAAGCGCGCCGTTGAGGACAACTAAGCGGCAAGGTGGTGGCGAGTAGTGCGCATGCGTACTTTACCATGACTGAAAGGGATGGTGGATGTGGGGCGGGAGGGTGAGTATTTTGCTGCGTCACCAGCTGCCTGGAAGCCGCCGTTGCTGGAGAAGGAGCGAGCGAGCAAGCGAGAGAGAGAGAGAGAGAGAGCGCGAGAGAGCGCGCGCGCGCGCGGCATTGTGGGTAACAGGCCTTTCAGTCCCGAGGACGAGCCGCCGCCGCTCCTACCGTCGTTGCCGCTCCCATCGCCACCCTGCCACCACCTCGTCCTAGCCGGGAGACCTTCAGTCCCGCCTTCGTTTTTTCCGGTCCGAGTCCTTTGGAGAGACGGAGAAAGAGGAAGGAGCACGAGTAGGAGCCGCCGCCGCTGCTAACATCGCTCGCCATGTGAGTGAGTGAGGCGGGCCGGGAACGGTCGAAGTGGCTTCGGGTGGTCCCTGGCGTGTGGCAGCCGGATGGATGAATGTGTATTATCGGGAAATGGCGAAAACCTTTCCCTCAGACCCACCTGTGCCTTTTATTGAGCCTAGACCTGGTAGGGGAGCGGGTGTGTGGACGGTATTTAATGATGGAGCGGTGAGAGAAAGGCGGCCTAACGCGGGGTTTGCCCTGGCATGTGGTGCGGTTTGTTACCCGGGCGTTACTTCTTTAAATCTATAGGAGAAGAGTGCCTCTGTGCACGTGCAGAGCGCACTTTCTTCGCCACTGCCTCGAAGACCTCGCCACCGTCCTCGGCTCCAGCTTAAACCAACCGACCTCTTCCCTTCCCTTTAATCTGTACCGAAATTACCGGCTAAGGTGGTTTCTTGCTGGAGCAGTCAAAATCCTTGGGAAGGTGGCGATCTAAAAACTGGTTGTGTTATGTAATATCTGATATAGAAGAACTAAACAGCATGTGCCAGGCTAAATTGTGAGGAAAATGGTTACTTGTCTAAACTGGGGTGGGTGGTGGTGGTGAGTTACTCGTAGGGAAGAGAGCTGTAAAGCAGCTTTTATTTTAGGAGCTAAGAGAAGCAAGGTCATACAGGAGACAAGATTTCTGTGAAGGGAGGGAATAATGCAGCTAAGGCGATCAAAATGTGAATGAAATAGTGTGGAGTTCTTGCGGTTTACAGGGAGGGGTTAGAACATAACTGGTTTTTCCCCCCCACAGTATTCCTTGTTGCACTGAAGTATGTTTTAATATGGGACTAAGACTTGTGGGCTTGCGAAAGGAAGAATAATGGAAATCAGGCTGAAGAATGTGCTTGTACATACTGTACTAAAGGGGGGGGGGAACTCCCATGAGCAATAGTGAAAGCGATAAAACCAAAGACAAATCCTATTTACTGTTTCCTGGAGTGGTAATGGGTAGATTATGAGAATACTTGGGGATGAGTTGCAGTGCTGGTAACAATTATCTCAGTAAATTGTGAATCCATTTTTGAATGAGTTTTATTGTTCTGGAAACAGTTCATTCTGACATAAGATGAAAATTTACCTGACCTTTAATTAGGTTCAAAGGGCTTGCCAATATAAGAATTTATGTTTTGCTCAAGTTAGTGGCTAGTTAACCTTAGTTTCTTTCAAAGTTAAATAGAATCAAATCTGGTTAGTACTAAATTTGTGTATTTGAGTCTGTTGATTCCAGGTAACTGCTTGGACCACTGAGATGTACCAGAATCATATGCTAGATGGGAAAATCAGAAATCCTGGAAAAAGACAATTGCAGACAATTTGTATCATCCTCCCAAGAAAATTACATAGATATGTTCATGGAGTCATCAAGAATAGGCCTCTCCTTTCAAATGCTCTCCAATAAATTTATTTTCTAATCATAGAATAATAGCTTTATTCCAAGCTGAAAGTGGATTTCAGTTTGGCACAAAACAGTTGAGGAAAGCAAAATTCTAGGGGAGAATGTGTGGTGTAGATGAAAACTTTTACCAAGAACAGAAACGATTATGATAAACTACAGATTAAAACTCCACATTGGACTGCTCCCTTGTTTGCTTGTTACCCAAACTAGTGTGGAAAGAGCAGTTGTTCTGCATTAATGATTTAGGAAGATTTAGAAATGTCCTCTTTAAATATCAGTATTGGCACATGTTTTGGGGCTGCATACTTTTTTGAGAGGGGAATGAAGATTTTTGTATTTAGAATATATTGCTCTTGCTTGATTGGGGAATGAAGTTCAGCTCAATCAAGCCAGAAAGTTTTTTGAGAATGACATTTGACAAATTTATACTGACAAGAATGAAAAATGCTGCTTGTTGTGCAGGTATAATATGGAGTTAAACATACTGTTTTAAGATGGTTCTGAAATTGTACCTGGAAGATCTAAGAGATTGAAGCATTTTGGCTTAGTACAATTTGTAGTGGTCTTGACCATTTGTTTGCTGTTTGGATCACTCTCATAAGATGATTAATATAAGAAATGTTATTGATCTCTGGTGAAAACAGGATCTACAGCCACATCATGTTGCTTACTACAGTTAGTCCTTGATTTACAACTGTTCATTTAGTGACCATTTGAAGTTACAACTGCTCTGAAAAAAGTTACTTATGACCATTGGCAACTGATTCATATTTATGACACAGTGTCATGTGATCTTTGGTGATCTGATAGTAAGTTGGGAAGCCAGATTCTATTAACAATCATGTTACTAACTGAACAACTGCAGTGATTCACTTAACGTGGCAAGAAAGGTGGTAAAATGGGGCACACCTTAACAAATGTTTCACTTAGTAACAGAAAGTTTGAGATCAATTGTGGTCATAAATCAAGGATTACCTGTATTGTTTAAACATCTGTGTCTGCAAGGTCATATACTCCTATCTCCTCCCTGAAAATGCTTTGATTCAGTTATCCTATTAAGTGTGAAATTCAGCTCTCAAAATTCTTAGTAATATCCATGCTGAAATAGGACTTCTAGAAATTTTAAGTTCAAGGGAGACCAGGTTGAAAAAGGCTGTGCATTATTCACTTTCTGGTTTGATAAACCAGTACATGGTATATTTGAATCATTCTGTATAAACTGTATAAACCTTTGTCTTCAAATAGAACTGGAAGCCATTTTCAAACTGTATCTTCAATCAGGTTTTATGGGTAAGATGTAACTGGTTTGTGTGATTTAGATGTAGAGACAAATTACATATTCACCATATCAAGAGATGAACTATTCATTTGGGGCTAACTCTGCTGCCCATACCTAAGTTTTATATTAGTTATGCTTACACACTTAAAACCTCTCTTAAAGATAAACTTCCATAATTGGTAATTGAAATTACCAATAACTGAGTCCTATGTAGGACTTTTTATAGGGATCTGGAGTCTTTAATGAAAAACACATTAAGTCATTAGATGCTGTCATATAATGCTGTTAGGAACATAGTTTAGAAATAGGATGCTCCTGCAGTGTGGTACATATTTGTGGCTTTACAAATATGGAGTTTCTGTGACAGCATCCAGTGTTAAATGTGTCAAAAGTTGGAAATGCATATGGTAGCTAGTAAGGAAGATGGAACACGCTGTGGTTTCACACCTTCCCTTCCCTAATTCATATGCATCACAACTTTAAGATTTAATGTATTGAATTATAGCTAACAATAGGTATTCCAGAATGTAATAATAACCCTTTATATAGTAATTCAAATGATAATTTAGGATGGTGAGAACTTAGTACTTTATAAAAGGGCAGTTTTGTTATACAAGAGGTTGAAAGTGTGACATTAGGAGAAAATTAATATATTTCAGTAATCCTTAACAGTTCTTACAATTAAAGTATTGTTCTTAAAACATAAGATGAAAAGTAATCATTCACTTATTTGGTTTAACTATGGATGACACCTATTTCTTCCCATTTGTTTTCATATAAGATTGTTGCTGGGTAGTTTGTTGAAATCTTCCTGTAACTGAATTTCTACTGACCAAATTTAATTTTCTGTTTTATTCCATGCAAAATTTGTGTCCTTGTTGTAATGATCACCTAGTATTCTTAACCCTGCTGAATGCAAGTCCAAACATCTAAAACTTGTTTCTTAGCTACTGTATATACAGTCTGGTACTTTAAAGTCCAGGAAATGAGCTCAGTATATTCTTTTTTTTTGTTGTTATTTTGTGGTTAGATTTGAATCTTGAGACAATAGGTAAAGTGTTTCCTAAACTATGTAAAGTATAAACCAAAATAATTCCTTTCTGGCACAATGCTTTTGAATTGAATAGCAACACATACATTTCTGGAACTTGGTTAATATATCAAATTCTATTTTGCCATGTATATCAATATCTATAGTAGGTTTGATTGTTTTGTATTTTTAAATCTAATTTGAATGCTTAAAAATACTTTATATAAGAAAGTCATTTTGAATTATTTTAGAAAGTTCCTTCACTAAAGAATATCGATAATGTTAGATAAGCTTTCAGAAAAAAACGGTATTAATGATCTTCCTTGCAGTACAAGTAATCCTTGACTTAACAACAGTTCATTTAGTGAGTGTTCAAAGTTACAATGATTCTGGGGAAAAAATGACATGACCATTTTTCACAACCATTGCAGCATCACCATGGTCACATGATCAAAATTCAGACACTTGGCAACTGACTCATTTATGACTACAGTAGGTCATGTGATCACCTTTTGCAACCTGACAAAGTCAGTGGGGAAACCAGATTCATTTTACAACCGTGTTACTAACTTGCCAACTGCAATGATTCACTTAACTTAATGTGGCAAGAAAGGTCGTAAATTGGGCAAAATTCTCTTAACAAATGTGTTGCTTAGCAACATAAATTTTGGGCTCAATTATGATCATAAGTCAAGGACTACATGTATACATCTATAACAAAATTGAGTTCTATATGGGTCCTATACAATGACAGCAGGGCCTCACCACTAAAATCCTTATGCTTTGACTGTTCAACCCATAGCAGATGTCAGAAACTATTACATTGCACAAATAATTTTGGTGAGAAAAGGGATAAAGGAAATTAAACAACAATTGCATGATACTGATGTTAAAAAACTGAAATTGTTTAACTTTATGAGCATCATATATTTCTTTAAGCTAACTCTGATTGTCCATTGAAACCTGAAAGGCTCCTGCTTTTAGAGTATATATCTGTGTCAAAATATGAAAGTGTATTGTATAGAATTGAATAGAATTGAATTGAATTGAATTCTTAAGTGGCCAAGTACACACAAGTAATTAATCTTGGTGCAAATGCTCTCAGTGTACATAAAAGAAACATTCGTCAAGAGTACCTTGCAGTATTGGAAAATTACATGTTATGGCAAATATTTTAGTATTTTTTGAGATAGGTTTGAGATAGAATTGGCTTCTTTTAGTATTGTGGAAATTATATTGTGCATCTAGTTGACTACAATTCATAAACAAGGCAGTAGGATTTCCTAAAGATAAGATTACTTGATCAGGTGAAGTATATATATTACTTATCTCTGATGGTAGCAGTTGATTGAAAGATTAGGTTTATATACCTGAAATATTAAAACTACTAATACTCTAAGCCCAAGTTGAATTGACTTAAATTTTTAGTAATTTAACATAAAAATATGCCTTTTTGCAATAGCAGTAGCACTTAGACTTATATAGCGTTTTACAGTGCTTTACAGCCCTCTCTAAGCGATTTACAGAGTCAGCATATTGCACCCAACAATCTGGGGGCAATATGCAATATCCTCATTTTACTCACCTCAGAAGGATGGAAGGCTCAATCCAATTGTTTTTTGAGGTCTTAAGTATTTTTCTCCATTTATAATTATGTTAACATGCTCTTAAGACTTAAATATATTCTACAGTCATTTTTTTTTCAAAACAGTCCTAATTAAAATGAGAATCATTAATAAAACTTTAGAATTATGGTTACATTTTAAAAACTGCTTTACTAGAACAGTAAGGTTAAATGGACAAATAGGTTGTATAGTTTTGTAAAATATAAATTCTTACAGAACTAACCTGAAGGGAGCATTGTTCTTCCAAATTTGTCCCAATTCAGAGGATGCCTAAAAGCAGCAAAAACCTATGTGGATTTAACATTAAGCTACAATTGCTGAAAATTCTATCATTCACTGTTCTCCCTATTTGGTTCTTTCTGCTAAATCAATAAAAAATTAATAAGGAGGTAAACATTTACCCGTTACATCTGAGATTGAACTTTCACTAGATTTTCCCTTCCCAAGCCAGGAATTAGAAATCAAATCCAAATGTAATTTCAGTCTAGTTTGTAGGGCACAACAGTTGCAAGAATTCAGGCATAATGGAAAGTTTTTGCCTCCTACTGAGAAGAAATAAGTGACTGGGCAACCTGGAGCAACCCAATTCTTACAAACACTAAGCAAAAAGTTTACAGTAAATCTAGATTATTGCTCTGTAGATTACAGAGAATTCTGTGTTTAAAAAAACCCTAAAATCAAAATAGCCTTTTTAAAAACAATTTCTCATCTTTTTGAAGACCATTCTAGAATTTAACAGATTTTGTTTCTAAATATGGAAATTCCAGACTCAAGAATCATTCCAGAAAAAGAAAATGCACCATTGGTCTCAAGGTAATGATTGTTCTTTTAGTAATTGCACCTTAGAGTCAATATGAAGTATTCAGCTTGGTGCAAAATAAACAGTAAAAAAGATGCAATGGTGCATAGATGTATGCTACCTTTTGATGCTTATTGCTTTGATTGCAGAAATTCTCTTGATCTGCTGGCTTTGTCTTTGTTTATGTCAAAACCATGGCAACAAAACTTGGCTATATGTTATGCCAGGAGCAACTGTTTAATAGAACTTGTAGGTTATGAATTTCTGATATTCTATAGTTTTGCCTCCTATTCACAATATTCAGTATGTGACGGTATAATTGGTCTCCTGGGTAAAACTTAGGATCCCATTTTGAGTCCTTTATGAACATAGCAGTAATCCACTCTTTAAAAAATTTGCATATGTGTTCTTAGTATAGTATATTAATGCAAGGATTGTCCAAATCATTGCCATGCATTTGCTTTATTGTGGAATCAAGAGGTTTTATTATTTTAATGTGAATCACAATAGCATAAATGTGAAGGAATGCTTCATCTCTCACTAGCAGTAACTCATAAGAATTGTGCTGTAGTTCTGTAGCACTCTTATTTGGAGTTTCCCTGAATCAGGAATATGAAGATATGTGGAGTTTTTGATGCTCTTTGATCTTGGCTGTTTTTCATTACTTCACTAGGTAACATCAGTACTGGTGAGTGTGGGATTTGCTCCTTGCTTATAGAAAGTTGCTTGCCCAGTTGGTAAGAGTGTGGTTTTCTCTTTGGTAGAATACACTATTCTGCTTGATTGTCTGGTGTTGTTGGCTGCTGCAAATACTGTGTTTTGGTCTTTTTGATTCTGCCTTAACTTTTTAAATATCTCTTGAATAGTGTGTAAATGTAGTTTATAGGTAGTTAACAAGCCATTGAGGTATATTCAGCCATCAGTAGATACATAGGAATAAATCACACCCACACACCACTTAAAAGAGACAACAAAAAGCTTAGAATGATTAACTAGTTGGGTAGTGAAACATCTGCAAGGAACAACCAAGTGCCAAGAGCACCAAGTGACTCCATAGTTCAACCCTGAACTACATGTACTCTCTTTTATTGGATATGTTTATAATAAGAAAAAATTCTACCGTATCTATAATTTAGAAGTTAGTGTTTGGAGAAATACACAGTGCTGTTTGCCACTTAGTATAAATTGAGCTATAGATTCTTGCATCTTCTAAATCCTGAAAAATTGAAAGTTACTGAATATATTCCTAGCATTATAAGAATACCTGTAGCAAACCAGAACTAGAATTCTAGAACTACTAGAGAGAGAATTTGGGGGTTTATCATTTCTCTCTTAATTTCATTCTCTTTTAAGAAAAGTTTCTTATACTTGAGAAATCATTAACTTATACTATACTTAGCTATTAAAAATATAAGAATTCTAAACATGCTGGTATCTTCAGTACTAGATTAAAAATTGTGTTGCTTCCACCCCACTCCCCCCCCCAAAAAAACCATCTACCTGATGACTGATTATTTAACTACCAAACTTTGGAAATTAAATTGTACCTATAATAGATATGGCAAAAGTCAATGGTTATAAATTAAGGATAAGTTGAAGTCTTCATTTCAATTCCCATTTTTTAATGCAGTGGTCTGCAGTTTGTATGGAACTGGACCTTGCAGATGAGCAAAGCTCCATCCGTGCACCCTCGGGATCTAGGCAGTGCGTGAAACAGCTTTTCCCCAGTCCGCAGAAAAAATGCCCTCTACAGAACCACTCCCTGGCGCTCAAAAGGTTGGGTGCTGTTGTTTTAATGCAAGCCCCCATATTCAACAATCCAGAGACAAAAGAAGAATGGAGGATGCAGTAGACAAGCTTGTGGTTATGAACAAACTGCTTTTTTCTGGTTTGAGTATTAATATTCTCATCTACATAATTCCAGTTTTTTTATTTTAATAGTTTGACTTAGAGGGGTCAACTACAAATTGTTCAAATACATCTATAGATTTTGGCCTAACTTTATGCTTGACCTTAAAGCAGTTTTTGAAAAAGAAAATCACTTTATTAACACTTTATTGCTGTTATTGCATTTAGCCAAAACTGAAAGGGGAGGCCTAACTGACAATCAATTTAGTCCAGTCCCAAACTGCAAGTTTACATAATTGTATACTCTAGAAAACTAAAACAGAGAATTTCTCAGCAATCGTAATTTAATGTAAAAAACAGAAGGGCAAAAACAATGATCAATAGGGCTGTATGAAAACAACTAATCAGGGAAAATGAAAAATTAGTTATATTAGCAACCAATATTTTATTGTATGGTAGATGGTTGTTGGATAATTGTACATGTTTGACAAACAAACAAACAATATTATTAATATATTTCTCAAATTATTTTTAGGCAGCCTGCTTCAGCAAAGTGGTATGACCGAAGGGATTATGTCTTTATTGAATTTTGTGTTGAAGACAGTAAAGATGTTAATGTAAAATTTGAGAAAGCCAGACTTATATTCACGTAAGTAAATGATTTTATTTCATTAAATTTATTATAGCTGCCCACTCCAACAGACTAAAAGCTGAGCATGAACAGCGTTGATATGAATAAATTGGCTCTTTGTTGATATTGAAAGAACTTGATTTTTATTTTCTTGCAGTTGTCTTGGAGGAAATGATAACTACAAACATTTAAATGAAATTGATCTTTATAATTCCATTGATCCAAATGTAAGTTCCTTTCTTAATCATACACTTAGTTTTAACATGTCAGAAACACAGCTGTAACATTTTAGATGGCCAAGGCTATGATTATGTAGAAATGTTAAGCTGCCAAATTCTCATCCTTATTGTTTATTCTCATTTATTTGTATAATGTCAAATTTTTAACAAAGCTCATTATATATACTTGCTGTTTTGTAAAATTCCTAGAAATGTGTTACCACAAGGAATTGTGCATACAAATTTGATTTTTTTTTCTCCAGATGAGCTGTTCAGAGCATCCATACATGGGAGGTGCTTCCTTCTCTCATTTGATAGGCTGAGCTGAACTCTGAGGACACTCCTCCTTGAAGGCTCCTCCTTAGTGTCCCCAGTTTTTGCTCGGCCTTCATAAGAGATGGACATTCTTGACTTGGCTGGATTCTCTGAAACGAACAGCAAAAGAAGTAAGAAAACAAAACACAGCTCTTTAAAGCAAAAAAACGGGCAGTAAGCTCAGCAATTTGATTTTTTTTTACTGCTGTTCATTTCCAGGACACTTTAGTTTGAAACCCCTTCACTGATGCACTTGATTTAGTATGTCTTCTTCACCTCCACTATTGCCATTCCTCTTAGAGAATGGTGACTAATTACAGATTGTATGGTTATTTTATTGGGGAAGAATTATTCGTGGCTGTCTCTGTTAACACCGAGTAATATACATTGAAGAGTTTATGCTGTTCGGGAGTTCATTACATTGGATTTAAGCAGAGCAGGCTCTTCTATTCAATTGGAAATAGAGTTTTAGTCTTATATATTTCCAATGGTATATTCTTATGTTTATGCATTTGCATCATTTTTATTGTACCATACTACAGGCTGGGAGCCATGTGATTGAATACACTTTCATATTACAATGGTCTTTTTTACATTCAGAAAAACCATGTAATGGCAAAATTATATAAACGACATGTGATGGGAGGTCATTTAATTGGGCAAATCTGATTTCTTTATAGTATAACTTATACTATATAACTTATACTTATATAGCTTTACTTTATCTCATGTTATAAGAACTAGACATAACACTGATAATAAAGGAACTTTTTAAATTTTTTTAGGAATCCAAGCATAAAAGAACAGACAGATCTGTTTTATGTTGTTTACGAAAAGGAGAATCCGGCCAGTCATGGCCACGGTTAACAAAAGAGAAAGCTAAGGTAAAAATTGTTTTACATTTTGTACCACTCTTAAACTATTAAAACAAGCCCCCCTTCTAAACACACTTTGCATTTTTTTGAATACTCAACCCTATACAATATGTTGGGATGTGTATAAAATGGAAGATATATTTTAATTGAGCTTGAACAGAATAGCTAAGCTTCAAAATGTAAAATCCTTCAACAACTGAATTTATTGTTTTTAAAAACCCAAGCCTGCTATCCCCAGTTTTCAGCAGTTTCTTCCTTAAATTACATACCTAGACTCTTGGCAACTGCATTAACACAGGACAAAGAGAACTAATCTCAGCATTATTTTATTTAGCACTTAGTTCAAATAACATAGAATATCTCTCCATTGCCCAGGAATGAAAAACTAAAGAAATCACCCAGCTAATAAAATGAGAGCCTTTGTTATTACTTTTTATTGTTTTAAAAATAATTAATTTTAATTTACAGTGCAACTTTCCTTATTGAGATCCTCTATATATTTCATTAATATACAGGTAGTTCTCAACTTGCAACAATTCATATAGTGTCTGTTCAAAGTTGTGACACTGAAAAAAGTGACTTGTGACTGCTGCAGCATCACCATGGTCACATGATCAAAATTCAGAGCTTGGCAACTGACTCATTGATAAAGGTTGCACTGTCCCTGGTTCATGTGATCATCATTTGCGACCTTCTGACTAGCAAAATCAATGGGGAAGTCAGATTCACTTAACTATGTGAATCTTAACGACTGTATTGATGCACTTAACTGTGGCAAGAAAGGTCATAAAATGGGGTAAAACTCACTTAACAAATGTCTCATTTAGCAGCAGAAATTTGGGACTCAGTTGTGGTCATACAGTGAGGACTACCTATATTGTGCAATGCAATAATAAATAGCCGCTCCAAGCTCTAAATCAGCCAGCCTAACACATTTTTGAAAAAATGTAGTAATATGGAATCGAGTCAGTGGAAAGTAAATTACCTAAGCTCAGTACAGGTTAAAAAAAGAACTTGCCTAATGACAATTCCACAGTGATATTCCTCAGTCTTGGATATATTTTAAAGCATTTTAGAAATTACAAAAAGGGCATGAAAATATACATAGAGTAAAGCCTGCCTAGTAAAACAAACCAGTTTAAACCAACAATGTACCCTTAAGCACAGCATCAATAAGATAAAAGAATGTACAGAAAGTACATGTTAACAAAGCTCAGTAAATCAACCCGCCCAAAGCTTTGCATTTACACAACCTTAAAGTAGTATGTATTTGTCTTTGAATATAGAATATTACCTGCCTGGGAAATAAACCACAGCACAATATATGAAACATCTGTCCTTTGTTTCAAGCTCAGAACATTTGAAACAGTTTTGAGATTAGAACATTTATCAGTTACTGTACAACTGTCCTAATGTATTTTTATCCCATGTCTCAACAGTCACATGTGCATGCTCATTTTTTGCATGTTCCATGGTGCATATTCAACATTTCATTCTCTAAGAAAGAGATTGGGTGGTCTTTGCTCTAATTCTTCCTTTCCTTACTTGTTGAACATATTTGTAAGTATAAATGTTGGTGCAACTGTTGATGCAGGCCTATTAAGACTGCTTTTCTCATAATCAGATTGAAATCATAAATACTAGGGAATTACAAGACAATGGGAAAGCATTAATGAAGAGAAGACTTCTATATCATTGGTGATCTATTTGGAATGGTGGGGAAAACCTCATCCAGTTTTATGCCAATAGGTTTGCTCTAGTGGAGCAAAGTGGAGAGGAGGTGATTTTGTTTTCTTCTTAGTTTTCCTAAGGATGGAAAACTTTATCAATAGAAGAGAATCAAATAAGCATTTTTCCATTTGAAGGTTCCTAAACTTTTCACGTAATTTAACATGCTCACTTGATTACAAAGGAGCCTGAATTGTTTACTTTCTATATCCATAGCTCAATTGGCTTAGTGTGGATTTTAACAACTGGAAAGATTGGGAAGATGATTCTGATGAAGATATGTCCAATTTTGATCGCTTTTCTGAAGTAAGTGGAATATTTTATATAAAAGTAATGCTGGCAACATGGCCCGAATGAGTGCTGGATTGATTATAATGCTGTTGCAGAACATTTACATATTTGTAACACAGAAAGTTTTTATTTAAAAAAAATAGGGCTGAAGTGATCTCATGAAATTTCACATAAGAATGTCAGTTTCACAAGATCCCATTTTTATATGAGAGAGATTTTAATCATTTATGTGTATGATCATGAGAGATTCTGTGATAGTGATTGGAACCTGAAAAGGGTTTCAATGCTTTTAGGATGGCTTAATTGGTACTATTATTAATGGTAAAGTTTAATTCTTGATATAAAAAGGAACAAATCTTCCTTTAGGTTGCTCAGGTCCAAAATAACAATATGAAATGTTACTGAATACTATATTTCTTTTGTAATTAGATGATGAACAACATGGGTGGTGATGAAGATGTAGATTTGCCAGAAGTAGATGGAGCAGATGATGTGAGTAGCTTCCTATAAGGCATATTTCATCTGAAATATTAACCATGAATGTTGATAACACCATGTAAACATGCATAGGAATTTCTGTGGACATACTAGAAACTTCTTTTGGAAATGTCTACATGAACTTAATTTGGAACAAAGGTAATATTTGCACATTTTGCAATATTAAATTTGATGTTAAAAATGCCTTGCATATTTAAACAAGTTTGGTTTTGGGCCTGAAATATTCCAATTTTAAAGACTTGACTACGGAGGCCCACAGAATAATTTTTACATCTGCTGTATGGCTTTTTAAAGCAGTACATTGAATTTACTTGTTAACTTCGTTTTTTTTTGTTACAGGATTCACCAGATAGTGATGATGAAAGTAAGTTGATTGTTTTAGGACATTCATTTGCTGTATTATACTTTTTGTAAAAGTGAGAAAATATGGGGAACTTGTTAATAATTACTGGTTTGTAGCTCCCATACCTCATCCTTTCTATTTCAACCAAGGATAGTTAATTAATGTTGCTGTTGTAGGTAATTTTCTTTTAAAAAAATTCCTTTATACAGTAAATACACACACCCCTGTTAAATGTCAGGTTTTTGAGTTGTAAAAAAAATTGGATCAAAATAAATCACTTCAGAATTTTTCCACTTTTAAAATAACATAGAAGTTGTGCAATTCAATTGCAAAACAAATTTCCTTTTGGGGGGGAGAAAATAATAAAAACATACAATAACATGGTTGCATGAGGATGCGTAGGGATGTGTCTGTGTTCAGAATTAACCAATCACCTTCAAACTGATATTAAATAGTAATCAGTACACACCTGCCATCAGTTGAAGTGATCAAGCCCATATAAAGTTCAACTGTTTTAGTAGGATTATTCTGACATTTACTCAGTTGCCTCAGGGATCTGCTTGTTGGAAGGTATTAGGAAAAAATTTCCAAGGCCAAGAAACACAATGAAAATAGTCATCAAGGAGAGAAAATATAGCATAACAGTGACATTACCAAAAATTGGATGTTCCTCCAAAATTTAGAAAAAAGCAAGAAGAAAACTAGTTCAAGAGGGAGGCCTACAGCAACATTGAAGGAATGATAGTGTACTACATGTGACAGAAATCCCTTGTATTTATCATACATCCAAGCCTGGTTACATTTCGCAAAACCTCTATCAAATAACAAAAGTATGTGGGGAAAATGTGCTATGGTCCATAAGACCGAGATTGAATTTTTTGGCCAGAACTCCAAAAAGGATGTCTTGTGTAAAATCAACACTGCATATCATCAAATTACCCACACTGAACCATGGTGGTGGCAGCATTATGCTTTGGGGCTGCTTTTCTTCAGCTGGATTTGGGGTTGTAGTCAAAGTGGAAGAGATTATGAACAGTTACAAATATCGGTCAATTCAGCACAAAACATCAGGCCTCTACTAAAATGAAGAGGAGTTTCACCTTTCAGCATCTAAAATCAACAAAAGAATGGTTTCACCAGAAAACAAGTTTTGGAATGTCACACCTGAATCCAATTGAAAATCTGTGGGGTGACCTGAAGAGGGCTGTTCCCCAAGAGATGCCTTTGCAATCTGATAGATTTAGAGCACTTTTACAAGGAAGAGCAGACAAAGATTCCCAAGGCAAGATGTACCATGCTAATAAGTTCCTACTCCTAAAGACTGAATGCTTTCATAAAATCAAAAGGTGTTACCACAGAGTATTGCTTTAAGAGTCTGCACAGTTATGCAACCACATTATTGTTCATTTTAATGTTATTTTTCCCCTTAAAAGTTTTAAGTACAGCTTATAGCTTATACGCTTTATTAATTGTACAGCTTGTATGCCATATTAAGGGTAGAAAAATGCTGAAGTGATGGATCTTGGTCTGATTTTTTTTACATCTCAAAAATCTGGCATTTTAACAGGTATGTAAACTTAATATCCACTATATATAAGGCAACTCATGTATCAAGTACTTTTTTAACCTATTTTAAACGCTCAGTCTACCATTGGGATAGATTTTGCACATGGGTTAGTGATTCCACACTCCTATAAATTTCAGCAGGTGATAGTATTTAGAGTATTATTACATTGGAGAAGGCCACTTTGAGAAATGAAATCCCGAGTTATTCAGGGCTTTTTAGATAAA
The DNA here is from genome assembly GCA_009733165.1 of Naja naja. NCBI lineage: Eukaryota > Metazoa > Chordata > Lepidosauria > Squamata > Elapidae > Naja > Naja naja. The sequence goes on from CM019149.1 coordinate 163,063,460, forward strand.
TGACCAATATTTTGGAAACTAAAGAGTGTCAAATAAGCTCAGAAGTAATATACTTTTGGTTGATTTATCACTGTAGCTTTGAATTCCTCACTCACCACTGATCCAGGAGCCAGTAATTTTAAGCATGAAAGTTGAGGTCTAGCAGGAAATCTGTTTTTAGTAAGAAAACACTAAACAGTTTTTATTTAAACATAATATTACTCTTTATTCCTGTTAATTAAATTTCTATGCTGCTCATCACTGATAAAATGACTAGGTGGCATAGAAATAATTTCTATTGTTGAGGTCTACTTGGTTATAAATCCTTAAGTGCTGCAATCAGTTATTTTCAGTTTTCCTCTGGCTGTTGACACTACATGGGCAGAGGTAGTACTTAAGGCTTACATTCTACATCACCCTTGCTCACTATGGTACCTTATGTAGGGTTTGAGTGGATATCAGTACATCTACCAGGTTAGAAAAGGTTGTTTACATAATACTCACTTGTTTGAAGTGAATCTCTTTCACCTCCTATATGTTTCCTTCTTTATTTACATGTTTAGTGAGTTCCTTTCCTTACAACATGACAATACTCTCCAGTATCCAAATGGTAGAATTCTCTTTTAAAAAGCTAACTGTTCCGCCCCCAATATTTAACATGGGGTTGGCTTTCTTTTTTTTCAAGTTGTGGTTTAGCAAAGGTGATATCACCCATCAGTGTAATAAACCTTTTGAGTTTGTTGGAATTACAAATATATTACCCATATATCTGTAGAAATATATGTAAAAAGTAAAGGCTTCCTTTGGTTTTTAGTCAGCCTCTCTTGTATTTGCATACCAATGTATTCTTCCCTGGCCCCAGTCCTATGGAATAAGACTGCTGGAGAAATGGGAAAGGATTGGTGTATCTTGCACTGTGATTGGAAAATGTAAAACATAGTGGGAAATTGCCATTATATATCCAGATCTTAGCACATTTGGGAAAGAATGTATGGGTACTCATTGATTTACAACTATAATTGAACCCACAATTTCAGTGAGGAATTGTGTCAGTCATAAAGTGGGTCATTTTGTGACTGCCTGATTTTACAACCTTTTTTGCAGTCATTAAGAGAATGCAGCAGTTGTTAGGCAAATACCACACGTTAAATGAACTCATTCTTCACTGTGAGGTGGTTTTTGCTGGAAAATGGAAGTAAATGGCCACAAAAGTCATGTGATCATGGGGTGGGATGGACATGGAAATGTTGATTCTGGCTCATAAATCCCTTTTACGGGGTCCATTGGAATTCCAAACAAGTTGCTAAGTGACCAGACACCAGTTGAGGATTACCTGTATGCAACGGAACATTCACATTAAGGGTAGTAATCCAGATATCTGTGAAAGCTATTAAACCTTGTGTACTTTAGCTTAACTATGAAATGATATATTGTCATATTTTTGGATGTTGAAAGTTATAGATGTTTTTCTTGACAATAATTAGGCTATTAGTATAAGCAACAACCAATATTTTTCTCTATTTTTTTCCTTTAGAAATGCCAGACCTGGAATAAAAGAAACTGATAAATGTTGGGGTTTGGGGAAAGACTTCATCACAACATTTCACAATTGAGATAAGAATTCCTGAGTTGATAGCTCTAAAGACAGAAAATGCATCCTTTAATTCATCTTCAACCTGTTTTAAGCAGCTTCATTGATTGGTGCATACCATTGTTCAGGGCAGTCTTAAGCTATATGAGGCAATAATGTTAGCGTGAAAGTTTTCCAGACTTCCAACAAAAGGAACAACAAAAACCCAATCACACAAATATTTGAGGTATAGGCAGTCAAATCAGTTGCAATAAAAGGGTTTATAATGCCTCTTTGCCTCATCGTAAGATGTTACAATGGGTAAACACAATTTACATGAAGTGGTAAATGTATACTTTTTCCCCTTACATTGTGGACTGCAGACAACTCAAGTTTTGTAGCTGGAACAAAACTGGCTGAAGCAATGTTCTAATTGGCTTTGGAAATTTAAGCTGGTAAAGTGCTGTACCTCCAGGGGTATCTTCAGGGTATGTTCCACTAATGTTTAATGCTTTTCACTTGTTGTATTTAATCACTAGTTAGTGTTCAAGATATCCTAGCTAAAACTAGCAACCCCTTTAAAAAAAATGGGTGAAGCGTGTACACTTGGTTGTTTGATCCTCAGAGCTCATGAATCTCTTGCTATGGAGATGGGAGCCTGTACATTGTTGCTTATCAATCTGTACATTTAGACCAAATTGTATTTGCACTGTTGATATGAAAGCGAGTGACAAAATGTTAATACACTATTGGATTTTTTGTTTTTTTGACCAGCTTTTAAGCCTGAAAACCTCAATTTGTGTTCAAAGCAGTGGGGATTTTTTAATGTCTACATTATTTCTAATAAACTGTTGAAGACTCCATGACTGTCAACTGTCTGGCTGGCTGTAACTTCATGTATTCTTACTATTTGTTGGAATGAAGTACTTTTATTTTGAGTTATGGATAATATAGGGTTGTTCAAGCTGTTTGAAGGAGGGGAAAAATTAATATTCCCAAATGATTCCCCTTAAAAAAATGGACTTGTAAGTTTTGAATACTGACAGCAATTTAAAAGAAGTGTTGTAATTTGATTAAAATAAAAATGGTCATCCCTTAAAACGTTGAGCTTCTGCATTTCACACCTGATTTATGCAATACTTATTTTTTAAAATGAACATATGTGATTGCAGTTTGACCCACAAGAATTTACAGAAGAATATTGAATATAGACTCTAATTCTGAACAGAGAAGCATTTCTAAATGTGTTTCAATGCACTCTGCCCCAGGATCTTGTCATATGCTGTTCCAAGTTCCATATTTTGGTTAATGTATTTGGTGTTTTCAGTTAAGCTGTAATCTTATGTGCATTTTATGGAGGTCAGACGAAGGTATTTGGAATAAAATTACTTGGAAATCAAGGGGGAAATCCTGTCTTTTCAGCTGGATTTGTTTTCATTTCATAGTCAATCTTGAATGTAGAGTTGGCACAAGTCAACTCTCTGCTTAACAAGTTGGCAAATAAGGCCCTAGCCTGGGCAAACATCCTTCCATTTCAGCACTAGCAGGTTAGGCAAGAAACCTTTAACTGTAATTTAAGCATTGAAGAATATAAAATTAAATTATGGATTGAGATGGTCTATATTATTTTAGTTTGAAGATGAAGTCGATGTTTCGCTGGACTTAATTTGTGGATAAACAGCCTACATGTACTTGCAAAAAAAATAGTTCACATCTCATTTGGGTAGCTACCATTCAAGCAGAGCTTATAAATGGTATAATTTATAAATTGTTAACTGCCATGACTTCCATGAGAGCATATTCAATAACAGCTTGCTTTTATTCTCTGGATCAACAAATTCTAAAGACTTCCATAGTGTGTGCTATGTTCAGTGTTGATACAACAAAGGTACTGTATACATATCTGAATCCCTCAGAAATAGACCTTCTTTGTCATGATCATCTAGCAAAATCCTGAAATCTCTTACAGATACAGATTAACAGTTGGAAGGGACTTTGTAGGCCATCTAGTCCAACCCCTCGCCCAAGCAGGAGACCCTATACCATTTCTGACAAATGGCAGTCCAATCTGTTGAAAGTCTCAAGTGATGAACCTCGCACAGCTGTTTAAGGGGAGCACAAAAATCTGTCTTCTGTTGAATTACAAATTCCTTTAACTGCTGAATTCACATCCAGGTCATCTTCCCTTCCAAGTACTAACCTAAAACCCCAACAGTCATAGTTGGAACTTTACCTGCTCTGAGCTGTCTCTGAAAATAGTTGCTATGAGGAATGTTCATTCAAAAGGGATGACATTATCATTGCCAATTTCAAAGCAATTGTTTCACTTAAAATCTAATTATTTTAACCAAAAGCTAACCAGAAGTTGAGGCTTGAGCAGCAAAATACAAAGCACTCCTTTAAACCGAAACTTCACATTCTGACTCAGAATTTTCCCCAGTTCTGTGTGTTCCTAGCACACCAATTCAGCCCGCTCACTTCTCTCTTGGGTTTATTGACTAGAACTTACTCTCATGCACACCTACTGTATAATGTCAATGCTGTAACCAAGAATTTAAAAAATCCTGTCCATACTTTTCTCGTGCCTCCCTAATACCGCTCTACCAAATATCTGAATTTCTGAGATTCCTTCTACTCCAAGTCCTCTCACTTCCTCTAGTCTACAGATATCTAAAAGAGGGAGTCAAAACTCACAATAATAGTAATAGTAATGATCCCACCCCTATTCTACATCCATCAAAGGGATGCCAAACCAGTCCTTTTATCTCTTTAGACACAGCCTCCCTATAGATGCTACCAGAAGAGGCATTTGGAGAGGAAAGATGACAGTTATGTCATGCAATTGCTGTCACTTAATACATGGGTGTCAAACTTGCGGTGTAATGCTGTCACATGATGTAGCATGACATTTTTCCCCCACAGAGCTAGGGTAGGCGTGGCCTGTGCACGACGCATCTGGCCCGCAGGCCACCAGTTTGACACCACTGATCTAATATATTTGGAGCAGTCATACTGTAAATAAAGCCAATTTTTGCAGTATTTTGACATGGTTTGTTGTAGGATTAGAGCTACAAGAGCTCTTATGGGAAAGCTAGTTCTTACATGGTCAAAAAATAAGTAGCCTGATAACACCAGGACTAGATTGACAGTTTACCTCCCACCCAACAGAACTTGGCTTCAGTTTGGAATGAAACATCTGAACAGGCATTGGTTTGCATATGGTACATGACAGTTGCTGGAATTCTTTTGTAATGATTTCAGAGTTCTACAATATTTTTTTTTCATTTGCATTCATTGTATCCTGACAAATCTATCTTTAACAGTGTTTTCCCTTTTTAAGGAAGGCCTGACACATTCCACTTTGGGAAGATAAGAATTTTGCTCCAATCTTTCTGGTGGAGGGCAACGGATATGGATAAATATGACCACTATTAGTTAGCTGCATGGTACACTACCAGAAACACTCGTAAATCTATTGAATCACTTAACAAAATTCTCCTTCCAAATAAACACATATAATTTTGTCAGCCGCACCCGGATATCAACTACAGGAAAACTAGAAGGCTATTTTTGAGATTGTCTACAATAGCAGAATCTTGCAGAATCCTATCCCGTCTTACATTTGAGTGAATCAGGGAAGTGTCCACCTGAGCTAATTCCAAACATTACCTTCTTAGGGCTTAAAAAATAATTTCAGCCTCCTTTGCATTGGTAATGGCTCTTGCATATTTCCATCAATGTCATGTTCCTTATTCTCTACAGGATTGCACATATTAACAAGTTTTAAAAAAACCAATAGTAAAGGACATATTCCCCAGTGGTGCTCAGTCACAATATTATGACTTTTTGTGGAACTGATACCAAACAATTATCTAGAAACTTTGACTTTCGGATTCCTCCCCCCACCCCCCAAAAAAAGCACAGATGAATGGGAGCTGGGAATGAGAATTCACCATTCACAAAGATGCAGCAGACAAAACAGGAATATGAGTTTTATTGAGATGTTCCTGCTGTCTTCCACTTCCCACTATCAGAAAGAAGACGATTCAGTTTACAGATCTTTGGGCTCCCATCAGGGAAAAAAACCCTATTCATCTGAGTTGCAAAAAACTGAACAGCCAAGAATTTTCCTGGAAATTTGTGGTAATCCTGGTTTCCAAGAGTAATCCCACTAAATTTATTTGAGTAGTTCTACATGGGACTACCCTTGAAGAGCATTCGGAAGCTACAGTTGGTGCATAGTGGCAGCAGAGGTATTTGGGGGCCCTAAGAATGGCCCCTGTAACACCACTGCTCCATGAGCTGCACTGGTTACCAGTCTGCTTCTGGGTGTAATTCAAGGTGTTGGTGTTCACCTTTAAATGCCTTCATGGCATGGGTCCAGGTTACTTGGGGGATTGCCTCACCCCACTGGGATTGGCTTGTGCTGACAGAGAAAGCATGCTGAAGGTCCCGTCTGCCCGCTTATACCGGCTGGTTGAGGGGGGAGTCCAGGAGGAGGGCCTTCTCTGATGTTGCTCCTGCCCTCTGGAACATCTTATCCCCGCTCCCCCTCCCAATGTGAGGTTGGGTCCAACCCTCCTATCTTTTCATAAGAGCCTAAAGGCTCCAGTGGGGGAACAGTGCAATGCAGGTGGTTGATTGGGTAATAACATATCCTACCTCCTCTCCCCCACTCCGCCTACGCTCCCCCATGTGACTTTGGTTTTAAGGTTTGATTTTAACATTTTATGTTTTAACTAAGATGTAACTTGTAAGCCGCCCAGAGTTACCCTATGATAAGATGGGCAGCCAATAAATTTTATAAATAAATAAAAATACATTTTACTTCTAAGAAAACAGAAAGGATTGGTCTAATTCCTATTTATTGTTCTAGGTTTCAGAAATTGTCCAGAGTGAGCTCTACCATTCATCACTCAATTAGGCTTAAATTTAGAACTGCCATAAACACCAAAATAACATCGAAACCAGCAGAATCTCATTTAAAGAGGCTAAACTAATGTAATGGCTGTAAAACGTTTTCTTTTGAGCTCCACTCTTTCATCCATAGATGTGGATGTCATAAGCAAAATTCTGAATTTCTGCAGCTTGCGAAATAATACCAACTGAGGAAAAACAAAGATATTATGGCCTGAAAATGCTAGGATCGCTGTCCGCACTTGGGAAAAACAACTGCAGCCGAGCAGAAACACTTCCCATTCATTTTCCCACGTGGATGCATTCATTCATTCACTCAGAACTTTACTCACTAGCATCCACACTGGCGGGATTCCAGCTGCCTGTAATGATTGAGCCACATCCTGGAGTTTTCAAAGAGTGATGACGTCTAAAGGCAGCCACTCCCACCCCGCTCTCCACTTAATAATAAACTCTAAGGCTGGTGTGTGTATGTGTAGGAAAACAGGATATAAGAAAACGGCAAGCAGAGGGAATAGTGGACGTGACATTTGGAGATGGGCAGTTATTACAGGCAGGCAAGAGGACTATCATTCAAATGCAGGGATCACGAGCTACGACCGAGCAGCACATCCTGGTGGGACTCCAGCCTGGATATTGGCTTTGAGCATGGCTGCAATAGAAAAAGAGTACAGGTAGTTCACAAGTTACCACAGTTTGTTTAGTGATCGTTCAAAGTTACAACGACACTGAAAAATGTCAGTTATGGCCGTTTTTCACAGTTACGCCCTTTGAAGCATCCCCATGATCATGTGATCAAAATTCAGGTGCTTGGCAACTGGTTCATATTTATGACCGTTGTGGGGTCCCAAGAGCAGAGAATTTCAGAGTTTAAAATAGCCCATGTTGCCCCCCCCCCAGATTATGTGCTTCTATAGAGTAATAATCTCCATCAGTAGCATCACACTATCGCACCTATTCATGATAGGTCCAGTCATGATTATATTTTAAAAAGGGCTTCCATCATCAAAGGGCAATGCTGCTTTTGTCAGACTGATCTCTGACCCAGACCTGCAGATACTATAATCTGAAATGTGCGGAAAATCTAAAAAAAAAATTACTGAGATTATCGAAGAAAGATTATCTCAGGAGATACCATTATACTAATTACAGAAAGCATTCTTTTGCAAGTGGACAATCGTTGCTATACAGGTTTTATAAAATAAACATTAATGGGCTGGGCTCCTAAAATGTGTCAAGTCATGAACTACGGATGCAAGCAATGCAGCTGAGTTTATGCAGCATGCTAAGTCAAAGCCAACAAATCACACGATGGTTTCACATATTGGGTGAAGCACTATTCCAAATATTTTAGTCAAAGTGTGTTAACATAAAGAGGTTAGAACTGCAGCAGTAGTCAAAGTACTGGGTTCACACCATGTATATTATTTCAGTTTTGCTTACCATGAAGTTCATCTTATTTCATCTTGTTCACCAGTTGTGCCTTTTCTTTGACTAGGAAGTCTTTCAGATAGTCACTTGTGCCCTAGTCATCACACAACTAGACAATTGCAATGTGCTGCCTGTGGGGCTGCTCCTGACAATCATCTGGAAGGTACAGCTGGTACAAAATGCAGTGGTGTGAGCAGTAAGGGACACTTCACATTAAGTCCAAATGACATAGCTGCTACAGAAGCCACAATGGTTGCCAGTAAGCTTTCTGGTGCACTTCAAGGTGCTGATTGTCACCTATAAAGCCCTTCCTGATTCAGAATCTAGTTATTTGAGGGACAACTGTCAATTGTTTCTGCCCATCCTTAGAGTGGGTGCACTCCACATCCCTTCTGCCATCTTGTGGACTGAAGTAGACCATCATTGTTGCTGCCCCTGCTCTCTGGAACAGCATTCCCCTATTCAATTTTTTTTACTACCAGTTCTGTGGGCGTGGCTTGGTGGGCATGGTGTGGCTTGATGGGTGTGGCAGGGGAAGGATACTGTAAAATCTCCGTTCTCTCCCCACCCCACTGGGGAGGGAATGGGGATTTTACTGTATCCGTTCAGCTTTCCAGCTTCGTTCTCCTGTGCAGGGCAACAAAAGAAGACCCAGCCAATCAGCTGGGACTTTGATCAGCTGGGACTCGGGAGGCAGAGAATAGATGGGGGCAGGGCCAACCAGAGGTGGTATTTATCAGTTCTCCGATCTACTCAAAATTTCCACTACTAGTTCTCCAGAACCTGTCAGTACTGCTGAATACCACCTCTGGAGATAAGGATGGTATAGCAATAGCACTTAGTCTTATGTATTGCTTAATAGTGCTTTAGAGCCCACTCTAAGCAGTTTACAGAGTCAACATATTGTCCCCGGCAATCTGAGTCCTCATTTTACCGACCTTAAAAGGGTAGGAGGTTGAGTCAACCTTGAGTTGGTAAGAATCAAACTCTTGGCAGTGAGCAGTGAGTTAGTTTGCAGTACTACATTCCAAACACTGCACCACCACCGCACTGTATCCTCACATTTCAGAAAGTGTTTAAGACTTCCCTGTGTTCCAGACTTGGAGCCATGGTGCAGGCTGCTAAATGCCTAGCACTTAAGTTCCAGCTGCCTGCAATTATTGCAGGCTCGAATCCCACCAGGCTCAAGGTTGACTCAGCCTTCCATCCTCTCGAGGTAGGTAAATTGAGGACCCAAGATTGTTGGGGGCAATAAGCTGACTTTGTAAAAATGCCGCTTAGTAATAAACAGGCATATACAATGGAATGAAGGCTATTGCTGAGCGCATTGGGTTGTGCTCCAAAAATTGTAAGCTGCCCTGAGTCTCCGGAGAAGGGCGGCATATAAATATGATTTTTAAAAAAATGTATTTGCAGGGTCTCTGAGGTATGTGCACTGTATGGTTTATTGTTCTGTTTTAGTCCATACCGCCTCTTGATGTTTGTTTAAGTGCCTTTACTGTTTCTTGGTTTTGTAAGCTGCTCAGTGTCTAATAGGGTTGGCAGTTACAACAAATTGATTACATTAAATTAAAATTAAATTATGAGTAAGTTCAGCCATTCTAGTTTGTGAATTCTAGTGTATTTTATATATGAATCAAGCCTCTGTAGTGTATTCCAAAAATGAGTTTGACTGAAACAAGGCCTGGCTTTTTACAATATTTGAATTCAACAGTGATTTGCACCACGTTTATGGTGGAAAAAATAACTATATTCTCTTCATCAGAATAACGTGGCTCTATTAATCATATGCCTTGCACTGTAGTTGTTCCTAACATGCTAAACACTGGGCTGCAATGACCTCATACACACACCATTTTTATTTTTCCCAGACGCTTGGGAGAAGCCCCCAATATTCTTGCAAATAATGGTGTCGTGCTTCGACAATGCCAGATTCCTGTTTAATTTCTATTAGCTAAAAGTATTTTAAAAACTAAAATCAGGAAGGCTGATGAGTGCCAATGAAGTTGTCCATTGGCACAGTGCCCACCTTTATCTATAAAGAGCAGATTACAGTTTCAAGGCAAATAGAAATGTAAAAAAAAACCCTTCACTTCTGCAGGACTGATTTTTGTTTGACAAAATAACTTTGCTAACTGTTAAAATCCCCTCTCTGAAGAATCTAGCCACCCTTCTTGCACTGGCCAGGCAGATTGTCCCACAACTCCCGGATGAAGATATAGGAGCTTATCTTTAAGAGGATGTAGATCAACCAAGAGATTTCCAAGGCAGAGAGATATGCTAATATCTGTGCAATAGATAAATTGCTGTTAAAATAACAGATAGAGGCTGAAATGTTGGCAGTCAGTCAGTGGGATTAATATTGTAAAAACAAGTATTTTATCAGAGAGAGTTTTTGGACTGCTACCGAATGGAATCACATTTTACAAGCTGATGTTGGCAAAGCATCCAGCAGAATCCAATTCCAAATATATGTCTATGCATTATATTAAGGATTCAGGAGTCAAAAACACTAAGTTAAACATATACATGAGAGGCTAAATATGGGGACCTGTTTCTATAGCCCCTTGACTTCTTAATTTTTTAAAAATGGCTAGAGTTGGATTGGCTAGTTCAGTGAGATTCCCCCCCCCCAAATGTGGCATTTTTGCATCCAGCTATCTGGAGCATCTGCTTCATATTGTACTCATGTGTTGTCCTGGTAATCAGGTATTTAAAAAAAAAACTGGTAATGGAATTGATTTCACAAGAGTCTAAAAGCAACAAAAAAGATATAACTTGCTAAGAATATTACACAAACAACATTATTAGTGGCAATTTGTCTGAGTTGTACAAACCTCTCTTCACTTATCTTTTTTAAAACCTTTAAAAGTTTTTCCACATTTGTTGAAACATATATTTCTCTGAGGGTTGCCAATAATCTGGAGAGGGAGGGGCTCATCTGCTTTTAACAAAGGTATGGCTAGATAATTATGTTTGAGAGTTCATCTACGGTTGATATTTTGTCAACTTTTTGAAATTAAAAAAGAGGCATCAAGTGAAGGTTTTGCCAAATATTCAAATGACTCCTGTACCTTGCCTTTGACTGTGGCTTGATCTAGACCAGTGGTTCTTAACCTTTTTGAAAGAATCGCCCCCTTGAGCCATTGAGGAAGTTGTCATCGGCCCCTCCCCCAACATAACCACCCCCCTGCCACCTCTTAGCATCCCCAAGGGGGCCAGCAGAGGGGCGCTAAGAGGCGGCAGGGGGCGGCGCATCGAATGCAGCCGTGGCAGCACGTAATGTGCCACTGCTTCCACATTGGAGGCGCCGGCTCCGGAGCAGTGCTAGTCAATGGGTGAACTCTGCCGGCCCCCTTGGGGACGCTAAGAAGCGGCAGGGGGGCGTTTGAGGCGCCGGCCCTGCAGGCTCACCCCATTGACTGTTGTACCGCACCTGAACCGGCACCTGTCCATCCATCCATCCATCCAAAAGGTCTGTCTGTTTGCCTGCCTGCCTTCCTACCTATCTACCTACCTGTCTTTTTGTCTACCTACCTACCTACCTACCTATCTATCTATCTATCTATCTATCTATCTATCTATCTATCTATCTATATGTTTACGTAGATTTTCACGGGTAAAGGTATGTAGGTCTTGGTGTATTCGGGTCTTGTCCCGTGTAAGATTGAGAATACCTTGGCAACGTTTCGACGAAATCTCATCCGTCATCTTCAGGCTGGTGTCTTCAGCTTCGTTTCTTCTCCCCGGCTGAAGACACCAGCCTGATGGATTTCGTCGAAACGTTCTCAAATCTCAATAAGACCAATACAAAACCCATATATATATATATATATATATTATATTATATATATATATATATATATATATATATATATATATATATATATATATATATATGTAGGTCTTGGTGTATTCGGGTCTTGTCCCGTGTAAGATTGAGAATACCTTGGCAACGTTTCGACGAAATCTCATCCAATATATCTCGCTCCATCGCCCCCATATCGCCCCCCTTCCGTTCATTTGCCCCCACGTCGCCCCTTTTCATTCCATCGCCCTCCTGAAAAACAAAATCACCCCTTGGGGGGCAATTTCGCCCAGGTTAAGAACCACTGATCTAGACCAGTGGTAGTCAACCTGGTCTCTACAGCCCACTAGTGGGTGTTCCAGCTTTCATGGTGGGCGGTAGGGATTTTGTCCCCTACTTTATAAACCACCATTACTGTGGAACCGGTGGGCAGTTAGAACATTTTACTACTAACAGAGATACAAAAGTGGGCGGTAGGTATAAAAAGGTTGACTACCCCTGATCTAGACTGTGTCAAACTCACGCCATCATGGCAGCGTCACATGACATATCAGGACTTTTTTTTCCCCTTCACTAAACTGGGAGGCTTGACCAAGCGTGTGACTGCGAGTTTGACAGCCCTGATCTAGACTAATTTATTCCCTCCAATAATATGCACCCACTAATTTCTGCAGATCTGGCCTCTATCAAAGGCCCAGTCACAGAGTTAATAATTTAAAAAAAAATCCACAGAGAAACCCAGTCATTCATCCACCCAGTCAAGTTGCCTTTTCAGTGATTCTAGCAGCACACAAGTCATGCTAGTTGATTTAAAAGTTCTCCTAGAAACATCTAATATACACAAGACTTTCTGCTAGGAAAGTACTGGTAAGGCTTCATAACATCAGCAACCCTTCTTCACTGACCAGCAGGGAGCAGTGAGAAAGATAATCTGTCCTGAGTTTTGGTGCACGCTCAATGTCTTTCAGAGCTAAATCTAACTCTTAACTAAGTTAGTATTGAGTCAATTAGCCTCTCCTGGGCATTTCGATAAACACATTAACCTCCCGTTGACCCATTGTGTTGCAGCAGTATATCCAATACTCTCAGACTCCCACTATGTTTCTTTGAGGGAGAAAATGATGTTCATGTTTCATGAGAGATGCTTTTTCCAAGCTTACCAGAGGGAAGGTTGTTTTTCATTTTGTTAGAATTGGGATATTTTGCAACAAATCTGCTTATCTCAAAATTAGTATTTATTAAATTTATTTATTTATTGAATTTATATTACTGCCTATTTGCCCGTGGCGACTCAAGGCGGCTTACAGAATATAAAACCACATTTAAAACAAAAGAGGCTTGGTGGTGCAGGCTGTTAAACACCTAGCACTTAAGTTCCAGCTGCCTACAACTGCTGTAGGCTCGAATCCCACCAGGCTCAAGGTTGACTCAGCCTTCCATCCTCTCGGGGTAGGTAAAGTGAGGACCCAAGATTGTTGGGGGCAATAAGCTGACTTTGTAAAAATGCCGCTTAGTAATAAGCAGGCATATACAATGGAAGGAAGGCTATTGCTGAGCGCATTGGGCTGTATCCCAAAAATTGTAAGCCGCCCTGAGTCTTTGGAGAAGGGTGGCACATAAATGTAATTTAAAAAAAACTAACAAAAAGAATCAAATAAATTAATGTAGAACAATATAACAAAATCACCCCCCAACCACCACCACCCGACGACAGCAGATCACACGAACCATTTAATGGGCTCCAAAATGCTGCTTATCTCAAAATGCTCAAGCTATTTTCCAAGGCACCTGAAGGCCAGACAAGGAATAATGGATGGAAGCTGATCAAGGAGTGATTCAACCTAGAAATTTTCTGACAGTGAGAACAACCAACCAATGGAACCACCTGCCTTCGGAAGTTGTCGGAGCTTCATCACTGGAGGCTTCCAAGAAGAGGTTGGACTGCCATTTTTGTAGGGTCTCCTGCTTGCGGGGGGGGTTGGACTAGATGACCTACAAGTCCCTTCCAACTCTGTAAAGCTGTAAATTTGTGTGCTGGCCAGTGGAAATAGGCTGCAGCCTAGTAGTGGGACATGGCTGTGGGGGAGGAGAGTTGGGGACCACTGTCCTAGTAGACTTGCATTCAGTTATACCCAAGGATGATATTCCCATGTCCATATTAAAAAAAAATTACACTGGCAAAGTATTTGGTTTTTCCTGTAGCCCCAACTGAAATGGTTGAGAAGATGCAAAGTCAACATCTAGAAAGGAGAGGTATCCCATAGCAGGCTTACCAGACCAATTAAAGCCAGTAAGTCACTGGTTTCTAAAGGTTCCTTCTCCTCCCCGCATAGACATAGTCCTTGATTTATAACCATTTGTTATACCCATTATGTTTGACCATTCAAAGTTAAGGTGATCCTGAAATAAGTGATTTACTATCATGTTCAAAATTTAGGCACTTGGCAGCCAGCATGTACTTACAATGGTGGCAGCATCCTGGGGTCACATAATCATTATTTGTGACCTTCCCTTCTAGCTTCCAACAAGCAAATTGAATGAGGGAAGACAGATTCACTGAACAATTGTGTGATTCATTTAACAACCATGGTGATTTGCCCCACAACCACTGTACAAAAGGTCATAAAATTGGGAAATAATTTTAAACATTGTCAGATGGTGTCAGATTAAGGGAAGCGACATGGCTTTAATATTGTTACAGCGAAGAATGACTTACAATTCTCTCACTTCTGGGTTGGGGATGGGATCATGGAGGCAACATCATACAGAACACATAGGAAAAAAAGCACGCAGTCATAAAAGGAACGCATGGAAGATCACGAGGAGTGATCTTGGCAACTTAATTTGAACCTAAAACCAACCTTATCAGAGAATAATTTGAGAGATTTGAAATATTCACTGTGGTTTTGAAATAGATATATAGTAGCTGTCAATTTCAAGAAGTCACTAAATTTGGGTGTGTTTTGTGCAAATGTTTATGGTAAAAAATTGTTTGCAATTTTGCTTAATAGTGCATAAAATAGGTCTTCCCTAAGTGTCTGGAAGATATTTTCCTGACTACAGTGTTCTTGTACGTTGTTCTCAATCTCTACTACATGACAGTTTTGAAGGATGATCAGATTCCAGTTCATATCTTGGTTTGAAAATGTGAAATTGGTGGTGCCTTGGTGGTGCAGGCTGTTAAACACCTAGCACTTAGCTCCAGCTACCTGCAATTAGTGCAGGCTCAAATCCCACCAGGCTCAAGGTTGACTCAGCCTTCCATCCTCCCGGGGTAGGTAAATTGAGGACCCAAGATTGTTGGGGGCAATAAGATGACTTTGTAAAGATGCCGCTTGCGGGGGGCCAAAAGCCCTAGTAATAAGCAGGCATATACAATGGAATGAAGGCTATTATTGCTGAGCGCATTGGGTTGTGCTCCAAAGATTGTAAGCCGCCCTGTGTCTCCGGAGAAGGGTGGCATATAAATGTGAATTTAAAAAAAAAGTAGGTAAGTACGTATTTTAAAAGCAAATGAATCTCCCGTATCATACCCTTCTTTGGGGGGAGGTTTGTTACGCGCTCTCGGTCCTCTAAAACTGAGCAGGATTATATAGTGTCTCTACAAAAGGAGGCAGCACAGCCCTCTGCCCAAAGCTGGAAAATAATGTGCTCACTTGCTATTGCATAAACCCTCTTCGTATGACTCGCAGCCACGATCCTACTCAGCGAGTGCTTAATATACACTATACAACCAGGCAAAAGGCTGCTGAAAGGAACCTTAAGAGGAAGAAGATTCTGTTGCAGATCATTTTCTTGCAATCCCCAAGATGACAAATAACACTTTCTCCGCCAAGGATTATTCCTCTTTTGGGACAGTTTCCCCCACTATGGACTCTCTTTTGACACCTACTTGCTTTCTAGTAAGGGGGCTCTCGGAAGCTGAAGGACAGAAGAATGAGCCAGTAGTCAGAATGGTACCAATCGCTGTCTTGTGTGTGCTCTGCCTAACAGTCATCTTTGGAATATATTTTTTAGGCTGCAATTTGCTAATGAAGTCTGAGAGCATAATCAACATGCTGAAGAAGGACAGGAGACTCTCCAAGGAAGCAGAAGCGGTGGTCATTGAGACTTAAATCTCCAAGGAGCAGAGGAGACATTCCACCACTTCTTTGGCATTCAGAGATGCTTGAAAGAGTTAGCTGCTTCAATCTTAACCACAGTGCTTTACTGTTGCAAAAAGAAAAGAAGAGTTCACAGCACAGAAGCTGATACGAGATGGGAACGAATTCCCATCGTTTAGTGTTTGTATGCCTTTGGTGTTATCTGGAAATTTGTATTCCTTGTAATGATTGTTCTTGTGGTTG
Source organism: Naja naja (assembly GCA_009733165.1). Taxonomy (NCBI): domain Eukaryota; kingdom Metazoa; phylum Chordata; class Lepidosauria; order Squamata; family Elapidae; genus Naja; species Naja naja. The sequence continues at coordinate 163,079,511 of CM019149.1, forward strand.
CCTGCATGCTCCTAAGATGCCAAAGCTTCTTTGCTTAGTTTGCTACATTCAAAAATGCTAAAGAGGTAATTGGGTATTCTAGGTATGTATAATGAATGATGGGCTGGGGCTTTTAGATGGGTCTATCAACAGTGGTTCGTGTGAAAATCTATATATGATGGAAAGCTTGAATTTCTTTGCTGCAATTGAGATTTTGAGATGAAGTTCAGCCACATCCTAGGAGAAGAAGAATATTTACATAAAGACATGTGGGACACATCCAAATTGGTTGATCTGTGAGAAGTTCACTGCCTGTCAGGATTACTCCCATTTTCATCCTCTAACAAGAGAGTTACATTTGGTTATTTCTCTGGCAACAGATCCACAGATGCTGTAAGTTTTGTCACTATGAAATTTTGTGTAAAGCTAGTAAGGATTTACAGATGATAGCTTGCATCACATGCCCTTTTCTCAGCCTATTAAAAGGATGAAACCATACTTTACCTTTTTGTTCTGTCCTCTGGCTGCTCAAATGAAAATGACCTAAATGGTAGTTGATACTTCATTTCTACTAACCCCACTGTAAGTATATGGGAGAAAGACTTGATTGGAAGTGGTGATGGGCTGTATTGGTTTTCCTTACCCTCTATTCCTCATATCTGGCAAGAGTTTAGACATTAATTTGTACCTTTTATAAGAATCTCCTTAAAGGAGCACAATTCTTTTCAATCTGTTAGTGTTGTCTTGAAAAGGGGATGAGTCTCATTCTACTATCAGAAGTTTGGGGGCTTTTAGGGGCTAGGCAAGTTATCCTCTCAAATCAGGCTGTTTTCTGGGAGTCTAGGGTAGTTGACTGATTTTCATCAGTGGGAGCTCATGGTGAAAGATTGACCCCTGCCAAGTGGGAACTCAGCCATTGTTTTTAATATGTGACTAGATAACCCATATAGACCATTGGGTCATCTTTTACAAGATATCTAAACAAACAGAACGACCACTGGTGGGCAAAAAAGCAGAAGCATTAAAGAGGCAGCAAATTCCTGCTGGTTTCCCCACTGACCTTGCTTCTTGGAAGCTGGAAGGGAGCATCTGAAATCACAATCATATGACTGTGGATAACCACTGACATTGCAGCAGCCGTAATTTTGTAAACACTACTCTGGTGTGACGACCCTTGAAATTTCAATTACATAGGGAGAATGGATCCCAGATTTTGTATGCGCTCTTTAAGTTAGCAGATTTGAGGTACCTTCATTCAAAAACGTTTTGTGCTATGATGCACCATTTGGGCTAACTAAAGATGACAAACAGGCAAAAGAGTTTTTGGAGGCAAAGCCTTGGAAAGAAGGGCATTGTCCTACCTTGTTTGCTCACTGCAAATAAAAGCAAATATTAGAAAAAATTCAAAGCACCTAATTTCAGTCTTCTTCACATAGTGGAATAGAGCAAAGTATTTGTCTGCAGAAGGCCAACTTTTTGGCTTGGTGGCACATTTGCAATTTTGAAAGCATGACAGGGGTTTTTAAAATCAGATGCTTGGTTGAAATTTCAGAGTCAAAGACAGACACACCATTAATGCCAAAGCAGATGAGGCACTGTACTGTATGCTAAACCAGTTTCGTTTCTAAAATGATCGTGATTGCTAACAGACTCACTGGGGAGATATGAATCATTTACAGAAACTTCTATTACAAATGGTAGGGAGAAAGGGAAAGAGATTTTCAGCATCTGATTTTTCGAGAGACAAGAGAGAGAAAAATAACCACATTGAAGTAAAAAATGAAGTGAAACTAAATACTGCAGCTGGGGGAGGGGAAAGTGTTCAGAATAGATTTTTGCTCTAAAATAAAAGGGCCATTGGGAAAACTCAGAGGGAGATTTTGATTTTGACCTATTTCTTCAAGCCAAGGCTGATCCTTAGAGACTCCTGTCCAGAGTGCAAAGATGTCCTGGCAACCTTTCTAATGCCCTATCCTCATGATTCACTACCTTTGTCTTCAACCTCACTTGAAAATTGCAGTGGAAATGCCCCTTAGAGGCAAAGCATGTATATTTTCTGTGCTCTTTTGACCCAGCATTAATGCTTGTCATCTCAGGCGTTTATAAAGGCTCAGTGGGATATTTTTACTGCAAAGAGTGAGAATAGTGGTGCTTATCCTTAGGGAGAATCACAAAAAGCAAGCCTTTAGTTTACTCACTTGAGAACGCCTGTTGCATTAATTGTGAAGACTTAAAGCACCCCCTGCTGGCAACTGTGCAGGTAACTAAACAGCTGGCTTTTTTTTTTGACCAGAATACTCCCTTTTTCTAGTGGACTACCAGCAGTTGAAAACAAATGACAACTTTGTTTCACAGGCCATTTGGATAAGACAGTTTTTCAGTCCAGCCTATACCCATAAAGATTAAAGTAAAAACCACTTTAACACATGACAGAATAGGCTGGGGCACACAGGGGGCTGCTCTGCCCCTCCCTACTTGCCCCTCTGCATTGAAGAGGGCAGGAATAAATGCTGTCATCCTCAATCCACACTTATACTGTTGGTAAGATGTCCTCCACCTGAGCTTTCTTGCTCCGCATCAAAAATAGTGTCCTCCCTCCTCAGCTAGCACAAACAGAAAGGTCTGGTTCATGTGTCGCACTTCATCCAATTCAATTCAAACCTTTATTGTCAGTGCACAACATGTATACAGTGAGATTGGCTCAGCCTCCCTTAATGCACTCCCCCCAATATAATGCAACTCACAGTGAAAGACAGAGAATCATACTAACAAACATGCAATCCTATTGCACCAATGAGAACATACTGCACATAGCGCCGGCCCTGCAAGTCTATCGTATTATGTAGTTGTGATGTTATTTTGCACTCAGGAGTCTGACAGCCCACGGATAAAAACTGTTCTTTAGCCTGTTTGTACGACTGGCTGTATTTCTGTATCTCCTTCCTGATGGTAAGAGAGTAAAGAAGTGCTGACCAGGGTGTGAGTGAGCCCTGAGGATTTTCCTCACTCATCTAAGGCAGCGAGCCCTAGCGATTTCGTCTAGTGATATCAGGGGACAGCCCATGATGTTTGTGCTATGCTCACCAACCTCTGTAATGTCTATCTGCAGTTGTCAAGCCAGCTTAGAAAGTTGTTGTCCATTCTATTGTTTTAGAGAAATACCGCCATTCCAGTTGGCTGGTTTATGCATTGGAGGCATTGATCCCCTACACACAGACACAGAAACAGACACACACAATCTGCTCTGGATGATCATTTCCTGGTCAACTGCCTGTTATAGAAAGCTTGATTCCCACCCCTACCCTCTACCACCGTCTTCAACGCCTGAAGTGCCCATCTTAGGGGGAAAGTCCTTTTAATTGGGTGAAGCCCACAATAGTTATATCAAATTTACCCTTGTTGTCAAAGTAATTAGAAGAGTTGTAAAACCCAATGGGCATCAATGGGTGGGGAAAAGAAGCATGGACATCAAGCAATCGGGAGCCACATTAACCACTAGCCAAACAAATAAATTCTGGTCACATTGTGGCCAAAGTGGAAGAAGGGGTGAAAGCCCTGACAGAAATTTATTACTCTGGCTTTTTTTCCAGCCAGTTTATGTGAGAGACAAAAGCAGCTGAGGGCCGCACAATAGAAATTTCAGAGAGAGGATTTACTTGTTTACCTCTTCCAGTTTGTTTAACTTTTTAAAAAGCCAATGTGAGTCTTTTTGTACACTTTGTCCAATTCTGTGGCTATTCACAGAAGAAGCAAGGAAGAGAAACAGAAGAGAAAATTCTCTGCAAAGAGAGGTTTATAAAGATTGAAGATCCCGGGTTGTCATACATATTTTTAAAGACTGCAACCTCTCTGAACATCTATTTGAGAGAAGGATAAACACTAGCCAAGCATTACTTGTGACTGCTGTTCATCTCACCTTAAATTCCTCTAGGAATTTGTAGCATAATTATTTCTCTTTTATCCCCATATTTGCTAGGAATAAACTAAGTTATACCGTGTTTCCCCGAAAATAAGACCTACCCCGAAAGTAAGACCTAGCACTATTTTCTAAACCTGCCCTAATATAAGACCTACCCCAAAAATAAGACCTAGTGCAAATCTCCAGTTCCAGGAAGACTTTTCAGGGAGCAACTGCACCCGAAACACCCCCTACACACTCACACCCACTATTTGGCACCATAAATATATAAGACCTACCCGAAAATAAGACCTAGTGTGTTTTGGGAGCCAAAAAATATAAGACAGTGTCTTATTTTCGGGGAAACACGGTAGTCCCACATATCTGAAAGACTGAGGAGCTTTGGGAATAATTATTTGTTATAAAAATCCTTGCAAACTAATAGATCATTTTTAGAAATATATAAAAAGGGCTTGCAAAAATTACTTTTGAAAACATCCCTGTTTATTGTGAGAATCCATATCAGAGAAGTCTAAATCTGCCTAAGAGCTGTAAAGCAAGATCATTTTATAAGATTTATAAAATGAATGGCTGTTTTTTAAAAACTAATTTTAATATGTCTTTAACTTTTTCAGAATTTCAAAATAGCTAATCAAAGCAAATGCGATTTAAGAAAGTTAAAAAACCTGAGAACTAAATCAAGGCATTTAGGAAGGCTATGGTATGCTTTAAATTTACACATTACATGAAATCATAATGCACTACATTTGTTTTCAAGTTTAGATTGATAGCTTTATGAAAATTTTCAGAGATGCTGCCATGACATCACCTGGATTATAACAGGGTGGAATCAAATTTAATAAAACCCTGATTCCCATCTGCAGTAGTGGTAGCAAAGAAATTCAGAAAAACCCAGGTATGGATTTTTTTTTAACATATTCCACTTTCACAAAACCTTTAATTACTTTATACCTGCTAATTCATTGGCAGCTAAAACCTGCCCATTTAACTAATTGAGAACTAATGGTAAAACTTCTGTTGAGACTGTAAAATGTGACTCACTTCAGGCTTTGGGATTGAAACTGGAGCCAGTGTAGCGCTAGGAAAGCCAAACCCTTCCTCCCCTCGCAGGACTCTCCTTGCAGGTTGATTTGAGCTGCTGCTCCAACTCAGTTGGACCAGGAGCAGAAGGGAATATATTATACACAATCTGTTCCAAGAGGAGGAATCTAGATTTTATTCAACTGACTCTACAGTACTTTGGTGCGAAAGATAGGCAAGAATCATTCCGGACAAGTCAAGAAGCTCTGGTAGCAATTATATGGGAGAGAGAAGGGGGGAGGGGCAGAGTTGGGAGGAGAGGCGGTTCCTCTACACATGCTCAGAGGCATGTCTTCCTCCCAGCTTTTTTTTCTCTCTCAAAGGTTAGGATGCCTCCTGACGTAGCCGAAAGGCCGTGCTGCAAAGGAGAAAAAGAGGCTCAGGTTGGCTGAGCCGCCGGCGGCATACCGTCCCCATGCTCGCTCAAGACCCGGGCTTGGCGGGGAAGGCTTCTCCCGGCTGGCCCGCTTCACATTCCTGCCTCCTCCTCCAATCACGAGCGCCCTTACTGCTGCGTGGCCTGTTACATGGTAACGTTCATCCCCCAAGGATCTAGTCCTCTGTATGGTAGCTTTCTAGGTTTTAATTTCAAGCAACACCCCCCCCCCAGCTTTTTCCTAATATACAACCTTAACTTATCTAGAGCACACTTAGCAATGCATCCAAATATGCAGCCATGGCTGTTCATCCCAATAAATATATAGCCATACCTTGAAACTATATGTCTACTACTACTATAAGTTTTATTTTGTTTAAATCAGGGGTGGGTCCCAGAACTTGTTTTGGCCAAGAGTTACGCTTGGTCTTTGAGAAGTATACAGGAGGTGTTATTCTAGTAAGATCTGCAATATTATTTAATGTAAATTACTTTAAAATTATTTAAACAGAATAGTTAATGTAATTGCCTTTAATATTATCCCATTTGTTTTATTAAAAATAGTATCAATTTTTGAAGATTTCCTTAAACTTTCTACGTATATACTTTTTAATCTAGTTTGCTTCCAAAATATAATTTGGTCTGTTTCTTTTGAACAATTTGTATCCTTCCATTAGTGCATTCTAGTCATGAGTTTCATCCCACCAAATGTCAGTAATGGCATCTATATCATACTTGCCCTTGTGTACTAGTACTTCAAGTTCACATTGTTTGTTCCCCCAACTTGGAGCATTTGTGTATAGGCATTTGAGTCCTTTATTACTGATCATAGCTCCTGCTTTTTATCTACATTTTTCTTCCTTCCCATCACTCCCTACCTCATTGTTTGATTGGTTGTCTTATGTTTTATGCTTGGGATTAGGTCCTAAAGATCCTAAGGATTAGTCACCTTCCCCCCTCAATTTTAGTTTAAAGCCCTTTTGATACATTGAGCCAGTTGTTTTCTGAGTACATTCATCCCAGTTCTTGTGAGGTGCAGCTGATCTCTTGTAAGAACCAGGAAGAATGACTGGGTTCAAGTTTTCATTGGGTTCAAATTTTGGGAATTCAAAACTCATCTGCACCTGAAGTTGCAGCAATCACTTCTGCTATGCTTGACAGCAGCCAAGTCAAAATGTTCTGTATTTTCTAGGTACTGCTATAAAATGGAAATAATCCAGCTAAATAAAATGTAGATCAGAAAATTAGAGGACTACTTTAAAAATAAAATCCATATCCTAATTATTACGCAAACGCTCATACTTCCTTTGACAATATGGCATTATATTTCATTATTTCCAATAAAATTATTTTATAGTAGTTTTGATATATAATAAACTAATTATTCAAAATACAATAATTAGTTTTATTTCTTGCCCAACTGTAGCCCCAGTGAAATTATTTTTATTTGGGAGAGAGTATAGAACATCATAGTACTATAGAATGAAACCTCTGCTACAAATAATTGATCAATGTGTGTTGGGATGAATTTTGGATTAATGTAAAATTGATAGTATATTGACACATACTTGTAAAATTACCATTATACTTTATAGCATTTCACTATGAATTGTGTTTTGCAAAAGGATAGGCATTGAGGACTTGCTTAATGTTGCAGAATTACCACTAAAAAATTATTATTATTATTTATTTAGACTTGTATGCCACCCTTCTCCCTAAGGACTCAGGACTAAAATCACTCACTATTAGCCATGCTGACAAGAGTTGCTATAGCTAGGCAAGGACTCAAGGGCTATAAGCTCCTTATTTCTGGTATAAGGGATTGGATGTCTCTGTGCCTGAGTAATTTGTGATCTAAATTCGCTTTTCACATTCATGCTGGAGGGCCCACTGCCACTTCCTCCTGTGGGCTTCTACTAGCTTCAAAAAATCCTGGAAGGCATTTATCCTAACATTGAAGGTGATCTTGAAGAGGATGGCTTGCTTGTTGATTCATTGATCTTTTCCCCGCTCTCTGCCAGCAACTTGAGGTTTTCCACCTCACTTAAGGACCCCTGGAAAGCTGCCATGTTTGGAGATCAGGTCGTTGCAAGTGCTGTGGTCTTTCAATTTACTGGAGAGGTTTTTTTTTTCAGTGTACGGTTTACTCTTGTCTGACTGCAAGGCGGGCTCCTCGTCTCGAGTCATCTGACTGGTTGCTCCTGATTTTGATGGCCCTGACCTTGGCCAGCTCCAGGGTCATGCTCCACTGCTGTTGCTCCTGTTTTAAATTATAGGTCCTTACCCATTAGAAAGGACAATATTGTAAGAATCTTCCATATCGATGTGAGACACGGACAAGTTGGTGGTTCTTTGACAGATGCATGCCACCTGCAACAGCAAAGTCCAATAAACAGTACAAGTTGATTGTAAAAAAAAGTGTTAGAAAATTGCATACAAGAAAAACATATTGTGAAATTTCCATTGCAAGGAAGCGAAAATGGTTACCATTGGCCTAGAGACAGTATCTTGGCTGACACAAGAGGGAGACTGGATAATCCTCTTACTGGGCCTGAGAAGATATACCGTGGCAATAGGATTGGTGAGGGGCTATTTGGCTAAATAGGACAGGCTCTGGGACATTTTGCTCACCATTTAAATTTTTTATATTAATTTATATTAAGAGACGCAGTGGCTCAATGGTTAGAATGCAGTACTGCAGGCTACTTCTGCTGATCACCAGCTGCCAGCAGTTCAATTCTCACCAACTCAAGGTTTGACTCAGCCTTCCATCCTTCCGAGGTGGGTAAAATGAGGACCCAGATTGTTGGGGGCAATATGCTAACTCTGTAAACTGCTTAGAGAAGGCTGTGAAGCACTATGAAGCTGTATATAAGTTTAAGTGCTATTGCTATTGCTGCTTGATTTGATTTTTATCTTAATAATCATTATTGTAATTAAAGCCTATAACTCCCTCCAAACCATGTTGCTGTGCCTGGGCCAGGTTGAGCTGGTCACCTGGGAAAGGGATAGAAGGGCCAAATTGGCAGCAGTCTTTTGGGGGGAGTGCTACATATCTATGAAAATATTTATTTTGTGAGATTCCTCATCAGAGAAGTCTAAATCTGTCTAAAAGCTGTATGGCGAGATCATTTTGTAATATTTACAAATGAATGTGTGATTTTTTAAAAAACAAATTTCTAATATTTAATTTTTTCAGAATTTTAAAATAAAGCAAATGTAAATTTAAGGAAATTCAGAAACCTGAGAACTAAATCAAGGCATTTAAATCATAATGTACTACCTTTGTTTTCAAGTTTAGACTGATGTGTTCATAGTTTAAACATATTTTACCCTATGACTATCATTAAGTGTTGTACCTTATGATTCTTGACTCTTGACGAATGTATCTTTTCTTTTATGTATACTAACAGCATTTGCACCAAGACAAATTCCTTGTGTGTCCAATCACACTTCGCCAATAAAGAATTCTCTTCTATTCTATTCTATTTGCTGGCTTGGCATTATTTATTAACTAGATCACTTCGGAGGATTTAAAAAAAAAATACATTTACTAGTGGGTGGGCTTCACACAATACACTTCCTCACAGCCAAATGAATGTATTTTCCTCCCATGTGCTACTCCTGCAGCCTATTTTTACTATGCCTGAACAACAAGATTAGATAGTGTTAATACCAACACAAATATTAATGTAGAATAGTTTTAGGAAAATATTGGGTGAATTCTCTGATGGTACTTACTCTCATCCAGCATTTCCAATTGGCAATCACTCTTCTGAACGTTATGGCAGGGTAGGTTTGAGTTCAAGCCTTTATAATTGATTTAGCCTTCATGTTTTCTTATTTACTGCATGCTGCTTCCAATAGGACTCTCAGGAGGCTGATCTAGCAGAAGACTGATAGCCTTATGAAATTTTTCCGAGATGCTGCCATGACATCACCTGGATTATAACAGGGTGGAATCAAATTTAATAAAACCCTGATTCCCATCTGCAGTAGTTCAGATAATGGTAGCAAAGAAATACAGAAACATCAAATCACGTTTTTGCAACCCGGGTATGGAAGCCTTTTTTTTTCATATTCGATTTTCACGAAACCTTAACTACTTCCTACCTCATAATTCACTGGCAACCGAATCCTGATCGATTTAACTAATTGAGAACTAATGGTAAAACTTCTGTTGAGCCTGTAAAAGTGTGACTTACTTCAGGCTTTGGGATTGAAACTGGAGCCAGTGTACCGCTAGAAAAGCCAAGCCCTTGTTCATCACCATCCCTCCTCCTTCCTCCCCTTGCAGGATTCCTTGCAGTTTGATTTGGGCTGCTGCTCCAACGCAGTCGGACCAGGAGCGGAAGGGTATACATATATATTATACATAACAAGGACATCCTATCTGTCCCAAGGTGTGATCTCGATTTAATTCAGCTGCCTCTTCAGTACTTTGGTGCGAAAGGTACGTGAAGAATCATTCCGGACCAGTCAAGAAGATGCTCTGGTATTTTAACCGTATGAGAGAGAGCGGGAGGGGCAGAGTTGGGAGGAGAGGCGATTCCTCTGCACATGCTCAGAGGCATGTCTTCTTCCCAGCTTTTTTTGGTCTTCTCAAAGGTTAGGATGCCTCCTGACGTAACCGAAAGGCCGCGCTGCAAAGGAGAAAAAGGGGCTCAGGTTGGCTGAGCCGCCGGCCAACATGCCCTCCCCTCGCTTGCGCACTGCCCCCCCACCCCGCGAGACCCGAGCTTGGCTGGGAAGGCTTCACCCGGCTGGCCCGCTTCGCCCTCCTGCCTCCTCCTTTTCCTCCAATCGCGAGCGCCCTTACTGCTGGGTGGGCTGAGCGGCTCGCCTGCACGCCCAGCTGATCCGAGGCTCAGCCATGGTAATGTCTGCTGCTTTGTTCTCCCCCCCACACGCACCCTCCCCCGAAGATTCGGGGCGGAGATCGGTTCGGGGGCGGAGGGGCGCGTGTGTGGCCTGCGAGGGAGGGGTGGGGGTGGGGAAGGGAAGGCGTGCACTTTCGTCCGCGGGCCGCTTGCTCCCGATTCCCTGCTCGGATGGAGAAGTCCTCGTGCAGCCCCCGCACCCACCCGCCTTCTGCCCCCCGTCCTGCTCCTTCGATGGAGTCCTCGGTGTTTCGGGTCTGTGGCGGGGCGCGTGTAAACGGGGTTCTTGCCTCCCTGCCCCGGAGGGAGACTCCGGGGTCGGGATGAAGATGGGCAGCGGGGGAGGCTGCAAGCTCCCGGTTTGGCAAGCGGCTGGAGAGAGAGGTGCGCCGTGCGCAGAAATTGCAGAAGCATCCAGCTCGAAACCGAGGCATTCATAAGCAGCCGCGTGGGAAAGAATAGGTGCACATCCACACACGCGCAATGTAGATCCCTTGGTCTTTCTTATTCCAAGAGCAGGATCTGAGTGGGCAACGTCCCTTGAGCGTGAGAATTAACTATCAGGCTGAGTTGAGGCAGCCCTTTTTTTTTGGCCAAGGCCAGCAGGGATCTCATCTCTCAGTCTACTGCACGGACTGCAGTTTTGTCAGTTTTCTTTTTTGTACCTTCAACCACCGACAGACACCTCAACCCCAGCAGGAGGAGGCACACAGCAATAAATTAGAGGCGTGGGAGTGTACCCATTTAATAACGATCACACAATCAAGACTGCATGCAGCATGGGCAAGAGACATGTTTTTTTTGTACATGTGCATGCATTTAAATATATACATCAAAGTAGGGCCATATGAAAAGGTGTACTTTATGTGGATGTCTGTTTAGTATAAAAGAATTTGTACGTGCAGAAGGTCATGGCTGTATCCATGTGAACTGTATGTATAACTTAAACATAGATGCATGCATTAAAGAAGATGGTTCCTCACAGCGTAATCTAAAACACCATGTGAAGGGAGTGGACCAAATTTTCAGAACAGCTTTTGGAGAGGGTGAGAGTATTACTAAGATAAGGGGGAGCTCTCTGGTGTGTTGTTAAATGTATCATGCAAGATACTTTAAACCTGTTTGAATCCTAGTCTGGTTTTAGATGAATTCTGAGGGTTGTTCATGGAGAAGCATCTGGTTGCCTGTAGAAAGTGCATTCTCCAAGTAAAGGAGGTAAAAATGATAAATTGGCTAGAAGGTCCAAGAATCTAAGCCACCATAATGCAGCTTTCTAAGTTTTACCAAAATTGCAAGCGAAAAACAACGAGCTTTTTCCTAATACAGCACCTTGATTTATCCAGGGAAGACTTAGTACTGTATCCAGATATGCAGTCATGAACAAAATACCCAAGGAGAGGAATAATGGGGCAGGCCTCGACATCTCTTTCTCATGAAGTCACCTGACCCAGAAGTGGGAAATCTGTGGGCCTCCCAGATGTTGGACTGCAAGGTCCCTAAGATTAGCCACCAAGGATATTTATTGAGGAGTATGGAATTGCAGCTGAGATATCTGAAGGGCAGGTTTGTCAAATGAGACATGAGAACTTGAAATGACTCACTGGGCACTAGGTTTAGGAAAATGGTAGAATGAAGGCATTCTCCCCTAATCTAGATTACAAAGAATGTTCTGGTACTTCTATGAGTTATAGAGATACTCATGTTTATATGATTTTATTTGTGTTTAAGAGATGGGGCAGGGAACTGGTGGTGCTTGACAAGGTCGAGCTATAATTCTTGTCAGCGTCAGTCAATGCAGAGTGTGGGTTGACAGGCACAGAAAAATAGAGGGAGAAAAAGATACTCCAGTGGCTGTTACTCATAACAGCTAAGAAATTCTTCAATAGAAAGGAAGCATGGTTGCCAGGCCAAGGGAGACTATATGTCCATTTTTGAAGCTTTCCATCAAGTCACTGAAAGTTGCAGGATACTAGACCAGGTGAAGTTTTGATCTGATCCAGCATTTAAATATCAATTTGTATTCATACTTTGCACTAGAGAACAACAATTTAGAGAGCAATTTTTCCTGTTAATTTTTCCCCTTAGCTTCATGGGGTTGATGTTAATTTCAGTATTTGGGGAATAAATACTGGAGGAACACAAGTGGGCATACAATCCTTACCAAACACTACCATTTATCTGCATTAGAAATCTGAATTGGTGCAATTGGACTCTTGATGTTCCTGTCAATAGAATTCCTGGATGCAGGCTGGTTGAATTCAATGATTTGGAATGCAGCAGCACTTTGGAACTCAACTGTTTTGAAACTCACCGAATTTGGGACTCAATCTGAAAATTTTGCCCCAGTATTCATTGTTCATTTGGTACCCAACGCACAAGCTAGAACTTGTTATTGTCAGCTGCCTTGTGACTCATTACATTATTTCTTGTGGGGAAAATTTGATCGGTACTCACCAGTTTTGGTACTCATTGAGCCTCCCTGAATGAATTAATGATGAGGTACCACTGTGTTTCACTATAGTCTTGCTAAAGCATTTAAGGTTTTTTTTAAATTATAAGTAAAATTAGCTTTGCTTTCCCCAACCTGATTCTCTCCAGGCAGCTGAACTACAGCTCTCTTCATTCTCATCAAGAATGGAATATCTTCCAAGCATCAGTCAACTTCAGGGCTAAATGGAGACTTGCATTTACTCAAACCCAACATCCAATGTTTTATATCTCAGTTGCCTTTGCCTTTCTTAACTCATTAATTATTCTTCCCTTCCACCTCCACTCATACTTTTATTATGTATTTATGCTTGCAGTCAACTCCAGATTCAAGCAGTCCTGGGCAGCCAGCTCCTTTTCCTTCGGCCCCACGGCCGCCACCACCAATTCTACCCCCTCCATTTGTAAGTTCACCGTAATGCAAGATGTATTTAACAGTATCCTAAATGTTCTTATGGAAATACGAGAGGTGTCCTTGGTCTATTCTGTATTATGGTTGCAATGCCTAGAGAAATGGGAGCAAACCTGAAGTGGGTTCCAGTTTTGGGAGTTGAAAGCTCATGGCTTCTGCACCTGAAGTTGGATCAGAAATTGCTTCTGCTATATTTGGAAGCAGTCAAATCAATTTTTTCTATATTTTGTAGGTGCTGTTATAAAATGAAAATAACCAAGCTTTAAAAAAAGTGAAATGTGAAATTAGAGGGCTATCTCAAAAATAAACCCAGTTCTTAATTATTACACAAAAACCCATTCTTCCTATGACAATATGGGGATTTCATTTGATTGTTTTATTATTTATTTTCAATGAAATTATTTAATTTGTGATCTAAATTCATCAGATAGAAGCAAATAAATTATGTGTATGCACTGGGGCATTACTGTGGTGCAGCCTACGTCAGTTTAGTCCATTCCATCAATTTAAGTGGCCATAATTTACAGATTAGCTCATAAAGATAAATTGTAGCTCTGAGATCATTATCTAAGCTTCCAGTTGCACATAACTGAGGCAGGATTATAACAATGTGATATTGGGCATACCAGCAGCCTTTCTTTCTTGAAGTGTGCTGCTGCTGGATTGAGACTTAGTCTGTGGTTGGTCCAGAGTATATTCTGCTTTGGGCACAGGTGTATGTGTTCCTTTTCTTCTTCTTAGATGCCTCCTCCTGGGATCCCACCACCATTTCCACCCATGGGATTGCCTCCAATGGGACCACGGCCACCTCCTATGCCACCTATGCCCCCCGGCATGATGCCACCTCCCCCTCTGATTCCACCTATGCCTGGACCACCGCCCCTGGGTCAGGTAGTGCTGGTTCATGTTTTTCTTTGCCTTTTGTTCCTCCAGTTTGCAATAAGTATAATGGCTTGGTCTTTTCTTTTGTCTCCAGATGCCCACAATGGTGCCACCAATGCTGCCCGGGATGATCATGCCAGGGGTGCCAGCTGGGCCTGTTCCTGTTTCTGGAGGAGGAGTGAGTGTCAGAAAGGACAGTGATTCAGGGAATTAGAATGGGGTGTGGCACAAGAGCTTGCATACATCCTTCAATGGCCTTCATAACAGGGCTGCCTCTTTCATTTGGGAATGGATACATGATGCTCTTTAACCACTTGGTTGACCACATCCAGTTGATGGAGTGATCAGTGATCAGTGTGGGGTTCAGTGCAGAGAAGTAAGCAAAGCTGATTGGGCTTTAGCATCACTTGAACTTGGTAGGAAACAGGTATGCACTAGGATTATGGTCCTCCAGTTGTTGCAAACCACAATACCTAAAAGCCCTAGCATGGACCATGGAGAGAATGATGAAAGATCCCATCTCTCTTTTATGAACCTGGAGACCAAAATCCTCCAAACAGCTTGAAGAGAGATGGACTTGATATTTTTTTGTCATTCATTCGTTTGTTTATTCATTCATGCATTCATTCCAGTGTACCATCCTTCCAGAGGTCTCTTTGACCTCATTCCTGCTGTGCTTTAAAAAAAGCACTGAACATTTGGCTTTCCAAAATGGCAATAGGCCAAAGTGTATTTTGCATTCCCCTTGACTTATGAGGTATTGTTGAAATTGGTGGGAGTTGTCCTTTCCCCAAATATTTATTTTCTCTATTGATTTTTATTGAGCTTTTAATTGTAAGGTACTTGAGATCTCAGCTTGCAGTCTGATAAATATATTATTGTTGCTGTAAAAAAATTAGATTTTACTTTTACTATTTAGGTTCCTTAATTAATTTGTTTTGATGAAAAAAAATAGTTCATTAGTTTTAATATTAGGTGTCTTAATTCCCCCCCCCCATTATGGTATTGTACTAAATTCATTTATTTCTGTTGATTTTAAGAAACATCTATGCATTTTAATGTGTACTTTCTAACATTCTATAATTGCATAAAATGCTGACGAGTGGCCATAATAAAGTTAACCAACAAATTGATATAAAACCTTACTTTAGTTCTTTAAGGTTAACATAAATAAATAAAGCAAAGGGCAATAGAGCAAGATTGAACATGGCCAGCACTAGTATAAAGAATTAAAGGAAAGATAAGGAAAAGAAAAAATAGGTTGAAGCTGCTTGATCTGATTTGACTTTTTTCTTTGACAGGCGGCTCCTGTTACTGACCCATCCAATAGTGAGTATCTTCAGGGATCCGTTTAAATATAGCTTTGGTGTGTTCTAGCTCAAGAGATGCTTATTAAATCTGGTACAGAGAATCACGGCAGGTTTCCCCCAGCAATAGAAAATTGGGGCTTTTTATGTTTGCATACTTGACTGAATGTCCACAGGTATTGCCCTTGCTGGGCTGCCTCAATTGAGTTTCTCCCCCTTGTACAACTTCTAAAGTTCTGAAAGGAGAAGAGAGGTAGGTATTGGCAAAAACTGGTTCTTTATTGCAACTGCATTTCTCACTCTAGTTTGTATTTTGTGTCAGTAATACTGTAAATTCCAAGATATGTCATCCTCTTCCATTCCAAGCAAACCATCCTAATTATCTCTCATAAAGACCCAGTGAAACCTTGCTTCCTGGAGGCATCAGCTTGGCTTTTCTGGACCAAAACGTTGGACTAAATAGGCCATTGGCCTGACCCAACAAGTTCATCTTAAGACCTTATGTTTGCTGTATTTCCTGTCCCTGGCACCTGTTGCTTCTCTGCAGGACAGTAGGGTCTCTTCTATGAGTGATCCCTGACCACATCTGTTCCACTTTTCTAAGCTCTCTTCTTATTTTCTAGCCACAGTGACTCAAGCACCACCTGTGGTGAGTATCTGGAAAAATTCTTCCCTAGATGTGGAATTAAGGAATTATGTAAGGAATTAAATGCATCATGGGGTTTTCAAAATAACACATAGCTCTTCAAAGTATGGGGTAGCTTCTATTTTTTATTTTCCTAGAGAGATATCAAAGTGTAGTTTGCTTAACTTTGCTTGAAATTGATTGGGTTCTCCCAAAGCCGTAAGCCCCAAGTATTTATTGGCCTCATCTATTCTGTAAAGCTAACCCTTAAACAATCTACTTAAAACCAAAAGCAAGGGCAGGTTGAACTGTTCACCTACAATTGAAGATGGCTGGAAGGAGGAAAGTCCTAAATTGTGTTTTTGGTAGAGACACTATGGATGTGTTGCTACTCTTTGTGGTTTTGATCTAGCCTTTCTGTCTTTCTCATAATCTCAGCTTTCTTTTCTGCCTTTTGCCACTGTCCCAATAGGCATGGCCCTTAGTTGTGGGGGTTGAGGATGAAGAGCAGGACAGGTGGGATAGCAGGTGTAAAGGTGTTATTGAATTAGGGGAGGATGACTGATAGAGCAGTAAGATTAAGCACTAAAACAGAGTTATCCTGAGGTAAGGTGGGTGGCCAATCCATTTTTAAATGAATGGATGAAAAACAAACAAATGTCTTTTCCTCCTTTGTTTCTCCTTCCTCTCCCCTATATCCAGGGATTTGTTTTATTTTTTCTCTCCTCTTCTGCTTTAAATTTAAATGTCGCTTTAAATTTCAGATCCCCAACCCCCTGACAGGTGCAATGCAACAAAATGTAATTCTTGGTGGCTCTCCAGTGCTGGATACAGGACGAAAGGTAAACAAAAAAAAGTCTCAGTGGAGAAAAGGCATCAGGTTTCTTGATGTCATTTCTTTTTGTTCCAGGAAGCAAAACAGGGTTGCATGTTGGCATTCCACTGATCCAAAAATGGTTCACAGAAGGTGCACCCAAGAGATAAAGAGCTCCACCATTTTGTGCTGGTGATCATGACCAGCACAGATGAACATCTGGAGAGAGTCTCCTAACTATGTTGGTGTTTTATCTCAAACAGTGTAGTCTTAATTCTTTGCCTGGTTTTCCCATGCTGCTTCTCTAGTATTTGATGTTCAGGGAAAAAAGGCTACCCTTTCTCTCCAAGAAAATAAATGAAGTGCCTTACAAGGCCCAAGGGAAAAAGTAAAAGTGTATGTGAACACTAGGTGATGGCAAAGGACTTCAGTGGGTAAAGGAAAGGGGAAGCTAGAAGAAGCATTTTGCAAATAGCATAGTTCGCAAAAGGGGATGGAAAATCTAGGAGTTTATTTTTTGGGCTAAAGGAAATCATCTCATAATTCATACCCCAAATCCAACTTACGTATCTTTTGCAGAATAAGATCAAGAGAATCACAAGAGTAGAGGATGAGGTGTTGGGTTAGGTTCAATTCCATTTTGAAGCATAAAAGTTCTCTGGATGACTTGGGCCCAGTCATTATTTCTCAGCCCAGCCCAGCCTATATCTCACAGGGTTATTGACAGGGTAAAATTGGAGCGGGGTCTTGTTTGAGTGCCCACAGAAAATGAAGATCTAGGTGATCAGTCTAAATCTAGAGTATTCATGTGCAGAGGTGGGCTTCGCATAATTCAACAACCGGTTCACCTAGTGCAGAACCAAAAATGAGTGTGTGCAGCTTGTGCGTGGCTTCAAACTCATGGCGATTTCATGCGCATGTCTTCCAGCACACCTTGGGCAGGTGCAGGTGAGTAGAGTGGGTGAGGAGCAGAAATCAGCTGGGTTGCATGGGCGGGGCAAGTGAGCCAGAGTCAGATATATAGGACGGGATAGCACCAAGGCAGGTAGGTAGGCCCAGCCGGTGGTAGGTACTACTGGTACAGGTGAACCGGTCCGAACCGGCAGCAGCCCATCTCTGCTCATGCAGTTGCTGTTGCGTTCTTCATTATTTTACTGCCTCTTCTAGGATGCTGACTTTTCCACCTTTGTATTTTGACAGTGGGAAACATTTCTTATTAATCTTCCCTAAATGTCCCCCTCCCCCAGGAGATTTTCTTTAGATGTTGCTCACACAACTTCCTAAAAAGCTGGCTTTTTGTTTTTGTGCTTTCGTTAGAATAAACACTGTGATTCACAGAATAGTGGTTTCTCTTCTCTGAATCTGTGTCTGTTCGGGATGCGGGGAGGGTGGGTGTGGGGATGATTGTGGATATTTGCTCAACTGGATCTCAGCTTGATTTGGTTTGGTTTGAATTTTCTTTACAGAAGCCAGCATGGAGCGAGCATAAAGCCCCTGATGGGCGGATCTATTATTATAATGCTGAAACCAAACAATCAAGTTGGGAAAAGCCAGATGAACTCAAGTCTAAGGCAGAGGTGAGAATTGTTCCTACATTTGGTTGCTGGAGCAGCTTAGATATTGATTCCCCCACCCCCTTGTTGACATGTATTGGGTCTCTGATAAGTGAAAGTCAGCCATCCCAGCCAGCAATCCCATCTGGTTTTTCTCCTAAAAAGTAGGTTTGGAGTCATAATCCTAAGAATTCCTGGAATATAAACACAGGAGATGATGAGGCTGATAAGGAACTGTAAAACAGGCATTCAGAGGAAGTGTGCATAGCATGGAGAAGATTTAGGGTTATGGGATAGGGCCAGAGCCAGCAGGTAGAAGGGAGCTGATCTTAATCGATGTTTGGGAGAAATTTTCTACCAGCAAAGAGTTGCATCTACATGGAACAGACTCTGCTTCATTGTGGAAGCTGGATGGCCAACTGTTAGGGAAGTTGTAATTCCAACATTCCTGTATTCAGCAATTGATTGGGTTAGGATCTCTTTCAAGTCTAACCAGGTCCATAAAATTCTCTCATGGAATCTGGGAGAATTTGTTGACTACAGGACTTGCTCCCATCGGCTGGATGTGAACCAGATAGATGCTTTAGAAGAAGGCAGTCAGGAGCCTTACCTCCAAGTGAGGAAAGAATTGTTGAATTATTAAATGAAAAAAGAATCACATGGCCATTAGCAAGATAACCCCTTAGTAGGTGTAATTTATAAATAACCCTTTAATAAGAAACCACACTGGTTCTCACTCAAAATTCAATTTCCCAAGCAGACAACCGAATGCTTTTTTAGACATAGGATATAGCTGTAGCTTTTGGCTTCACAACCAAGTCGGGGCTAATAGAAAAGAAGGCTTTTGTGATTAAATATTTCAGGTTAATTTAAGGGTATTGTATGAATGCAGAAAAGGAATCAGTTCATTAACTGAGACAGGCAAGCTTGATTATAGCTACGGATTGGTCTGTCAGTGCATAATTTTTCAGAAAAGGATAAAAAGTTCTGGATCTTTACCCCACAACACACACACACACACACACTGTCTCTGTCTCTCCCACACACACACACACACTATACACTTGCTAAGACTGTCTTTTTTTCCTTCTGCAGATCTTGCTGTCACGCTGTCCTTGGCATGAGTATCGCTCAGAAACTGGGAAATCCTATTACTACAATACTCAGAGCAAGGAGTCACGCTGGACCAGGCCACGAGAGCTGGATGACATTGAAGGTGAGGGTCTCCAGGATCAAATCTAGGGTGACGTCCTGCTTCCCACAATCTTCCTTTGATAACCTTTTTCCTGTTTTTGTTCTTCAGCATTGATCAAGGAGGAAGAGGAGGAAGCAGAGTAAGTTCCTGGAAGCAGATTGCATCAAGAAGAGCTCAAAGAGCTGGCTGGGCAGGAGAAAAGGCAGGCCCACCCAGCAGGGATTGTCCCATAAGAGATGGGCATGGAGTGAGCAGTGGCAGGGCAGGGCACTTCCTTTTTCTTCCAAGCCTCCCCTAGCCTCCTCTCGTCTCTCTGGAAGATCAGCTAAACCTGGCACCTGGGTCACAAACCCTTCAGAAAACCTGAGCTTTGCCATTTTGCTTGCAAATAAAATTTATATTTCTGATTCTACTTGATGGTGGCAAGAAACTGAAAAATGCTCATGGAAACACAGAACCCAAAAAGGGGCTGAGTGGGGTTTGGACTGGTTGAGACCGGTCCTGTGTCCCTTCTCTCTGGAATCCATTGCATGGAAAGTTCTCTAAACTGTGCAATAAATTGGGCTTGTATTGTTCTGCTGCAAAATATTCATAGCTGCCATCTTCCTCCTTCCCAGGAGGCAACAGCTACCTCAGCAACCAGAACCACCATTGTCGGGCCCTGCCAGTCCCACCCCGTCTTCTGCAGCCACCTCAGACACGGAAGGCACTGGGGGTGTTGAAGAGACCCCAGGGACTGAGGGAGTCCCAGCTGCTGTTGAGGAGGAGGTCACAAGCAGGTAATTCAAGAGGAGGGGACAGCAGAGGGAAGTTGTTGATCTAGAGCCAGCTTTCTAACACAATGTTTCTCAATCTTAAGCCACTCTTTAAGATCTGTGGGCTTCTATTCCCAGAATTGCCCCGCCTGAATGAGAAATTCTGGGAGTTTTTTCTTTATCTGTGTCAGAAGCACCTTCAAGTTATAGACACATAACATTCAACACTGAGCAGGTTAAAAAGGTATAAAATAGGTCATAGAAATACAGGCAGTCCTCCATTCAAAGATACAACGGCACTGAAAAAAGTGACTTCTGAGCATTTTTCACCCTTAAAACCCTTGCAGCATCCCTATGGTCACGCGATCAAAATTCAAACACTCATCAACTGACTCACACTTATGACGGTTGCAGTGTCCTAGGGTCAAGGACACTGGGGAAGCCAGGTTCACTTAACAACCATATGACTAACTTAACAACAGCAGTGATTCACTTGTGGCAAGAGAGGTCGTAAAATGGGGCAAAACTCACTTAACAGAAGCCTCCCTTAACAACATAAATTTTGGGCTCGGTTGTGGACGTAAGTGGAGGGCTACCTGTATAGCACACATAAAATGTATGTAAAATAAATAGGATTCTGGGAGGTGAAGTCCACACTTCTTTAGAGTTGCCAAGGTTGAGAGGTACTTGTCCAGCAGATAGTGGCATCTCTACTCCAACCAATCAGGAAAGCAGCAGATTGAGGAATGCCAGACTAAGCCTGCTGAAGGCTTTCAAACTGGGGGTTGCAGGACAAACAGGATGCTAGGAAGAGAGATTGAGCGCCCTTCTATTCATCTGCCGATTTTATTTATTGTGTGGAAGGCTGCACAATCCACCTGGAATTCCTAGCATCGATCAGCTGAATTCTTAAGCCTCCATCGAGGCTTTCCTTCATGGTTTGTCCAAATGCTTTGCTTTTCCTTGGGCAGTTGTGATCCCCTGCGGAGAGATGAAGAAGATCGTGGCAGTGGCAGTGCCTGGAGCAACAAAGAGGAAGCCAAACAAGCTTTTAAGGAGCTGCTTAAAGAGAAGGTAATAATTTGAAAGGAAAGGAGAACAAGGAGTTAAAGAGCCTTCTTAGGAATTAGAGCCAGTTGAGATAACATTTCAGGCAGCCTTGGTGGTGCAGGCTGTTAAATGCCTAGCACTTAGTTCCAGCTGCCTGCAATTAGTGCAGACTCGAATCCCACCAGGCTCAAGGTTGACTCAGCCTTCCATCCTCTCGGGGTAGGTAAATTGAGGACCCAAGATTGTTGGGGGCAATAAGCTGACTTTGTAAAAAATGCCGCTTTGTAATAAGCAGGCATATACAATGGAATGAAGGCTATTGCTGAGCGCATTGGGTTGCAAAAATTGTAAGCCGCCCTGAGTCTCTGGAGAAGGGTGGCATATAAATGCAATTAAAAATTTAAAATTAAAATTTTTATGCCCGTTGCTTAGCCTGCCAGGAAAATGGTGGAAAGTTTTGTGTCCTGAGTGCTTTCCATTGGGACCCGTTCACGCAGAAGAAAAAACACCAAACTTGTTATACCCTGATTCTTGTATTTGTTTTTTAAAAAAATGGATTTAAAAGAAGGAGCCTGCCAAACAAGGCAATGCAGGCCTAACCGCTGCAATTCAAGAGTAGAAGATGGTACAGCTTGATTGAAATACCCCATTTTCTGGCTTTAGGGCGTTCCAGCTAGTGCATCCTGGGAACAGGCTATGAAGCTTATTAGCAGTGAACCCCGTTTCAGGTATGATCCTGGGTGGATGCATCTAGTTCCCTCCCTTCCTTGTCAGACAATGAGTCCAAGTTGCAGACCTCTATGCTGAAAGCCCTACAGAGAGAGTTCAGTTGCAGCGCCCTGCCCATCTACCTCGTTTACTCACTCAGGGAACTAGAACTTGGGCCTTGGTGGCTCAGGCTGTTAAATGCCTGGCACTTAAGCTCCAGCTGCCTGCAATTAGTGCAGGCTCGAATCCCACCAGGCTCAAGGTTGACTCAGCCTTCCATCCTCTCGGGGTAGGTAAACTGAGGACCCAAGGTTGTTGGGGGCAATAAGCTGACTTTGTAAAAATGCAGCTTAGTAATAAGCAGGCATATACAATGGAATGAAGGCTATTGCTGAGCGCATTGGGTTGTATCCCAAAATTGTAAGCCCCTGAGTCTTCGGAGAAGGGCGGCATATAAATGTAATATAAAAAAAAAAACTTTGGGTCCCCCATTTTTCTTTGCCTTTTGCCCATGTGAGTCAGCCCTTGACCTCCGGCTTCTGTTTGTCCCAGTGCTTTGCCCAAGCTGAGTGAGAAGAAGCAAGCATTCAATGCCTACAAGGCTCAAAGGGACAAGGAAGAAAAGGAAGAGGCCCGGCTGCGGGCCAAGGAGGCAAAGGAAGAACTGCAGCGCTTCTTGGAAGAACACAGCAAAATGAATTCTACCACCCGCTACAGGTACACAAGGATCGGGATGCTTGGTGGAACAACAACCCAGCGGGGGCAGGTTGGGAGCCTGCATGGTTCTCTCAGAACTATTTTAGAGATTGCTAAGAGAACTGGTGTCTTCCTGGCTAAGTCTTGAAGGATCCTTCGAAGGAAATAGGTTACGTGTGGCTGGCCCAGTTCCTTGAATAGCATCAGCAGTAATGATGATAATTTTGCAAGGTTGCACGCCTGAACCTGGCAGAGACTTAGCACTTTGGGGAACAGGAAGCTGCATTTTCCAGTAATGAACCTGGGATTTATTGCTGGATTTCCAGTGGGCTAGAATGAGGGATGTAAATGCTGAAAAGGTTGCAGCTTGAAGACCAGAAAAGAGATGTTACCTTGGCTATGCTAAGCAGTCCACTTTCCCCTGTTCAGCATTGAAATAGGAGGTTTCTGTGACAGGTATCCCTCTTATTTTTTTCTGTTGCCAAATCTCTGTCCTCACCAGATCAAAGTAGAGGGACTGTTGCTTGGTTCTTCCAAGCATGGGTGTCCATGAGCACCTCACTCTGCCTGCTTCATAGACTAGGTTGTCCTTGATTATTATTACCTTTATTGTCAGAGTACAACATGTGTACAATGAGATTGGCTGAGCCTTCCTTCATGCATCTTTATTTAGCCTCCCTTGAGGGTTGTCACCCTACCCTCCATCTCCATTTTTCTTTTCTATTTCCCTCCTCAGGAAAGCTGAGCAAATGTTTGGTGAGCTAGAAGTGTGGGCTCTGGTGCCTGAAAGGGATCGCAAGGAGATCTACGATGACGTTCTTTTTTTTCTGGCCAAGAAAGAGAAGGTATGTCGAGAATGGGGCAAAGGTAGTAGTTCCTGATAGCAACAACAACAACAACAACAACAAAAGTCCAGGCATCCCCCTTCCCCCATACCCTTCCTTCCTGAGTAACAGTAGAAAGACTAATCTTGATACTTGCTCCCAGAAATTGAGGGCAGGAATCCAAGATCACTGAGATAGATGCCAGCCACCAATATCCACAGAGTCCAATCCACAGTGTCATCTGAATTGCAAGGTTGTTTTGATAAAAGCCCTGCCTCTTACATATATGTGTGCGTGAAAATGTGCAGTCTGATAGAGTGTCCTTATTTACATTTTGACTTCTAATTTCCGATTGATCTCACATGGGCTGGACAGGGACAGCCCAAGGGCCATATTATTATTACCTTTATTGTCAGAGAACAACATGTGTACATTGAGATTGGCTGAGACTCCCTTGCACTGGGACATCCTGACACTTTCATTCCTTCCTTCCTGCACCTCCAAGCAGAAACCCACAGTCCTAGCATTAATGGTGCCCCTTCCGTCCCACCCAGGAGCATGCCAAGCAGCTCCGCAAAAGGAACATTCAAGCTCTGAAGAGCATCCTGGACAGCATGAGCCGTGTCAGCTTCCAGACCACTTGGTCTGAAGCCCAGCAGTACCTAATGGACAACCCCAGCTTTGCCGAAGACGAAGACTTGCAAAGTGAGTCATCTTCCACCATCTCATTGCCCCGGTTCCTCCTACCTTCATCTTTCTAACTCTTGTCTTCACACGCTATGGGAACCATATATTAACATTAAGCCATAACGTAGGTTATTCATGTGGGCAGTGTAATCTAACTGCTACCTTCTAGAAGTCGCAAAAGCTAGAAGTGCAACAAGCTGTCCTAACATTTCGAACGCTGGGCCTGTCTGCTGCCCTGGTGACAGGTTGGGCCACAACTTCCCACCTTAAATAGGACAGCTACAGCTCTCCATGCTTAGAGCCTTCATTCATAGGGGACTCTCTTTAGGCCTCCTCCCCTTTGTCTGTGCCTGAATCCCTGTCACCTCTCATTACAGAATAAACTTGTACTTTTCCTCCCGTGTCACCATGGTTTTATCACTTAGCTCAGCCTGGCCTGCTCCCAACTTTCCCTCTTTCAGACATGGACAAGGAGGATGCCTTAATCTGCTTTGAGGAACACATCCGGACGTTGGAGAGGGAGGAAGAGGAGGAACGTGAACGGGGTCGATTACGGGAGAGGCGTCAGCAGCGGAAGAACAGGGAAGCCTTCCAGGTATTTGCAATCACAGCCATGAGCCAAGGAGGCTTTTGCTGGGGAATCTTTGGAAAGAAGAGTGTGATTTGCCTCGCAGAGCAAGAACTTTGGCAAGAATCCCATATGCCTTGTAGATCCTGGTCAATAGCACTTGAAAGAATTAGAGGCGATCTTTAAGCTGTTGGGATCCAAAGGTGTAGTCAACCTGCAGAATTCTCAGCAATGACCACATTACCTGAGAAACTCGAGCAATTGCTGAGAATTTGGGAAATGTGTCCATACATCTGAAAGTTGACACGGTGGAGAAACACTGACATTTTCTGAAGTTATGCCCTTCACTGTGCCAGTTTGGTGCTGCCTGCTGCTTTTTAAAGAAATCGCTCATTTTAACATCTGCCTTTTTCAGTAGCTGAACTGACTGATACCAGCTTTTCCCAGGCCTGATACTGTAGTCCATCACTTCTGTAGAAGTCTGGATTATTGCATTTGCCATAGAATAGCCTTCCCTAATTTAGCACTGTAAAGTCTGTTGGATTTCCAACTTCCAGCATCTCCAACCAGAGAGGAAGAAAAATCAGGGATTTATACTTCCACAGTGCCCGCAGACACCAAGGCAAACTGAGAAATTCCAGGATTTGAATCTGTGCATCAGAAGGATATCTAAATTGGGAAAATCTAATTGAAAGAGTCAGGTAACAAATTATAGGAAAATTCTTTTATTGCTGTCACAATCTATAGTGGGCTAAATGGTAAATGGACTAGTCCAGTCTTTTTCATCCTAGTGCTTGCTAGATATTTTAGGAATAAAATTTCAGACTTCCCAACAGCCATGGTAGCTGAGGATTCTAGTGCCCTTCATCCAACACATTTGAAGAGCATTACATTGAACAAGCTGCTCCAATGAAGATTATTCTAGATCATTTAGTGTTTCTATTGTCCTGAATATAAATAGATCAAAATTTCCACAAACCAGGAAAGAAAAAAGTCATTTTTCATTTTCATTTCACATAACTCGTCACTATTTTGTTTTGGCCTGTTTCTAGCTAGCTAATTATTTGATTATGAATCCAAAAAGGACTGGATATACTAGAATGTAATTTCCTAACAATGTTGGCTATCTTCAGCTTTTGAATAAAATCTAGCCATTAGTGAGAGAAGGTGCTCGCAGAGAGAAGGCCAGTATATTGCCAGTTATTGCTTTTCTGTCATAGTTAAAAGGAATTCCCATTGACTTTCAACCCTTCAAAGCAATGTTTCCCAACCTTGGGAACTTTTAAGAAGTGGCGGATTTCAACTCCCAGAATTCCCCAGCCAGCAATGACTGCTTGGGGAATTCCAGCAGTTTGAAATCCATATTTCTTTAAAATCCCCACGTTGGGAAATACTGCTTCAGAGAATCTGAGTTTCTTGTTCATGGACCTTCCCACACATTTGCAGCAGGGGTAGCATTTCCTCTTCCCCTGTGCTGACTTTTTACAGTCATTGAAAATACTGGCTCCCTGTATTACAAATTGTGTTTTGTATATGTTTTGTTTTTCCATTTACAGGCAAATACAGGTATTCCTTGACTTACGACCGCAATGGAGCCTAAAATTCCTGTTGCTAAGTGAAACATTTCTTCGATGAATTTTGTCCCCATTGTACGACCTTTTTTTGCTAACAGTTGTTAAATGAATAAGTGTAGTTGGTGATTTAGTGACATGGAATTTTGATCAGGTGACCCTGGGGATGCTCAGCTGTCATAAGCGTGAAAAACGTTCTTAATTCACTTCTTTCAGTGCTGTTATAACTTTGAATAGTCAATAAATGAACTGTTGTAAGTTGAGGACTACCTGTAGAGTGCTTTCTTGCTTCTGATGAACAGTTAAAGATGGATCCATAAATCCTGATGCCCATTTTATACTCCCTGTAAGGAAACTTTCTTGCATTTTCCTAATCAGTTTCAGAGACCTGAACTGTTACTGCAGAATGCCCCTATTCCTTTCGCCCAATATTTGCACAGTCTCTTTCAATCCATTTCCCCCCCCCAATTGTTTTCTTCCAGTGAGAAGCGGGGGAGGGAAGCACCAGAAGAAATTGGGAAAACGTGTTGCTTTTATTTAAGGGAGGAGAAATAACAGGAGCCCAGCTAGGCTCCAGTGTGAGTATTACTTGGATTTTGGAAGAACATAAAAACCCCAAGATAGCACCACAAGTGATGCAATAAAGGGGGACAAGTGTGACCCTGTAAATCAGGGGTGGCCAATTAATTTTTCCAAGAGGCCACATGAAAAACTGGGACTGTTGCAGAGGGCTGAACCGGCAGACTGAACTTAACTTTGCTCAATATTCATTTTATCACTTTATAACAAAGCACCAAATTCTATGATTTTGATTAGCTGCTACTGGTAAGAATTTACATGTTATGATAAGACTGTGAAAATGTGCAGTCTGATAGAGTGTCCTTATTTACATTTGATTTCTAATTTCCAATTGATCTCACATGGGCTGGACAGGGACAGCAAAGGGCCATATTATTATTACCTTTATTGTCAGAGTACAACATGCGTACATTGAGATTGGCTGAGACTCCCTTCGTCCCCACACACACCCAACACAACTCACAGTGAGGACAAAAGTCCCTAACCCAGTCCCAATCTTATTACACTATGTGACCTTGTTGACATGAAGTTATTTTCCCTTCAGAAGTCTTGACAGTCCACGGGTAGAAACTGTTCTTCAGCCTGTTGGTACGGCTGGCTATGCTTCTATACCTCCTACCCAATGGTAGGAGAGTGAAGAAGTGCTGACCGGGGTGTGAGCCGTCCCTGGGTATTTTCCTCACTCTTCTAAGGCAGCGAGCCCTAGCGATGTCATCTAGTAATATCAGGGAACAACCCATGATATTTTGTGCTGTGCTCACCACCCTCTGTAATGTCATAAAATGCCCATGTTTACTCTAGATACCCCTGAACAACAGCTTTTAGTACTCCTTATTGTTGGCCAGACTGGCTGAGTGTTCTTGTGGTAAAGAGTCACTTCATCCTTCTATGGCAGGGGTGTCAAACTCGATTTAATTGAGGGCTGCATCAGGGTTGTGTTGGACCTCGGGGGCACTAGTGGTGGCCCAAGCGCTCTGCCAGCCAAAACAGGCTCCCGAGCTCCGTTTTCACTGCCAGAAGCACCGCAGGCCGGTCCTTTGTTGTTTCCAGGACAACATCTAAGTATCCTGCGGGCCGGATCTGGCTCCCAGGCCTTGAGTTTGACACCCCTGTTTTATGGGGTGATCATTCCGGTACACCTCATCATTTCTATTTTCTCACATTTTTTTGTGCCTCCTGGAATGCTGCATGACAGTTTTCCTTGTAATTTTTTACTTGCAGGTAGTCGCCCACTGACAAACATTCTGTGAGTGTTTGAATTTACTGAACAAGACATTGAAAAATGGAACTTACGACCATTTTTCACACTTATGACCACTGTAGCATCCCCGTGGTCACGTGATCAAAATTCGGACACTTGGCAACTGGTTCATATTCATGACAGGGTCATGTGTTTGCCTTTTGTGACCTTCTGACAAGCAAAGTCAATGGGGAAGCTGGATTCACTTAACCAACAGCATTACTAACTTAACAATTGCAGGGATTCACTTAATAACTATGGCAAGAAAGGTCGTAAAATGGGGGCAAAACTCACTTAACAAATGTTTTGCTTAGCAATGGAAATTTGGGGCTCAATTGTGGAGGACTACCTGTACTTCAGATGAGAGTAGAACACGGCAGATGTATCAATGTGAAAATATGGGTTCTATGCTCATGGCATTGTCTGAACGCTCTGGAAAACAGCAAACTGTGAGGCAAAATTTGCACAATAATTGTCCAGAAGTCTCCAGGGAAGTACGATAAAGAGGCTGGAACACAGGAGTGTAATTTTCCCAGGAATCGGGGGGCAAAATTCTGACACTCGCTTTTTAAAAACTTGTACTTCTCAAGTCAAATTTTGCAGTCCTTCCCAGTGCTTCCTGCTTTTGTCTTTATCCTGTATATGCTCTATTGTAACTGAAAAGTTTGAGTTTCCAGATGAGCATTGGAAGGGTAGAGGGAAGGAAATCTTGAAGAAACCCCTGTGTCAGGGCAGAGGGAGGTGGGCTTCAGGGCCTGCTTTGGGGCACATGGCCTCCCTGGCAGGGCCTGTGACTGGGGGAGGGGCTGACTCCCTGATCTCTCTCACTCTATCGTAGAATAACCAGGCTGCTTCTTGCTCAGGCCTTCTTGGACGAGCTTCACGAAAACGGGCGCCTTCACTCCATGTCCACTTGGATGGAGCTGTATCCCTCCCTCAGCACCGACCGACGCTTTGCCAACATGTTGGGCCAGCCTGGTAAGCAGCTTCAGGCAGGAATCTCTCCCTCCCTCCTTCCTTCCCTCCCTCCCTCCAGAAAAGGTGTTTCCCAAATTATGGGCATGGATCAAATGGTCCATCCTCCCTGGGTGTTGTTTGGGATTAATTGAAATGTCGCACTCAGGTTTGCAAATATTTATTAAACTTGAGATCTTCCCATTGGAAAAGCTGAGACTGGATCTGAGTCCAGGGATTAAACTCCATGAACCAAGAAGGCTGGTTGAGTCAGGGGCTTCACTGAGGGTTTTATAAAGGCATCTGCCTTACTTCAAGATTTTTCATGCATCCTGCCTTAAGGGAAATGGTTTTTATTTTTATTTGTCTTCCAGGCAAGCCCTCAAATGTGTCCTTGAATTATAAATATATGTATCATGAGGAAGTTTTTAATTAAAAACTTATTAACTCTTATTAAGAAGAGTTTTTTCATAAAATAAAGGCAATTTGAAAAAAGGGAAAGGGAAAAGGAAAGGAAAGGAAAAACTAAAAAGGGCAAGAAGCAAAAAGAGAAAAGAACTACGGTTAAGAGGTACAATGACTTCCGACCTTGTTTTCAGTAGTTACAATTTTGTAATCCTTCTTCCCCCCTTAGCTCCTCACTTTATCCAAGCTTATCTTAATCTTCAAACCCATAAATCATCTTTTTTTTTTCTTTCAGCAAAAAGTCCATATAAGTTTTTCAGTCTCAGAAAAAAAGTTTTTTTGTTTTTTCTCTGATCAACAGGCCAGTTTTCCAGTTCTGACTTTTTTCACAATCCATTCTGCCACCGTGGGGATTTCATTGTTCTTCCATTACTATCTGTGCAGTAATCCATCATAAGGAATTTCTGAGCATGTTTTCTTGCCTCAAGGCTGTTAACGGCCATATCCATCCGTTGGACTTTCATGTCACCTATTCTTACCTAAGTAAAAGAGCATCTGAGGGCACATTGTGGTGTGCGTTTCTGGTTGCTGACTTTCCAAGGGGGATAAGTAACAGAGGAATAGGAGGTGTGGACAATTTCTTTTGTTTCAAATAGCATTGTTGATCATGTATTGCTCATTTATTCTACTTCACATCCTGCTTTCTATCCTGTAACTTAAACTGATGGGACATGATGGGGCAATTTTCCAATCAAACATGGAGCATGCTTAGTTTCGGTGAAATGACGGCCTTATATTTCCTTGGGCCCAAAATCTTAGAAGCTCTGGAAGCTGCTTGAAAACTTGGTGGGTGGATCTTCTTTGTGCCCAGCGCTAATAATGAATGCATGGGCTACTTCCTGTTGCTCTTCTGTTCACAGGCTCCACCCCGCTCGATCTCTTTAAATTCTACGTTGAAGATCTGAAGGCCCGGTTCCACGACGAAAAAAAGATCATCAAGGATATCCTCAAGGTGCGGCTGGAAGGTTAACAACAGAATAGGAGCTAGAAGTATTTTTGGATGCAAAGCTATTTCCCTTGAGGGAATTATGTCTCTCTCTGTGCTTCCAGTTAGCTGGGGCCCTTCTTAGACAGTGCCATCATCACTTTTGGGAGAACCATAAGACAGTCCCTTTGAAACATCCTTCTTTGTACAGGGCACAGGTCATTCTGATGCTTGTATCTGCTTTAAAATAAAAGCAGGCAAGGGGAACTGGAGCTGATCTGGGCTGCAGTTCCAGCCCCTACCTGATCCAGAGAAAAGATCTTTTCAGAGAATCCTTAAAAAGATCGAAGTCTATAGTGGATTGTCTTTAGAATTCCTTTTTCCTTTTGCATATGTTGGAAGTAAACACCAGGGCCCTGAAGGAAGGAAAATTTAACTATGGCCTTTTCCTATCTCTCCTTTTCCCTTTCTTCTCTCCTTGGTAGGACCGGAGCTTCAGTGTGGAAGTAAATACAACCTTTGAGGACTTCGCTCATGTCATCAGTTTTGACAAGCGTGCTGCCACGCTGGATGCTGGCAACATAAAGTTAACTTTCAACAGTGTGAGTGGGGCAGGGTGGGATCCTGTGCTTCTTCACCTTGGTGACCATCCCCTATCATGTCCCAAAGGTGCTTTTTCAAGAGACAACTGGACTTCCTTGTTTTTCTTTGAAGACATTTTGCTTCTGAAGAAGCTTCTTGGAGGAGAAGCGAAACGTCTCCAAAGAAAAACAAGGAAGTCCAGTTGCCTCTTGAAAAAGCACTTTTGGGACAACCGTGGCCTGGATATCTGGGAATCTCCATAGACATATCCCCTATCATATTGAAATAAATATTTGTTGGGAGTGTCCCTCTTCTCTGTCTAATAATGCTGGGGCTGAGGACCCAGTGTGGCAGCTGGGCATTAGGGGTCATTATAGTTGGAAGAAAGGTCTTCTTTACAGGTAAGTGAGCTGCAGACAGAAAAGGTGATGGCTGCTTTTGCAAAAGTTGGTCAGGCAAATTCAGGGAGGGGCAGGTTTGTGAACGAGAGCCAGTTTGGTCCAGTGTGTAAGGCATCATCAGGCTAGAAACCAGGCGATGCTGAGTTCTACTCCCACCTTAGTGATGAAAACCAGCTGGGTGACCTTGGGCCAGTCACTCATGCTCCACTTAACTCACTGCACAGGGTTCTTTGTTTTTTTTAAAATTCACATTTATATGCCGCCTTTCCGGAGACTCAGGGCGGCTTACCGTTTTTTGGAGCACAACCCGATGCGCTCAGCAATAGCCTTCATTCCACTGTATATGCTTGCTTATTACTAGGGCTTTTTGCCCCCCCCCCAAGCGGCATTTTTACAAAGTCAGCTTATTGCCCCCAACAATCTTGGGTCCTCAGTTTACCTACCCTGGGAGGATGGAAGGCTGAGTCAACCTTGAGCCTGGTGGGATTCAAGCCTGCACTAATTGCAGGCAGCTGGAACTAAGTGCTAGGCGTTTAACAGCCTGTAACACCAAGGGTTGTTGTTGTGGGGAAAATAGGAGGAAGGTGTGTTGGATCTGTTCACAGCCTTGAGTATTTGTAAAAATAATAAAGGCGGGATATAAATAAATAAAATAAAACAAAGCTCTGACATCAGAGGCAGTTGTGAACCACTGAGGAGATCTGTTAGTGATAGGAATGCTTTGTGGTAAAAGTTTTCTCCCATTGCCTCTCCACTCCACCCCCACCCCCCAGCTGCTGGAAAAGGCTGAGGCACGGGAGCGTGAACGGGAAAAGGAGGAAACCCGGAAGATGCGGCGGAAGGAGGCCGCCTTCAAGAGCATGTTGCGTCTGGCAGCTCCTCCCCTGGAGCCCAATACTGCCTGGGATGAGGTGAGATCTTCTGCTCCTTGCAGGGCTGGTTTTCCAGCCGAGTGTCAAATGGAGGCTAAAGGAAGAGGGTGGCAGATTACATCTAGATAATAACAGAACAGTCGGCCCAACTGTTGAATTTATCTTTTGGCATTAGGACATGGGCATTTCCCGCCCTTGGAGAAACCCACCCCTCTGCTTCTGGGTGCCTCCATAGTGGAGGAAGACCAGCCTAAGAAGGCAGGATTCCTACCAGGATGCACTTGGCAGCCTCATTTTTGGAGCAGGTTGATCTGTAACTTTGTCTCAAAACAGTGGATGCTTCTGTCCAAACCAACTTTTAGGAGAAATTGGAAATCTCCTCCCATGGTTGAGTGAGCAAGTAGCAAAACAGTGGCTTAGGCCCAAAGGCATCCACTTTTTATTGCCATGGGCTCACAGAGAAATGTTAACTTCTTCTAGCAGCATGTGGTTTGGGAAAGAGTTGCTTCCAGGTCTGTCACCAATTAGTTATCCCTTGAAATGTTTGTATCTGAATACAGCGGTGGGGCCTCCTGCCATCAGTGAGGTTGGAAATCCCATAATACATTCCCCCCCCCAAAAAAATCTTGCCTATCCCAGGAAAGGATGCGATATGTGCTTCTTATTCTTGGTCAGGTCAGAGAGCGGTTTGTCAACAATATTGCGTTTGAGCAGATCACACTCGAATCGGAACGGATCCGCCTCTTTCGTGAATTCCTGCAGTTGTTGGAGGTGAGCAGCACCTGTTTCATGTTTGGGCCTGGCGGAGCAGTTGAATCCCAGCCAGGGGATCTGCTTGAAGCCCCATGGGACCAGTAAGTAGAGTTGCGCTGAAGGAGGATAGAGAAGACAGTTTGTGATGGTGGCTGTAGCTCTGGTGTAGGATGAAGGTAAAGGTTTGTTCTCCGAGCTTGTGGGTTGGATTCCAAACGTTTCGTCACCAGGCTAGGTCACATCTTCAGCGGAGTTTAGGGGAAGAGAAGACAGTGGCTGGGAAGGCCACGTTTCAAAGTAAACCAGTCTTCCTTTTTCCCCAGAGTGAGTGCCAGCATTTCCACACGAAGGCCAAGAAGCATGCCAAGAAGCCAAAGAAACATCATCGCAAGCACTCTGCCTCGGTGAGATTTGGGGAGGACAGACTCAATGGAGTGCACAAATAAAATGTTGGTCATGGGCGATCCAATTAAGCCCAGTCCTTGATTTGCTTACACCAAATCTTGCCAAACTAAATCTTGACAGAATCTTGCCGAACTAAAGCTGTAACTTCTATGCTACTAGATATATCCCGAGAACTTCTAGGCCAGAGTCTGTGAGGAATCTCTTCCCTCCCTCCATCTTAGGACTGCACAGTCTCTTAATCCAGGCCTCTCTCTGGGAAAGCTCCGAGTTGGCCAGAACCTGCCCCTCTGCTGCTGCAGGTGCACATTTCCATCACATCCACTTGGAATTTGGAGCACCTTGTCTCAGATGCAAGTCAGGCTATTTAGACCATCTTGAAAGTATCTCGAATCGGAAACAGCTCTGCTCCGAGTGAGACGCAGTCTATTGTGAGATTGAAACACTTCCAAAATGCTCAAAACAATGTATTTCCCATGCAAAAAGGGGCATTTCACACTTTGAGCTTTTCAGTTTTGGGAATGGCATTTCAGCTTCAAATGGAAACTGCCATTTATTCCTATTCCCCAAAGCTTTCTCTTCCAGCCTGTTCACTGCTGTTAAGCCAGATCTCCGCTCTGTGCCAGAAAAACTCAAGGGCCTTGGAGGGGGGTGGTGTTTAGTAGGATGAGGGACAAGAAGCCAGAGGTGCCCACCTTAGACCTCAGGAGGGGTGATCTCTTACTTGGCAAGGGTTGGTAAGCTTGATCAGGACCTTTTAGTACACCTCCCCAGCTTTGAATTAAGACACCTTGTCTGGGGACTGACAAGAGTTGGAGGGAATTAGCTTAGGAAAAGGTGTTCTAATGAGAAGGTTGCCCGGTGTGGCAATGAGTTCTGCAAGCTGGCCACTGTTGTACAGGATGAATGCAGGATAAGTTGGTTCAAGATCTAGGATTGTGCTGTTTACTAACACAAAAATGCAGCAGCTTGGCCTGATCCTTTCCTGTTCCTCTTCCTCCTTGATACATTTCATCTTTACTTTGGCTTATTTCTTTTTCCTGTGACTCTTTCCCAGGGTGGATTTGATTTAAATCCAAGTCGATTTAAATCACTAGTAAAAAGGCTTGATTTAAATCGAGTTGCTTTAAATCATAATTTTTAAAGAGCAGCTGTCATCTCTGACCCGCTGTTGACTCACCGACAGTCCCATTCACTTTAATGGGACAGCTGGTGATGCGGCAGTGACACAACAAGGTGAGGGACGTGGCGGGCAGCAGGCAAGTGGATGCCCACTAACAGGCACTGCCCTGATGGATCTGAAATGACAGATGCTTTTTCAATGTAAGGACTCATTCTTGCTGGTAGTTAGAATCTTTAATATTGCAGAGCTTGGGTTCATTGAATGAGTTTACAAAAATGTAAATATTGCAGAATATACTACATACACTACATAACTAAGCTCCGCTTCATGCTGAATAAACTAAATCATTAATGTATCTTAAATAGAAAACTACCTTTAGATAGTTACTCCAAAAGCATTTTATTAAAATAAATCTGATAAAAATCAAAGCAATCCAATTTAAAAAATTTAAAAATCTTTTAAAAAAATCATTGATTTTTATCCACCCTGCTCTCTCTGCTCTTCCTCTGGCCATGGCTGTCTGGTGAGTCCTTTTTTCTCCTGCAGGGCTCAGAATCAGGCTCAGATCATCCCCACCGAGCAGCCAAACGGAAGAAACGAAACCACTCGGAATCCGCAGGTTCCGGGGCCTCATCTTCCCCTGACTCAGGTAAGGCTTGGAGTCAATGAGAAACTGTTTAGCTCCATAGAAAAGAAGCCCTTATGGGAAACTAGGAAACCAGCTTTGTATTTGAGGGGAAAAAAGCATGTTTATCCTAAAAAACAAATCCACAGGCACTGGCTTGTTTAGGATAGGCAACATTATTGTCACTTAGCAGTTGCACTTTCTCTCTTTGATGAATACATTTTCAGCCTCCAAGGGCCACAGCAACATGTGGATGTAGAGAAAGTTCAGGGAGTAAATTTTGGGTTTTTTTTTTCATATTTTGCATAACACTTGTGTACAGTTAAGACATGAAGGAGCAGGTTAGGCTTAGGAAATTTGTCTGTGGCTCCTGTTGTTTTTGTCCAAATGACAAAAGCTTTGTGGTGTCAGACTGTGAGCTCTATCTGTTTGGGACATCTGCACAATGTCAAGAATGATGTTCAAAAGGAGCAGGGCCCACAACACATTATTTTCATCAGGCTCTCCCATTTGACAAAACTACCCCACCCCAGGCAACATACCTATTTTAACTTGTTTTAAAACTCATAAAAAATGATGGGCTAAAATTATTTTCACCAATACAACTTTCAGCAGTGTGTTCTTGAGACTGTAAAAATGAGGAAGCCCCCACAGCATGCAAATTGCTCTTCCTTAATTTGATCAGAAAAATCCATTGATAAGGCAGCATCTGTATCACCCCATTCCCCCAATATTCGGCCACCGTCCCAGGCTATCTGCGAGATCCTTGGCCTGCTGCTGTGGAATCACTGCTTGGGAGTGGGCTGAGGTCATCCCAGGGGAAGGCTGGGACGGCCCGTCTCCCTGTCTGCACACAACTTCCTGTCTTCCTGCAGAGCACAGCCCCAGGCGTGCCAAGAGGCAGAAGAAGAAGAGCAAGAAGAAACGGCACAAGTCGGTGAGTAGGTGGTGGCAGCAGAAGGGAGGCAAGGGGAGAGATCCAGATGGAAAAGGACCAGTCGCATAAAGCCAAGCGCCTTGGAAAAAGGGGTGTTCTCCTGGTAGCTCCCTCCGCACGGGTCTTGACCCACGGAGTAGAAGCAGGTAACACTATCTGGGGGTTCAAGGGAGCAGCCAGGGCTGAAGGGACACATGTTCTGAGGTGGCACTAAACCCACTTGGCAGAGTTTGGTACTTTGCAACCGTTTTATCTCAACGTCTGCATTGCTGGTTTACAATCTTTGGGGCTCACTTGCCTTCCTTGGTTGTGCTAGCCTCCTGTCACCAAATGGGCCGGTCACCCAGGCCCCCTCCTCCCAGGCCCCGCCCACCCTGCAAACCATTTCTTTTACAGAACAGCCCTGAAAGCGAAGCTGAGCACAAGGAGCCAAGCCGGGCGGAAGAGTGGGAGCGAGGGAAGGCGCCTCTGCGACCTGAGGGGAGGGGCCACTCCCCTCCCCGGGGCACTCGGAGGGAGCGGGTGAGACTTGGGGGGGGTTGCAAGCAGAATCCCAGCCTAGGAATGGCTTCTCCTAACCCAAGAGGTGGGGAACTATGGCTCCTTTATGACTCGTGGACTTCAACTCCCAGAATTCCTGAGCCAGCATGGAATTCTGGGAGTTGAAGTCCACAAGTCATAAAAGGACCATAATTCCCCAGCCCTGTCCTAACCCTTTTGGGTGGGGAATCGAAGACCACAAATAGGTGGGACGA
Source organism: Naja naja (assembly GCA_009733165.1). NCBI lineage: Eukaryota > Metazoa > Chordata > Lepidosauria > Squamata > Elapidae > Naja > Naja naja. The sequence continues at coordinate 163,116,492 of CM019149.1, forward strand.
TTAGGGTGGAATTTGGGTTAGATATGGGTTCAATTTTTTGTTTAAATATAGTAATATGTCTGTTCTAGGAGATTTCATCCTCAAAATGACAAGAATTGCTCTCTGTTTTCAGCAGTCTCGATCTCTTGGGGCTCTAGGGGCCATGTAAAGGGAATTGCACATCCCTGCTTTAGGACATGGAGGATGGAGGAAGATAGAAAAAAGGAAGGCTTGGAGGGAAGGCTGGATGAGGGATTCTTACCTGCCTTCTTTCTGCTGTCAGAGTGGTTGGGACACCTCAGAGAGCGAGGAGCTGAGCGAAGGGGAGCTGGAACGTCGGCGTCGGACTCTGCTGCAGCAACTGGGTGACCAGTAATTGACCCCTGCCTCTTTTGAGGCATCCCCCTCAACACCATTGTATGAGAAGCATTCAGTCCTTGTTCCTGTGGCAACTCTGCCTTGTTTTGGCTTTGGTGGTCTCCAAGCCAAGTGTATGCACTGCTCTTGCTGGACCCCGCACGTTGGGTCACAGTCTTCTTCATTACGTTCACCTGCTTCTAAGAGGGGAGCAGCTGCTCCTGCCCATTGGCAGCAGTCATCTCCAGCAACACTACCTGTCTACATCAAGCATCAGGACAGGGAGGAAAGTTCAGGTGTGGATCTGGATGGCATCACCAAAATTGAAACCCGGCTCTTGGATCATCCAGCAGGGAATTGGGGGAATTGCATCTGAGCATCAGAATGAATAAGGTCTGTCTCCACTCAGACTAGAGCTTCCTTTGGCCTAGATGCAAAATGGTGGCAGGAAACAGCTAAAATGCAGCGTCAGTCTTGTCTAATCTGGAGACAGGAATAGGCTACATGGTCTTCTGGAAGGTTGTCACTGTGACTGGATCCTTTTCCCTGGTTGCAGCATCCCCTTGTGAGTTAAGGATTTAATGGAATTTTTAAAACAATATTTATAATAAATCTGGACTGAAAATACCAATCTGTGGCCTCCTGTAGAAAATTAGTATATATTGGTTCCAAATGATTTTAGAAAAAAAAACCTCAATATTTTCATAACCTATTGGACTGGATCTAATCCCCCAATATAACAGAGGACTTGAAGGTATGCTGGCAGGTATATCCTTAAAAAAGGGAAGAGAGGATATGCAAATATCCTAAGTTGGTACAAGTGGCAAAGTAGCCATGCTGGGTGTATATAAAGTGAGTATGAGATTCATCCATAATCATTGTGTGAATAAAACAAGCTAAAAATGCTGATCAGATTGCTGATTTCCACATTTTAAACTGACGGATGGCATACTTCCATATTTATAATCGTGTAATAGAATTTATTACGTGCACTTAGATTATTTCCACAAATTGCTCCCTTACAATTTCTTTTTATAAGCCAGCTTTTTCTCAAAAGTTGACCTCCCAATTGACTAGATCAGAGGTGTCAGACTCAAATTTCATTGAGGGCTGCATCAGGGTTGTGTTTGATCTTGGGGGGGGGCGTAGGTGTGGGGGGCATGGAAATGCAAAAGGGGAAACATTTCTCGGTGTCTCCTTGCCTTGTGATCAAATGCCACTTTTGCTAGTAGTTTAGTTTTGCTAGCAATCTGCCAGCAAAAACAGAGCTCAGGAGGGCTGTGGGCGCCCTTCCTGAGCTCCGTTTTCAGCTGCCACAGCCTCCTCCAACATGCCAATCGTCACCAGGTTGTAGATTAGCACCCAGTTGGCCTGATCCAGGCCAAGGCACTGTGTTCCAGTCCTTTGCTGTTTCCAGGGTGGCCCTGTGGGCGAGATCTAGGCACCCCGTGGGCTGGATTCGGCCCGCGGGCTTTGAGTTTGACACCCCTGGGCTAGATAATGGCTGCCATCTCTGGTTCAGAGAAGATGATCTTAAGTAAAAGTGACTTACTGAATTTCAGACCTCTTTTCAAAGTATATTTAGGAATCCCAAGAAATTCAAAACATTCAGAGATGGGTCTGACCATTTTAGTAGCTTTCTCAAGGCATACTGATATATTCCATTCGGCATCTCTTAAATGAGCAACTGTAAGTTTTTTTTAGGGGGGGGGGTGAATCGCACAAACCAGGGAGGTGAAAAGACACATTCATTGGCAATAAATGCAAAGGTGTGTAGCCTTTGGTTCTGTTTTATTTTCCCCCCCTTCTCCCATTAGTAGAAATTCTGTACAGTTCAAGAGGAAGGAAGGCATTGGCTTACAGTATAACCAATAATTTTCACATGTACAAAAAAGTTACATCTAGCTACACAAAAGGACTATGCTGAAGTGATTATGCTGTAAACTGTCCAGAAGTAACACCAAGAATACTCCTGCCTGCTTGGAATTAGCATTGCCATGAACAGGGTCAGAAACCTTGGAGAAAGCAGTGTGGAGAATTGGTCCCACTTGGCTTACTGGAGGACAATATTAGTGTTTGCTTCAGAAGTAGAAGTGGCTACAACCCCAACCTTCTCCCCAGGTTTTCTATATAGCATTGAAATAGTGTCAAATTCATTCTTAGTTCTAAGGGTGTTTTCACACTTGAAATTTTTCATGACAGTTTTCATTTTACAAGCTGGATCTTAATTTCCCATGCTGGAAAAAGCAAACATTCTGAATGACAGATGTCTTTTGTCCTTTGGCTGCACTGCAGCTGGAAGCTTTGATGTCTGGCCCTTGTGCCAGACGAAAAGCAAACTAGCCACTACATGTCCTCAAAATAATTGTGCATGCATTGCTTTTATTGATTGTTTTCACAATGCTACTGTTCTCTGAAGAGGACCAATGTGTGCTGACCTTCCCAGGGAGACACCCATCATCTTGTTGCTAAATGCAGCCATCCAAATGTGTCTTGAAGCACAGGAATAAGTGGCCCTGCTGGGTGTCTCCAATAATTGCATACATACAGGACACTATCCTGAGCCCCTTGGATGTAGAAACAGCATAAAGTTCCTGCTGTCATTCTGTAAGGAATAAGCCGTGGTGCTATTACAGTTAAGACCTGATGATCATGAAAAGCATGTGCATTGTGTGTGGATTCACGCCACAAATGTATAGCTTTAAGCCATCAACGTTTGAGATGACGTGTTGTATTAGCATTCACAATGCAGTTCTAGGCCAGGCAGCTTCAAAACGGACATCATTGTGTTCAGGGTCCTTTATCTCCAAGTGAATATGTGAAAACAACCTAAAATATGCCTGATGGTATTGAACATCAAGATACGAAAGAATCCTTGATCTCTGAGCCTCCTTGCAAGTTAAGTAGTTAAAAGAGAGTAACCAAGACTGAACAAACCCTGAATCAAATTAGCTGCATAGATGTTGAGGTTATGAGCTTTATAATTCTGCCTGGGGTGGTATGTTAAAAAACAGCCTTTATAGGAGCTACCTAGAGATAATGCTGACACCCCACCTAACTTTGCAATGTTACTTGCAATTTGCTCCTGCTCTTGGTCCTTGAGAGTAAAAGAACCCTTTTAAGCTTGAGAGTTGCATGCATTACACACTTTCTGGCCTTTACCAAGTCATTACTCAGCAGTCATTCAAATTCAGAGTTTTTGCCACACATTCAAAAGCTTGGCTAATTGTGAGTTTTTGCCACACATTCAAAAGCTTGGCTAATCCCCACTCTCTCTCCATTGTTTTAACTTAACTTTTCTCAGTCATTCCTGTACACTATTGTTCTGTCTCAATCACATACAGTACATACAGATATTTGTACTTTAATTCTTTTCATTGCCGGATCTTGGATGGATGGTTTTGGATGGTGGGCATCTGAGACAACATTATAGGGCTTGGTTAAGTGATTATAAATAAAGAGCCATGAACACTCGAAACACAAAATGAAACATCTTGATGACAACTGGGAGCAGAATTCCGTGTTTTTAACCAGTAAGCCAAGTCTCAATGTAGTTTGCTTAGTGGATCAGGAGTACAATTACATAGAAGCAGCACTAAGATTAGGACAAGGTGCTTATCCATTCTGTGTCCCATCAACAAGAACAGGTAGAAATGGGATAGCGGGTTCTCTCGGCATGTTTATTTTCCTCTTTGCAATGAGACACACAGAGAAGAGAACCACGGGGCCAGGAATAGAGTTACACATTAATCAAAGGATATTCATCACTTCAGGAGTTAGATACATGCCCCCTTCTTTAAGCAAATAAGAGTGACTAAGTCAGTGGAGGTGTCCCTAAGCCAGTGGTTTTATATGCATAAACACTGTAGTGGATGAAGAGGTAAGGAAATTTTATGCTAGTCACAATTTGTCAGGTATAAGAGGCAGATGACATCTTTGACTGGGAGAAGCCATGATAATGTAGCATAATCTTCTCTCTGCCCCACCCCACCCTATCCCGAAGCAGAGATGTCTGGTTCATATTTGGCTGGTGGGAGATTCTATCTTAACCATATTGTTAACCCCCCTCCCCACCCCCGCAAATGATACTAGAATTTTGAATACTGTGTTTAATGTTAGAAGAATTTACTCAAACAAAATTTTATATTAAGAGGCCAGAAATAAAAGGCAACCCCCTCCCCTTTTCCATATACTGTCACAGAAGGAATGGAATGATGAAGTATAATGAAAAGGGAGGGAAGGAAGGAAAGGAGGGAAGGAAGGAAGGGAAGGGAAGGGAAGGGAAGGGAAGGAGGGAAGGAGAATCAAGAGTTCTATTCCATAAAGTGCCAATACTATGCAATCCATTCACCTTCGTTGTGTCCTGTTCTAAACCTGGGGTGGGGAATCTGAATATCATGCTAAGGCTACAGTCCTGTGCCTCCCCTACGTGGCTTTCCCTGTGCAGACAAGCATCAGAAAGTCAGACCATTGGCCTGTCATCCAGCAACTCCATTTTTGCAGCAGCTCTCCAGGGAAAGTCACAGGAAAAGTGACTTCTCCTAGCCATCTGAGATCACTCTAAAAGTAGAACCTGGAATTTTCACTGATGCAAACCATGCACTTGGCACAGACATTGATTTCTCTTGAAATTCAAAGCCACCTCCTAAACCACTGGCCTTAGAAACAAAATTCAAATCCACAAGGAGAAATCTTACCAAGCATGCTAAACCTGCCAGAGAGCCACCCTTTTTCTGGGTGTACAGGCGTTGTGGCCCTGAGAGTTGCATGCAGGAGATGGATGAGGGCCATACACCTGTATCCACCTCTCTGCACTTTACCACAAAGCCTCCCTTCTCAGCAATCTCAATGGGACTGAACTTGCTGGGTAGTTCAGAAGTTCTCTACTTCCCGAATAAGAGTAGAACCCATGGGCCTGATGTTCCTAGCAGACCTAGAAATCATGGAACAGAGGACTCTGAAGAATAAGCAGTTGTTACAACGTAAGAAAGAAAGGCAAGATCAAGGGGAGGCTGGCTGTATTCATAAAGGGCTGCACCAAAGGCCCTAGGGCCCAATGGAGCACACTTCCATTTTCCACATAAGGCACTGGATTGGTTGTAGGAACCATGGTAATTCTTTGGCACAGTTTAATACAGGAACTTCATACAAAGGATACTTTTTGTAAAACAAATGCTCAATATAGCTTCAGGTGTGTCTGATCCAAGAGACCTTTTGTGTAATTGCCCAAGACATCACAGCTGTTTAATAACCCCAATTATCCTCCTGTCTTACGCAGGCAACATCATATGGGTGCAATCTGTTAGGCAAATACTCTTCTGTGAAGTTAAAATCATAGTTCATAAATGTCCATAAGACAAGAATAGTAAGTGATCTTCTCTAGATTAAGGCTTCAGAAGCAGAGACAGCTTCATAATGCTAGAGTGGAGGCAACTTCATCTAAAGATCTATTTGGTGAATTAAACTCTGTATCACCTTTGCCAACTGTATAGACTCCAAATAAATTAGCCATGCTTACTCCCTCAAAAAGGGTAGTTCAACACATCTGGATGGTGCCAAGTTGAAGAAGACTGATCTACGGAAGCCCTATTAATTTCCTAGCTGCAAAAAGTGCTGTAAAACACAAAAGGAGTCAAGTTGGTTCTCTGAATTAAAAACAGTTGAAGAACCTAACCATTGTCAAGTGGCTTTATCCTAAACTGTTAATACCTCAAAATCTTTGGTCAGAAGTTATCGGGCAACTTAAGAGAAGTTAAAGCAAGGCCTGATTGTCTCAAAGCATCCAGGCTGAAACAACAAGCCTAGTTTCAAACATCAGCACAACAATTATTGCAAATGCTGTTGAGTTTGAGATAGTTCCAACCTGGAGAACCTTAAAGGAGCAGGTGTGGGGGAGATAAATGAGTTCTATCTCTTGGCTTACATAATATTCATAAACAACTTAGTTCAAGATTCAATGGCTAAATTTGCATAAAATTGTTAAGTTTGGTTGGCCTTCATGTCAATTATGGTTTGTTTGTGGTTTAGTGAGCTATGTTATCCTATCCCATAGTTTCTGGTTCAACATATTATGAAAACCCAGAAATTGTTTACTTCAGTAACCAGGTTGAATCCATGAGGTAATATTTATAGATAAACTTTTCAGTGCAGGATCTCCTGAAACTATGAGGAAAAAAAGGCTTACTCCAAAGTAGTTCAGGGAATTCTGCCCATTTCTTCTTCTTCTTGATGATGATGATAGGAAAAGATGCCATTTACCTTTCATTCAATGAATAAAAAACAGTCCCCATCTCATTCATGAATTAAAACCACTTGGCCCAATTCATCAAGAATAACCTTCACGCATAACTTAACTTCTACTTATTTTGAAAGCTTCAATAAGCATAATAGGCAGTGCTACGTTTTGTTTGGTCCACCAAATATAAAAAAAAACAACTGAGTAGAACATGCCACATACAAATAGGAAGCAGATTTTCACCCTTTGGAAAAATAGAAAGAGTTTCTTTAAAAAAAATGAGATAGTCTGTAACCTACCCAGGATGTTTCTTGAGATCCCCAAAGGGTTGGCTAACCACTATCAGTTCCCTGCTGTATCAACACAAGTTACTTTTGTGCAGTTGAGACATGAGACTTTGGTCTTATTTCCCCACCCCCACCCCCTTTGGAAGAAAAGTTCCAGTGGTTTTCCAAGGCCACCAAGGCCTAGCTTTCAAACTCCCCAGAGTCAGCTCTCACAGCCTGTTCTAAGAAAACCACACAATTGCAGAAGACTGCTCCTGAACAACAACAATAACAACAACAACAACAACAACAAAGCTTCTCCACAAGGCCTGATCTGTATAAAAAAAGGCCTACTACCAGAGACTGATTTTTCCCTGCTGCAACACATCAGGGCCTAGCAACGATAGTGCTCATTGTCTCCATCCATTAAAGACAAGTTGAAGGGTCAAAGTGCAATTCTGGTTTGGATGCTTGAGGCTTGAGGTGCTAGAGGAGGCTGCCAGGCTCCTGCTGCCTAGGGCCCTTCTCAAAAGCCAGAACAGTCTCATCTGTCCAAGTTGACTTAGCGATGGGCTGCAGGAGCAAAGGACTGGTAGGAAGGAATATGTTATGTACAGATTAAAAAAAATACATCTTAAATTATAAAAGAGTAAGAATAATACTGTTGCGGGAAGGCACTTTTTTAAATGTCCCTTGGATCCTTCAGTTGAAAGTCTTTGAAAGAACGGAAGTTGCTTCTTTGGCAAAAAAGAACAAGGTCGGGGCCACCGGAGTGCAGCATTCGCCAGTTGGAAAGGCAGGGCATGTAAGAATCTACAGGAGAAAGGAAAAGGTGGTCAGAAAGGAAGCAGGGAGTCCACAAACGAGGGATAGCAAGGGATGCTCTTCAGGTATTTAAATTTAGTAGCTGGAACAATGGGGTTGTACAATGAGCCAGATACATTATACCAAGAGTCTTCAAACTCAGCAAGTTTAAGACTTCAACTCCCAGAATTCCTGAGCTAACATGACTGGAGGAGGAATTCTGGGAGTTGAAGTCCACAAGTCTTAAAGCTGTCAAGTTTGAAGGCCCTGCATTATACAGTTAGAGGTGATCGATTGGAGACTGCTGGCTGCTGCGTGAGGCAATCTGCGCTGGGTTTGGTTGTTGTGGGTGTGGAAGAGTGAGGGGGAGCTTCCCACCCACCCCCACCCTGGCCTTTTTTCTTCTGTGTGCCCCGGGTGCTCTGTGATTTACCTCATGACGCCCCTGTTTGCCTGACTGTCTTGTTTGATATGTGTGTGTGTAAAATATTTATTTATTTATATAAAACTATAAGTTTGTGTCAGTGTTCCTGACTTCCATTTGGACACCTGCTGCGCAATTCTCTGGCAGATGCTCTGAAATGAGTTCATTTTGCTGCCAGTTGAGGTGGAAGAAGGCAGATGTCAAAACCACTATTTGTGTCCCCCAGAGGACTTTTCACAACCCATGAAGGCTACACCCTTCTAGCCCCTAATGAAGCATTTTGCTTTACAGATACATTTTCCCCTTAGAGGTGCTGTCCTTTGACTAAAAAAGGACTTCTGCCTTCCTCCATTAGACAGAGTTGGGGATAAAGCAACTGCCAAGTCTACTTATTCAGCTGGTGCCCAAGTGCAAATCTTTGGTTGTTGTTAATCCATGTAGACATCAAAGCTGAAATTAGGCTCCAGGACCCCAGAGAGCTGTGTTTTCTTACTCACTGCTGTGGATGAATTGAGGGGCAACTAGAGGCAAATGCTTCTTGCTGCTATGGAGACAAATTAGAACAAAAATTCTTAGACAATTCTTTAAACCAAGAGCAAGGCAACGGGAAAGAGAAGGAAAGCTATTTTCTATCCATGCAAGACATTCTAGGAGTACATAAAGATTGGAAAAACACTGCCCGTTTAGCCTTATGGGAGCCCTGGTGGCACAGTGCTTAGAATGCAGTATTGAAGGCTAACTCATTGCCCACATTCTGGAGTTTGATCCTGACTGGCTGAAGGTTGACTCAGCCTTCCATCCTTCTGAGGTTGGTAAAATGAGGACCCAGATTGTTGGGGGCAATATGCTGGCTCTATAAGACACCCTGAGAGTGCTGTAAAGCACTTTGAAGCAGAATATAAGTCTAAGTGCTACTGCTATTTTCTGGATTACGACAATCTGAAAAATACCTGAAAAATCACTCAGAATTATCTCCCCTCCTGCAGCAGACACTGAAGTAGAAAAAGGCCCGTTTGTATAAGGCCAGCTCCTAACTACATGGCTAAATCTGAAGTGCAGATTTCCCTACCTGTTCATAAACATCATATTGCATGCTGCTTAGTAGAAATACCAAACCTAGCTCACTAGCCCAGGCTAACATCTCAAAGTGAGGAAGACCTTTCCAATCAGCTACCTGACATCCTTTAAAGCAGGGGGTCTCCAACCATGACAGTTTTAAGACTTGTGGACTTCAACTCCCAGAATTCCTCAGCCAGCAAAGGAATTCTGGGAGTTGAAGTCCACAAGTCTTAAAGTTGCCAAGGTTGGAGACCCCTGCTTTAAAGGACTCCATTTCCCTCTTCTGAGTGAGCCTCTAGCGCGCTCAACTTTCTGCTTTGAGCCCACTTTGCATAGCCAGTCCTTATATGGAAAAAGACAAAGTTCTGTAGAGGTTCCTTCAGAAGCTAGAAAACATTTTTCTGCTTCTTTTCACTCAAAAACAGGCTCAGTCAAAAGATGACTCAGCAGGTGGTCTGGAAAATCTATGGATACTTCAACTACGCTAGCTAATTGTAAACTAGGGCATGCCTCCTTCCAGTTTCAGCTTCTCCTTCTCTAAAACATGTACTTAGAATACAATTCATTTCTCAATTTTCTGGGAGTGAACTGCCCGGACTCAAAGGGAATCATTTAGACATGGCTAAAATTGCTTTCTCTCTCTCTTTTCCATTCAACAGAACCTTGGGAGCTGGGTGATTGAAAAGGGGAAAATGTTTCTGTCCTCCAAACAGCATATTGGATTTGTGCATTTCTGTATTTCTATGGTAGATGTCAAACCTCTGCCACCTGGTTTGCCTTGAACTAATATATTCCTTTGGCTAGGAGCACTTAATTATATAGTTGCATCAGGAAGAAATATGAGGTTAACTGTGGCATCCTTGGTGCTTCCTGAGCTGGGTGAGTGACATGAGTTTAATCTTAATTAAGCCTAATTTCAGATTATCACAATCCAGCAAATAGCAATACAATAGCAATAGCACTTAGACTTATACAGGTAGTCCTCAACTTACAACAGTTTATTCAGTGCTGTTCAAAATTACAAAGGCACTGAAAAATGTGACTTATGATCATTTTTCAGAGTTGTAGCCTTTGCAGCATCCCCATGTTTATGTGATCAAAATTCAGATGCTTGGCCACTGGTTCATATTAATGATAGTTGCAGTGCCCTGGGGTCATGTGACTATCTTTTGAAACCTTCTGACAATCAAAGTCAATGGGGAAGTCAGATTCACTTAACAACCAGGGTACTAATTGTTCAATTGCTGTGATTATATTAACAACTGTGGCAAGAAAAGTCGTAAAATGGAGCAAAACTCACTTAATGAAATGTTTCACACTTAACAATGTAAATTTTGGACTCAATTGTGGTTGTAAGCCAAGGACTACCTATATACCACCCCATATTGCTTTATTGCACTCTCTGGAGAGTTTACAATGTTCACATTGTACAGGACAGCAGCATCCAGGACCGAGCCAAAGACCAGTTTCCCAATGGTCACAGCCAACTTAGTCATCAAAGCACACTCTTTTTCTTCACCCCAGGATGTTTAGGTGAGTACTTAAAACCTACAGACTCCACATCTACAATTTAAACTGATGCAGTCTCAACTTTAGCAAAACAATGAGCCACTGGCACACTTTGGCCTCCAGCAGAAGACCAGCAGAAACTGGTTTTAGGGACAGGATTATGATGGTTTTTCTTGATTATGCACTTAGCAGATACCTCAATGAGTGTTTCAGCAGAACCAGCTACCCCAACACCATCCCTCTAAATCAAGTGTCGATTTAGTAAGCTAGTATACTGTATTAGTGCGATAAGGTGATCCTGGGAACAGATGACAGACTGAAACATGCAATCAGGAGAGGATATCCCAGATAATTTTGTCATGCCAACCATGCAGGGATAAGAAAAATGGGTTGATCAGTGCAGGGGTTCTCAACAGTGAAGGGCAAGGGAGCAACATTTTGTAGGAGGGCTCAGTGGTTGTTTTAAAGTTGTTATTATTTAGCATTTTCTTTCTAAAATACCAGAAAGTTAGCAGAGGGCGGGGGAGTCTGAAAATGAGTATTTATGGGGAAAAAAAAAGCTCTGGTCTGAGCCAATGCCTAAGAGGAAATGGAATGTGTTTTTCAGAAGAGATTGTGGGGGCAGGGATTCTGGCAAGGCCATTATGCAGAGAGATGGTCAAGCCAACCCTGCTGAAGTTCCCACACACACACACCTTTTTTGTTCAAGCTCTGACATCGAAGGCAGATCCCCAAGGGTATCAGCTGCTGTTGGGATTTCTAAGCAACTGCTGCCAATTCCACAGGGCAATTCTGTTCCTGCACAGAGCGGGAGGTTGTTTCTGTGGAGCAGGAACAGATCGAGGGGAAGGAGTTGAGAAGCCCTGAGTTCATGGGAGAAGGCGGGAAGGCATGCGAGAAGGAATTCTCGGGATCCGTGGCAGAGAAGGAGTTGCATGCAGAAGAGGTTGCAACTGACGTGGGTACCTTTGATGGGGATGTGTGAGTGGAGCTAACAGTTGGGCTCCTCGTGGTGAGACGGCTCGCAGAAAAAGCGAGACCCCCGCTTCGCCGTACGGGCAGTGAAGGGGACACTCTTCAATACTGTGGGATGGGAAGGGACGGATGGACAGAGACATAAAGACGTCAGATAGATTGTTCAATATGCAGTGCACCGCTTAAGATAAAACTGTGTGTAATGGCACTCCAAAGATATGCACCATGGCCCATAGGGCTACAGCCACCAACAACGATGCACCCAATGCTGGAAAGCTGGCATTTCTGTTCTCTCCAGGGCAAGTGGCTCAAAGCCATCACATCAGAGCCGGCTTGGAAGAAATCCTCTGCACAGGAAAATTGATCGTTTCACTAGCTTTTTGGTTTCCAGCTAAGAGAGGGGGAAAAGAGAGGGCCTTGGTGGTGCAGGCTGCTAAATGCCTAGCACTTAAGTTCCAGCTTGCTGCAATTATTGTAGGCTCGAATCCCACCAGGCTCAAGGTTGACTCAGCCTTCCATCCTCTCGGGGTAGGTAAATTGAGGACCCAAATTGTTGGGGGCAATAAGCTGACTTTGTAAAAATGCTGCTTAGTAATAAGCAGGCATATACAATGGAATGAAGGCTATTGCTGAGCGCATTGGGTTGCATCCCAAAAATTGTAAGCCGCCCTGAGTCTTCAGAGAAGGGCGGCATATAAATCTAATTTTTTTAAAAAAGCAATGTTTTCTCTCTGCCTGTTTTTTCTTCTTCTGCCCTAATAAGCAGGTTTATGGATACTCAAAGCATGAAAAGACAGGCTGAGTTGAACGCCTTTCAAGTGGGTAGTTAGGAGACATTCAGTTCACACCATTTCATTCTCACTGTCTTTCTCTCACACAAAAACATGGACACCCGGGGTAGGAGAGGGAGACCAGCACCTTCCTTACCCCCACTCCTGGTTTGAGAAGACTCCAAATCACACTTTTTGAGGAGCACCTATAATTACTTTGTCAGAGCTGAGCGACAGCTGTCTGGCAGTTCTCAGATCAACCAGAGTCTGCTCACAACGTGGGGTCAACCATCTCAAGGTCTAAAATTTTAGTGATGTGGAAGCAGCAGAATAAGATGGAGGGTAAGAAGCAAGAGCTGTGGGCATCAGGGGGACCCCGGAAGGCAAGCCTTTAAGGCCACAGGTTGCCAGGGATTGACAACTGACCAGGCCTTCTAGCCCTCAGCTGCAAAAATCCAGGTACTCACTAGATCAGGGGTCTCCAACCGTGGCAACTGTAAGACATGAGGACTTCAACTTCCAGAATTCCTCAGATAGCAAAGCTGGCTGAGGAATTCTGGGAGTTGAAGTACATAAGTCTTACAGTTGCCAAGATTGGAGACCTCTACACAAGATGATGTCAGCCCTCTGATGGTTGGGCAGATTTCTGTAGCTCAGATGTAGCAGCCCGTAACAGTTGATTCAGGGTAGTATATCAACTGATCCCCAAAGAGTAACAAAAATGCCAAAGGAAGCAAAATTCCTGGAACTTTATTAAAAACTTAAGCAAAGGAAGCAGTTTTGTCAGTCAGGGCTGGGAAAGTTTCATGAGCAAAAATTATCTTGCAGATGAAACAGTTGCTACAGAAGCCCCAGCTACTGGTTTTTACTGCTCTCTTGGGCTTTTTGATATGATTCAATCATGCTTTGGTTCAGGATGGGTGCTTTCTGAAATAAATCTTAAAACAACGTCATCCCCTATTAGTCTGGGAACTGCATGATTTTGAAGCCTGATTCCCTGTGAAAGGGGGTAATGAGGTTCAGAAAGACCCTGGGCTAAGAGGCTCCAATACCAAATATATTGCAAGTAACAGGATCAAGGAGTTAGCCTAATGAATAAACAGGCAGGAAATTAACTCTTGCTTGGATTTCTTGCTACCTGCTAATAGAACTAACAAGCAGAAATCTTCCTTGGGACTCTATTTTTCAGTGCAGACTCAGGTAGCAGATTGCAGAAAGATAGATCTCTGAGTGAATCTTTGATTCTGTGAGGAACTCAATCTGCCTGCCTGCTTTGCCTGATTTTGGGTAAAAGTTGCTCTTTTTTTATAAAAAATTCAATATTTACATAAATATTCACAATATTTACATACAAGCCATGCCCACCCAGTCACATGACCACCAAGCCACACCCACATATTAGGCCACACCCACAGAACTGGTTGTTAAGAAATTTGAATCCCACCCGTGCTGACTACCATACATCCTGCTCTGTGACCAATCCAAAAGAAGGTTGGGAAATCCAAATTGGAGTTTATCTCATATTCATTCAACCAGATTTCCTTTCATTCACAATACAATGCTACACCTAATGAGTCAGCCCAGACTGACACCATCTGCAAATATCATTTGTTAGCATGTTAACACATTAACATGAGACTAAGACTCTGCTTGAGCTCCTCCACAAGGCATTCTATCACCACGGAAGGTTCATATCTGCCCCTGGAGTCAGAAGGTCAAGAATTTCCCTGGGAACAGATTTGTAGATAAGTAGGCAGCCCAGGCTGAAATATCTATATTTTTTTATTATTTCTACCCTAACATTGATAGAAAGCCATGGGAAAGTTAACATCTCTTTAACGAGGAACCAATGATCATGTCAGAATACAGAGAAGCAGAGACCTAGCAGGATGTCCATTCTAGAAGCAGGTGCAGATGGTGTAGGCTGCATCTTTTTTGGTGAAGCATCCCATGCTTTGCTAGATGCCCTTCCATTCTCTAATGAGATACCATCCAAGAGTAGCAACTGATACTCTAATGATATAATAAAATATATTACAAGCAAGTTGAAGCTCTACCAAAGACCATGAGACATAATGATGAAACAATCCTCCTGTGAGTTCACACACACACACACACACAGTGGCTTCTCAAATTGTTGCCAATCATACAACATGATGCTCTGCTTGGAGCATCTCTTACCTTCTCTAGCCTCTTAGCTTCTTGGGCCAATGCCTGCTCCCTTTGGGCCTGTTCCTGCTTCTTGCGCAATTCATTCTCTTGCTCTGCATCCTGAAAGAGAAAGAACAGTGCAACTGTAGGGTAGAGAAGCACTGATCAACGGCCAGGCAGGTAAGAGTGGATGTAAAGATGGAATCCAGCTCAATCAGACCTATTGGTTGGTTGGTTGGTTCACCAAGGTCTCAGACTGGACAGTTCTATTCCAGCCCAACTGCTATCTCAGATTGTTTTATCCAGAGTTATACAGCCAAATAATGACAGCAGACAAGAGAGTATGGTCCAGAATTTGGAAAGCCAAGTTCCCCTACGTAGGTTTTGCCTGCATTTCAATGGGTGATTGTAGGAAAGGGTTATTCTGCCCAGGACTGATGGCAGATGTAATTCAACACATGAAGATAGATGCCTGTTTGAATAAAGCTAAGGAAATTCATGGCAGACATTTCTCTGATTTTTTCTGGGAAAGCTCAGAAGACCTAATGTCAATGAACAGATTAACTCTTGCTATAAAGGAGAAAGAACAAACTGAATATTATATGACATGGGAGCTATTTTATGGATGGTTGGAGAATAAAAACAGAAGTCAGAAATAAATGGAGATTAGTGAAATAAAGACTATATATGTTAAGATAGAGATGTAAGCAATATGATGATTATTAATATGATTATTAAGATTATTATACCTAATATAATATTGTATTTTCATTAGAAGATATGTTAGGAGGGAGAAGTAGAATTATAATGCTGATTATTATTATTGTAAGATTGGAGTATTATCACTGTAACCAATATTGTAAATTTTGATTGTAATAGCACAGAGAGACATTTGTACCCAGATAACACACTGTTTAATGAAAGATGATATGTTCAAGTTTAAAAAATAACTTATAAAAAAAAGACCTAATGTCTTCTTTTTTCTATTCCTTAGAAAAGAAATTCTTTTATAATGTAACTTCAATCTATTTCCCCATAATGTAGACTTTTTAAATGAATCTGACAAATGCAGATCCAATTATCTAGTACAGTTGCTTTGTTGCATTTGGGATGAAGCAAGAAAGAACTTGCCGTAATAAATGTATTAAGGAATTTTGAAAGGGCAGGTGCCTCCCTCAAGGGACTCAGTCTACAGCAAGGGCTATGTCAATACATCAGGCCCTGATTCTCTATTCCACTGGGAATACTGCTTAGAGAAACAACTGTGAACACCTCAAGCTGGGATATTAACACCATTGACCAACACAGGTAGTCACTTAGCGGCTATTCCTGAGGGCTACTTACAACCTGGATTCAAAGTTTTAATGGTTGCCTCTCCCCTGGTCATGTAACTAAATTTTGGGTGCTCAGCAACTGGGCTGCCTTTATGACTGTTTGCAGTGTCTCACGTCATGTGACCATGTTTTATAACAGTTTTGTCAAAAACAGGCATTTACTTCCAGTTTTCTGCAAAACTGCACTTACAGCGGACCAATGGTTCATGTAACAACCATGCGGTTTGCTTAATGACCATGGCAGTTGTACATGCTTTACAACTGCCCCCCAAAAGGTTGTAAAATCAGTTCTGTCATGTGACCGATTTTATGATTGTCATGGCCATGATAGGCAGGCTCTATTACTGTCAGAAACCAAGAACTACCCATACTTTGATTCAAGTGATGTAAGAGAGTAGTTTATGCCACTGCTAACCACAGGTGGGCTTCAAAAATTTTAGCAACCAGTTCTCTGCCCGGTTCCTGGCTGGGCGTGGCCATTGTGGGCGTGGTTTAGTGAGCATTCTGCACCATGGCGGGAGGCCCATTTTTGCCCTTCTCGGGCTCCGGAGGCTTTCCTCAAGCCTCCAGAAGTGCAAAAATGGCCTCCATGGGCTCTGGAGGCCCGTTAATGGGCCTGTTTCCAGCCTTCTGGAGCCTCCGGGATGCCCATTTTTCACCCTCCCCAAGCCTCTGCACGGGCCCTGTACTTACCTGGCATCCAAAATGGGCCACATGGGGATTCCTGGGAGGGGTGGGGAGGGCTGGGTGGAGCCAGCCAGGGTGGAATTTACCGATTTGCCAAACCAGCCATAAAATTAACTAACGGTTTGCCCGAACCGGGGAGAACCGGTAGCAACCACCCCTGCTGCTAACCATAAAGTCACCAGGTTATTGCACTCTGTGATTCTAAGTGCTTTTTTTTGCTTAAAGAAACCATCTCTCTCTCTCTCCATCTGGTTGTTTCCCTGCCAGCTGGCCTACCATTCTCTTCCTCTTTCTGGGCTGTGCTTCTCAGCTCTGATCCTAGATCTGTGCTGGCTTGTCCCAACAATGGGGGGTGGAGTCTGTAATTAATGCAGGTGATGGTTGCTCTGGAAGATGCTCTGGGGAGGCTAACATTCTGGAAAGCTGCTTGGCTGAGATGAGTGAGCTGGCACAGGAGATCTTCATTCAGGAGATCTTCAATCTAGCCCACACAGGAAGAAAGTTCTAATTCCCTTATTCACTGGCCATGCCTAGTCCCAGCCAAAGCTCCCTTTTTTTGGACCATGTCCAGCAGAGCTTAGTGTGAAACATTTATGACTGGGCTCCCGAATTCATGCAAGACCAAGCAGGCAGTTCTGTTGCTTCTAAAGTAGCCAGCCAGAACAGTATTCTTCAACCTTAGCAATTAAGGTTGAAAAATACTTGATCTCGAATCTCCACTTCCCAAACCTCACCTTGTAGGATCTGATGAAACGGGCAAAGACTGGAAAGAAAACTGAGGGTGGTGTCGTCTTTGGGCTCTCGCCAAAATAGCGCACGACTGTGTTGTAGGCTTCCTGTCACAAAAGATAAGCAAGATGAATGAAACAGTAGCTTCTGCAGCCTTCAGGTTTGCTGTAGGAAGAGAAGGCTACCAAGGTTAACTGCCAGGACTTTTAGGCTTGAGTGTTGAAACAACCGTCATTGCATTAAGCACTGCAAACCCAGAAATCCGACCCGCACAATGGAACAGCGTTTTTCAACAATTGTAAAGAAAAGGCATCCATTTCTCCACACAATCTGACTTTCTGCACAAGAAGATGAGCAGGAACAAGTTCCCTCTCATGTCAGTCGCACATACCTGCTTTCGAATAAATAGGGATTAGTCAAATCTGGCACTAAATATATCTGCAAAAATCATACATAGCAGGACTTTCGTACATGGTCCGAGGTGAATGTCAGGATTATTGAAATGATGATTTTGAAGGCAGAAGGTCCGGTAGCTTAGTTACAATCTTTGTAAGATAAGTGTGGAATGTACTTCTGGTTTTAAAACTGCCGCCATGCTCCTTCAGATTTCCTCCCCCCCCATTTATGGCAACTCTAAAACAGGCATAGGAATGCTTTACGAGTTGACATTGCACTCAGTATATGGCTTCATGCACTTGAATGCTTCAGCAGCACAGAGGAGCAAAGTTTTGGTTGCAAGCTCTTCTCCATTAATCCTTGTCCTAGTTGCCCCTCCACTCACCTCTGCTGTCTTAGCATCTTTCTGGAGTCGGTCCAACTTCCCCTCGTTGGCGATCAAGAAGTTACGCAGGATACTGTGTTCGTGCAAACTGCACTCCCGCCGAATCAGCTCCATTCCACGCCCCAGTTCCTTCACGTCCAGCAGCACATTCTCCAGGGACACTGCAGAGTAAGGGAAGTCACCAGGTGGGTCTCGGGACAACTTGGGTTGAAGAATTTCCAAAGAGTTTACATGCTCACGGGGGGCTAGGAGAGTATTTGGATTTCTGTGCCAGAGACGAGCAGAAGATGCATCAGGATCTACAGGCAGATCTTTGGGGAAATAAAATACCTCTCCACCCCAGTGGCGGATTAAGGCTCACTGGTGCCCTAAGCACTGACAAATCTTGGTGCCCCCTCTTTTGTATATACTGTAGCCATATTCGAAGCCATATTCTCAACTCTGTGGTGCCCCCTTTGGGCCTGGTGCCTTAAACACGTGCTTAATGGTTAATACACCACTGCTCCACCCCCAGTCCAAATTTGATGGACATACAGAATGTTTTGAATACCTTAGTGCAACATTCAAGCACAAGGTCAATTGTGTTTTGATACTGAAAAATATCCTAGGATTAAAACCTGCTCAGGGATACCTGGTACTGGTAGGTACAAGTCATGCTTTTTGCATTTAATTCTTGATGACTCCCAGGGTTGTGTTTAAGCTGTTCTACACTACTACACTAATTTATTAACAATATATCCTGCAGCTCAAAGAACTGGATTCCATTATACTAGCTTTCACAAAAGCCAGAAGTCAACATAATTTGAGAAAACTGTCTTTTAAGTATTTGGCTTCAGTTCTTCTACTTGTCTCCTTGATAATATCAATTCTTGTCCTCACCTCTTCCCATTTCTCTCTCCCACACTCAACATTCAACCTTCTCAAGATCAGTTATCTTCTCTTAGGTTACTCAGCAAAAAATCCTGTCCATCAACAAATGGACACACACTAATTAAAAACAAGTGGTGAATTCTAAATACAGTCTGTTCCCCAATCATCTCTCACTCCAGCTTCTATAAACATGGACTTTCTCACCCTGATGCCTTCAAATGTACATTTCCCAGAACTCCCAGTTGGCTCACTGAGGCTTTTGTGGGATGCCATGGACTGGCTCCAACTACTTGCAAAATTGCACAGGAAGTTTGTCAGAGGAAAGGGGAGGCAACTATGAATCCCACACAAATTTTTGTTATAAACCATGATGTGCTGCAGCCAGCTTATATCAGCTCACCAGAGCCAATTGTTAAGTTTTGTGGAATTTTGCAAATCAGTTTGGAACAGAGCTGAGCTAGTAGGTCAATCAGCCGTCTGGTGGCTAGCAGTGAGCTGTGGCTATGGAGCTGAGTTGGTTGTTATACATTTATCAGCATGCCACTGGTTATAAACCATTCAGAGATATCAAGGAAAAAGACTGAGAAGTAAAGCTTTGGATCTTATGGACCTCCTGAAATGAGCTGGGTTCACAAAACATAATTAACCTGGCCACTGAAAGACCAAGCACACTGTGTGAATCAGAAACCTAATTTTCACAGCAGAATCAGAAACCTGGTTAGTTTTGAGTTACTGATCCCAGATAACTTAGGTTAGGAAAGCTCAGAAGACACTTTGCTTCAGTCACTTGCACAGCAGCTCTGCACAAGAGGCCGTCACTCTCTTGTCACTCTATTACTCTCTTCTTGGATTGGCATCCCTTCTGTTCCAGCCGTACCAGCTGTAAAAAGGCATCTCCAACCCCACCAAAATTATTTACACTATCTGTTTCCTAGAGCTGCAAAAGAACAACCACAGTTAACATGCTGCACAACGAAGTCTGGGACAGTGGCCAAGAAGGCAGCTGCCTTTATCATTGTGGCAGCTTCAGATTACTTTGAATGCCGCTGCATTACGTGATAAGCCATTTAAACAGGAGGAGGGGCAGGCTGGGTCTTTGTATCAACTGGGCCATCTGAATCCAGCAAATCAGTGGGAAGCCTGTTTGAACCCTAAGAAAGAAACCCAAAGAGCTTGCTCTGTACATTAGCACAGCTGATCTCCACAACAGAAAGCTGTGGTTTATTGCAGCCGTTCTCAAGCTGATAGAGCAGCAGCTGTCGAGAGACCCCCTGACAGGATTGGCTTGCCCCTATTCAGCAGGGGCAGGGAGCTCCTTAACCCTCCAGATGGGAGTGTTGGATACCAATTCCCATCAGCTCCAGGAACACTTCAAGAAAATATTGTTGCCCAATGCCTCTGGAGGGCCCCATTCTCAGGGGTGTCAAACTCAAGGCCCGTGGACTGAATCCGGCCCATGGGGTGCTTAAATCTGGCCCATAGGGCCAGGCTGGAAATATCAAAGGACCAACCCGCGGTGCATCTGCCAGCCAAAACGGGCCATGGGGGGGCCACATGTGCCCACCCTGTAATCTGTTTTCAGCCTCCATGGCCTCCCGCAGCACTCTGCCGGCAAAAAACAAGCTGTGTGGAGGCTTCGCGAGGCCCCCTCGTGGCCTGTTTTTGGCTTCTCGGGACTCCAGCACCACTCTGCCAGCCAAAAATGAGCACCCCATTTTGGCCAGCAGACTGCTGCAGGAAGTGTCTGTCCCCCCATTTCCCATGCCCAGCCCACGGAGGAGAATTACAATACTGATGCGGTCCTCGAAGAAATATAGTTTGACCCCCCTGCTCTAAGTTGTTAGAAACTTAAGTGTGTGGTCTCAAGGCCATTTTTTTAGTCTGAGCAACTTAGCAACAGGAAATTCCGCTCCCAATTATATCCCATGCATTTATATACCAGCACACCTATCAGTCTGCTTAGTGCCTGCCTTGCTTCACCACTACCCTTTCTGGAAACAATCTGCATACTTAGTGAAATGCAGCAATATCTGTTTCATACATTATGCCATACACTATATTATATATTATATGAGATTGCAGGTAGTTTCCCTCTACAAGTCAGATCATCATCCTCCCAGCACTCTAAGCCAGAGGCTTGTACATATCTAGAAAATGTTGCCTCCGACCTCCATACCATCTCCAGATAGATAGCAAAAAAAATGCTGCTGATCTTAGCCGCCCTGAGTCCTTAGGGGGAGAGGGCGGCATACAAGTCTAAATAAATAAATAATAATAATAATCTTGAATATGAAGGAGAGACTGGAGATGAAGCAACTAATGGGGTCCTCAGTAAGACCAGGATGAAACAAAAATGGCATTTATGGTTATTATGGTTGAAGGGACCATCTACCTGCAGCTGCTTTTTCCACAAAGTGCAGTTCCTGCCAGAAGGTGCTCAACTCAGGATATTTCTCCTTCACCATCATGGCAATGAAATGTAGAAGAGTCAACTTCCGGTCAGTGGACTTGGTGTCCAACAGCTTTCAGGATAGAAATAAGGAAGAACCGATTATCAAGACATCAGCATCAGTGTGTGCAAAGATTAGACCAGCAGGGAGTCTATGGTACATGCATGTGAACATAGACAATCCCATCTGTTCAGTCACATGCATGGGCATTGACATGGAATGCCCTGGGGGAAATGCATTCACTCATTAGAATTCAGAGGCATGGGTAGTGTGAAAAAGTGCACAGTGGTGTACATTGTGACAGGACGTTAATTACTAATGTCCTTCTTTTAGGAGATCTCTAGCAAATCCACTTGGCTACTTTTTACAGATATATGGATCATAACTATATATGACCCTTTTCCATGCCTCTTCCCTTACCAAGTCCAGACTCTGCAGCTTGAACCCATAAACCGAGCCACGCTTGCTGCTGTTCATGTAGTTGCCAAGGGCCAGGATGATCTGTGGGGAGAGAAGAGGAGAGGGCACAAGTACCTGAGGTGAATTTTCTCTGCCTCTGCAGAAACTACATTCCAACTTAGAGCCTACAGCTCCTGAACAGCAATTGCAAGTAAGCCTTTCTTTGTTGTTATGGAAATGGCTAGTAGTACATGTTGAAGTATGTAAAAGTAAAAGGTTGAGGCTGTAATTTTATTGTGTTATTCTAATGTGCTAAAAAGAGACAGAAGTAAATGCTTTCTTTTTCTTGTCCCCTCTACCCTGCACTTTTTGAATGAATGAATGAACGAATTCTTTATTAGCCAAGCGTGATTAAACACACAAGGAATTTGTCTTGGTGCATATGCTCTCAGTGTACATAAAAAGAAAAGATACATTCATCATGAATCATAAGGTACAATGCTTAACAGTCATAGGGTACAAATTTTTGCTTTCCCTCCTCCCCTTTTCCCACTATTTTCATTTATATTTTATACTTTGATGAGCTTAAGAAAATTTCAATTTTTTTTTAAAAAAGGAAACTAAGCCTTTCACAGGCTCAGAGGCTCCCTTCGTTTGCCTCTTTGCTTCATCTGGGTTGAATTTTAGCATTCCAAATAGTGTATGAGAAGTAAATGGTGGTGATTGTGCTCCAACTTCCCATTGTTAATGACGTTAATGCCAGTTGACTGACCTACCTCTAGCATTCGCTTGAGCTTCTGTGATGATTTGACGGACGCCGAGGCAGCGATAATGGCACTGAGTTGCTATAAGAGGCAAACACCAAAAGAGCATAACAGTATTATTGCTGGTTTAGCACCTGAACACCTCTTGTATTTTGTAGAAGGCTAAATACCTTAGGAAGAGACACCAATTTGGGCACGGTTTAATCATCTGGTTTTTGTTTTGTTTTAAAACAAAGAGATTCATTTACTGAACTGGAAACGTGGGCCTTAACATCTTGTTCTTGGAATCAATTTCCTTGTCTCACATATTTTATTACATACAACTCAGCTGGAGCATAAATCCATCCCTCTGTATGCACACACGTTTTAAAGTTAGGGGAAAAAATATCAGCATCTGGTTTTTAATTGCTTTGAACACTTCCCTGAGGAAAGGCCAATACAACTATTAGGAAGGAAGAATAATGGACACTGCAAGCATATTAGCACAGAGGAGAAAAAATTGATCATTTGGGAACCTAGGTAGAATCACACCACAGTGAGACAAGATCTCTGAGTGCATCAAGAAAACATAAAGACTGAGTGAGTAGAATCAGTGCAGATGCTTTCTTCCTCCCTAACAATTATCACGTTGGATCTCAAGGATAAAGATTTTCTATGCCTTTCCTAACCTGAAGTTAGTGGAAGTTATACCTGAGGCAATCAAAAAGAGCCTTGGTGGTGCAGGCTGTTAAATGCCTAGCACTTAAGTTCCAGCTGCCTGCAATTACTGCAGGCTCCAATCCCACCAGGCTCAAAGTTGACTCAGCCTTCCATCCTCTCGGGGTAGGTAAATTGAGGACCCAAGATTGTTGGGGGCAATAAGCTGTAAAAATGCCGCTTAGTAATAAGCAGGCATATACAATGGAATGAAGGCTATTGCTGAGTGCATTGGGTTGTGCTCCAAAAATTGTAAGCCACCCTGAGTCTTCGGAGAAGAGCGGCATATAAATGTAATTAAAAAAAATGTAATTTACTCTAGAGGCCCTATCTGCTTGCTTGTATCCCCCATTTTGGCAGGCAGCCCAGGTAGGAAAGTATAGATTTTCAAAAGGACAGTGTAATTGTCATTCTATGAAATTCTGCATTATAAAAATATGTCATAGTGTCATTGTAGACACACAACTGGCTTCCTGGATCAGAAGAAATAGAAAGATCAACCTTGAGCACATCCTTTCCTGTCCTATATGTACATCTACTCAGAAAAGAGTCGTCTCAAACTTAATACCACTTAAGGCCCTATCATTACAATGCTCCAAAAAGAACTTGTGTTACCGGCATGAGCATCTGGATGTTTTCACTGAAGTTGCCCAGGAACGCCATAATGGCCATGCGCTGGGTCAGACGTTCGACTTTGCTGAAGTGCAGCATGAAGCGGTCTTCATCGGACAATTCCTCCACTGGCTTCCTCTCCTTCTCATACTGGCGCAGCAGCTTGACCTCATTCTCCGTTGGCAGAAAGCGCATCAGGCACTCCACAAAGTCCACTGGTAAGGTCTTCAGGTCAAACCTAAAAGAGGCCCCAATGAAGGAAGTCCCTCTATCAGAGATGGAGCATCCGGCTACAGATGGGCAAAGGACGCAAGGGGAGAGACTCTCTTAGCATTCCGTGATCCTGTCACCTAGGAATCAGCAACTTTGGCTCTCATAAAGCTTGTGGCCTAGCTCCATGGGACCTGAAACTTAAGCCCTAGTTAGGAAAAAGTGATCTGCCTTTATCCTGACTGACAGCTGTGTGAGGAAGAAGGTTGATAAGGAAAAAAGAGTGTTTCAGAAAGAAAAGAGCACTCCACCTATAATATGCTTTGGCATCCCCTACTCCAGAGGTGGTATTCAGCAGGTTCTGACCAGTTCTGGAGAACCGGTAGCAGAAATTTTGAGTAGTTCGAGAGACCGCAAATACCACCTCTGACTGGGCCCGCCCCCATCTATTCTCTGCCTCCCAAGTCCCAGCTGATCGGCTGGGTCTTCTTTTGTTGCCCTGCACAGGGGAACAGAGCTGGAAAGCAGGTTAGTGGGCTGGGGAAGGAATGGGGATTTTGCAGTATCCTTCCCCTGCCACGCCCACCAAGCCACACCATGCCCACAGAACCGGCAGTAAAAATATTTGAATCCCACCACTGCCCTACTCCTATTATTTGCATATCTCGTGACCCCTTCCTCATTATGCCTGCAGATATACACTTCCTGACAGAGAAGAAGGTTGCCTGCGTAAGAGGAAAAACCACAGGCTGGGGTGGGATGGGAGACTCACGTGTGGATGGCTTTGCAGATCTCCTCTGTGGTTCTGCCTGCCTTACGCAACGTGATGGCCAGGTTCTTCGCCCGGTTGGCCTCCAGGAGGGTCACTTTGTTGACTGCTTTGTGTGATGCCTTGTTTTTAGAGCAAAGAAGATCGATAGCAGGGCCCTGTGCTTTGGTCTTAAAGAGCTCCTCAAACTTGTCCAGATCAAGATCCTTGGGGAAAAAGAGGAAAGAGTGAGTTACCTCATCAACTGTAATTACAACTGCTAACAGCTTGTGGCTTTTTTCACTTCTTGGTATTTTGCTGTTGTGGCTGCATATTACATATTAAAACCATACAGTACATTTTGGGAACCGAGGGCTCCAATAATGCATTAGGATTGGGTAGTAAGTTCCATTGGTGTTCAACGGTTGCTGTGAATTTCAGTTGAAGAATCTAATTATCTGCTCCATTTGCAGGCAGAATTGTGGCAGACAAATGTCAATGTTCAATACAATTCAAATCAAATGGCATCTGTCTTTACTGCTCCATTATTGCTGCTAGCACCCGCTTTCTGCCAAGTTTCTTCCTTCCTTCCTTCCTTCCTTCCTTCCTTCCTTCCTTCCTTCCTTCCTTCCTTCCTTCCTTCCTTCCTTCCCTTCTCCCATCTCACAAAAGGGACTCTAGGCAACTTACAACAATTAAAATCATTTCCCGTCCTTCCAGGTTCTTATTCTTGTTCTACTCTTCATATGTGTTATCTTCCCAATTCTACTTGTAATTCTACTCCCAGTCAAACTGACTTTTCCTTCTCTCACTCAAACTGAACAGCAGACTTAAAAAAAAAATCAGCATTAGAGCTTCAGCTCCATGACACTGTAACAGTCCAAAAAAGAAAGCAAAACCCCAGGGTGTGAACTAAGAAAGAAAATCATTTTGGGAATTATGTATTTAAAATCTCAACTCATGCCAGCACTCACTTCTCCGTTTCCCTCACCTCCAAGATCTTTTCATCATCCAGTTCACTGAAGACCGTCCCACTGATCTGGTTGGGCTTCAATGCTGTCCAGTTAAAAACTGGCAAGCGGAACTTGGTCTTGATGGGCTTCTTAATCCGGATTGCTTGGTGCCAAACAGAGAAACAAAGCATGACTAGGTCATATGGAAAAGAGAAGATATTCTCAGCCTATTCCCAACAAGTCAGTCAGAGGAAAAAGCTTTCATTCTGGCAATTTTCTGGTGAGTTTTGGTTAACTTTTGTTAGTTTCCCTTATGCCATAATTTCTGAAGAATAGTATCTATGTGATTTGGACATGTCAACAAATCCTTTCCCGCTTCTGTATGCAAATGCTGAGGGAAATTATTCATTGATCTGTTCACAGGCATATATATCTGGACTACAGCACTCCAGACAATTCCAACATGGCAACAAAGAATTACAGTGTACCCCTGTCATTTATTTTTGCAGCCCAGATATGACATGCCTCATCTGGGTTTCAAAAGAAACAGATGAATTTTCCTGAAGAGAATGGGGCTTGTTTCCAAAAAAAAAAAACCCTGCCCATATTTCAAGCTGTATATCTGAAGCCAGAACCAAAATTAAACTATCTATTTTTAATGGAAACAAATTATTTTAGTTTTTGCTATTTTAGTCCAATAGAATATGTCATTTTTCCCAAGAACATTCAAACTATTAAAAATTCAATGTAATGGGATGCCAAGAAAAAAAACATCCATACAAATGACATAAATTGCATTTTGGGGAAAGCATACATTTTCTCAACCATATTGCATAATTTACTCGGCAACAGTTTCTAGTTGCTTAATTCAGTTTTATTAATTAGCTTTTTTGGCTCTCTGGCATTTCCCTCAGACTTTCCAGTCTAAATTTATACCCATAAGGGCTACAAGCATATATTGTAAAGTGGAACCTACATTACTACTTACATTATTTATCTTCAGACCCTTCTCCATTCAATTAGCATCAAGTATACAGTAACTCCCATGCTATCTTACTGGTCAGGTCTATTTGGGGGAACAGATGTTGAGCCGGTGGTGGCACAGTGGTTAGAATGCATTATGGGCTCAAGGTTAACTCAGCCTTCCATCTTTCCGAGGTCAGTAAAATGAGGACCCAAATTGTTGGGGGCAATATGCCGACTCTGTAAGTCACCCAGAGAATGCTGTAAAGCATTATGAAGCAGTGTATAAGTCTAAGTGTTATTGCTATCTACCTGATAAGCCCATTGTGAGAATCACCGAAGGAGATGTGCCAGGAAGAGGTGGAGCTGGTGGACACTTGTCTATGAGGAAAGAAATAATAGATAAATAAATAAAACAAGGCAACTCCCCTCATGGCAAGATGTTGGCTTGTTAGCTCTAGAGTAGAAGCCTACCTGGTAGTGGAGGAGGGGGTGGGGGAAGAGGGGTGGAGGAGGGGGTGGAGGAGGGGCAGCCTCCACAGGAGGCAGGACAGGCAGGCAAAGTTCATCCTCAGAGATGTCACAGAAATTGATCTCTGCCTCTGGAGGTGGTGGCAGCGGCAAGTGGTCACTCCCCATTGGATGTGAGGTATAGTGATGTCGGAAGGCTTCTTCCTTCTCCTTGATAATTCTGCGCAATGTATGAACTTGGTGGCTGGCACTTTCGTAGGTCTCCTGTCCCAGATACAGAGATATAACAGCGTCTTTCTTACCTCTAAAAATCATTCCCTGCTTAACATCTCAGGCAATCCTAATCACAAAGGACCAATCCCATCAGACCTTCCCCAATTCAGGGACCTCCAGGTGGATTGGAGGTTTGAGTGTTGCAATCCAACCCAGCTGGCAGATACAGACTGGGAAAGGTTGCAAGGGTCATGGTATGCTGGAATGTAAAATCACAAGCATCTCCAACCGTACCATTTCTGAGAATGAGAACGAGTTACATAATGTAATTTCCTTCATAAGGAGAAAATATCTGTCTATATGGAAAACAGTATGTGGGGAATGTCTATGGAGATTCTCAGTCATCCAGGCCGTGGTTGTCCCAAAGGTGCTTTTTTCAAGAGGCAACTGGACTTTCTGGTTTTTCTTTTGAAGACGTTTCACTTCTCATCCAAGAAGCTTCTTCAGTTGAAGAACTGAAGAAGCTTCTTGGATAAGAAGCAAAACATTTTCAAAGGAAAAAAAACTGACCAAAAGTCCACTTGCCTTTTCATAAAATGGAATGGATGGATGACTGAGAATTTCCATAGACATTTGACCTGTTGGATGATACTGTCAAACTCATGATGACACCCATGAAAACTGATGCATATTATTCTCCCCCTTTGGCCGGAAAGATCCATGGGGATGAGCAAGTTAACTTTCCCCACAGTACCTTGTCAATTACCTTCTCTGGAAAGTCTAGATGAAACCATCAGTCACACCTCCATGCTCTGGAGGGCACCTTCAATTCCCTTTCTCGGATCCACGTACCTTGACAATCTCCAATTCCTTTTCCCGCTGCAACAGTTGTTTCTCCAACTCAGCTACCGCATTATGTTCTCATTCTCCAGATCCAGCAGCTTTTCTGTCAACTGAATAACACAGAACAGGAATCACCGACTGGTCTTTCCTTTTTTTTTTTTTAATTCATATTTATATCCCGCCCTTCTCCGGAGACTCAGGGCGGCTTACAGTTTTTTGGGGGGATACAACCCAATGCGCTCAACAACAGCCTTCCTTCCATTGTATATGCCTGCTTATTACTAGCATTTTTACAAAGTCAGCTTATTGCCCCCAACAATCTTGGGTCCTCACTTTACCTACCCCGAGAGGATGGAAGGCTGAGTCAACCTTGAGCCTGGTGGGATTCAAGCCTGCACTAATTGCAGGCAGCTGGAGCTAAGTGCTAGGCTATTAACAGCCTGCACCACCAAGGCCCTCCTTTGAGTCAAGACAGCTCTGTTTTTATTGTTTGATAACAATATGTTCAACAACTCACTTGTGAGGCAGACTCTCACCAGTGAGGTAGTGACTGTTACAAAAACCAAAAGCCATTAGTGTTTTTTGAAATAGTTAACAAACACATTTTAGCTTAACTGTACCTTCTTCCCTTTGCATGCCCCAGGCAGGAGACTTTACACCTCAGACAATGAAGTGAATTCATGGGACCTTTTATATGGCATGCAAAAACTCCCTAATTTAATTCCTGGCATCTCCAGGCAGGGCTAGAAAAATCGCTGTCTCACCTACAAGTGGCCCTCGACTTAACAACCACAATTCTGCTGCTAGGTGAGATAGTTGTTAAGTGAACTTTACCCCCATTTCATGACCTTTCTTGACACAGTTGTTAAGTGAATCACTGCAGTTGTTAAGCCAGTCACATGGTTGTGACGTGACTCTGGCTTCCCCACTGACTTTGCTTGTCAGAAGGTTGCAAAAGGTGTTGACATGACCCCCCCCCAAGACACTGCAACCCATTGTAAATATGCCAGGTATCTGAATTTTGATCATGTGACCATGGGGAGGCTGCAATGGTCGAAAGGGTGAAAAATGGTCTTATGTCACTTTTTTCAGTGACGTTGTAACTTCGAACAATCACTAAATGAACTGTTGTAAGTCGAGGACTACCTGTATTTGAGTTAAGGTATACAGTAGGTGGATCAGCTATTGGACTCTTCACAATGAAAATCCCTATGTTCTAAAAGCCGGTGAACTTGTCACTAGTTTAAAAAGACTTGGATAAATAAATGCTTAGCAACTGAATGGAACTTCCTTGTTCGATATGACATATATTTCTTTACTTTAAGAGTAAATAGTAAGAAAGGCGAAGGACATTTCTTTAAATAGCCTATGTACCGTAATCCACATTGGCAAAATGGGTTCCAGGATTAGCTGCCCATCCAATATGACTTTTCCATGTTAAAAAGTCTGTACACTTACATGTGATAAGTGCTCTTCCAGTTCTTCTACTTTCTCCAAAGCCACGTTCTTGGTCTCTGCATCTTCTAGCAACCCACCTACATCAAACACATTGTCCAGGTAGGCCTGAATTTGCACTTGCAGCTTTTCACTTTCTGTGTGTCTTGACTTCTGTTGAGGAGAAGGGAACAGTGTTAAAGGCCGGAGGCTCCTAGTGTTCTTCTGGATGCCACCAGGTCCCCAGCAAGAGCCCCTCTGAGCTACACCTGACTTTCTCAAAGTTGCACCCCATGGATAAGTTCTATTTCAGCCATCCATCTCAGAGGCCCAAACTGGAGATATAAGAAACAGCTCTACAGGTAATGAAAGTATCATACGAAAATAAACCACTAAAGTATTCCATGATAATTATCAAGCCATTTGTGGAAAAATCTGAGATTTTTAAAAATACAAATGTATATTAACTTTATCATGATTTCCTTTCACTCCCATCCTCATCCCTACAGAATTCTGCATCCGATCATTTGATGTAATGATGGATATTTGTTAGTAGTCTTTAAATCCTGCAAAACGTAAAATCACCAAACTGGTAGTTACACCAGTTGGATCCTACCCCTGATCTACCTGCAGTTGCTTTTTTCACAATTAATTAATTAATTTTAATTAAAATTAAAATGTTAACAGACACACATTATTAGTAGATTTTTTAAAAAAAATCTGCCTTCTTCTAGAATCTGGATTCATATTGCACAACCATTTAAACACAGAAAACCAGGTTTGTAGACTGAGGTAAATATTCTTCCTTATGGAAAAATGCTGTTAGCAAAAGGACTATTTTGTTTTTTTAAGAGACAGTTCTCTACTTTGCAGACGTTTGATGAGCTTCGAGCCGTTTCCCATATTTTCATTTGCCACATAAATTTAAGCCACAATATATGAGTTAAGAGCCCTTCATCTAGAACCAGGCAAGCATTGTACAACATTCAAATGAATCACTCCTGTGTAGATGTCTTGAACAATGTATAAAAATTGTGGGGTCAGGAAAAATAAAATCACAATATAAGTGATAGGTCTAATTTTGTTGTGCCTAATTATCTTTCTGCAAGCCCAGTCTTATATGTGGGAAAGAGATTAAATATTGTCAAATTTTAATGCCACTTGAGGTTTACTTTGTGATGGGACAAAATGTTACCTGTAAGAACTCTTCCAAACCCAGCTTGGTGAACTCGTATTGTAAGTGCACTCGGAAGTTCATGTCCTCTACTGAATGGACCACAATGTTGATGAATTGCATACAGGCTACCTATAAAAGAGAGAAAAGGCAGCTGGAATTGTGACACATGGGTTCAGTTATTTACTCTCCTTTAGCTTCTAGAATTCTTTTTTTTCAAACTGAAGAGAACTTAATTTTTAAAATGCAGCACACGCTATAGAATATAGCTAAGTCCCATCATTCTTCCATGCATAGAGTCTCTCCCTCCATGCGGAGAACCATGGGTTAATCTTATGCTGGAGAAGGAGAAGGGGAAGAGGAAGTTTCAGATTTCGTTCACTGAGACCATCTAATCCATGTTCTTTAGCAATTCCTTGAAGTAAATTGTTCCTTGGGTTGATAAAGACTCCTTACTCCTGCTGATAGATTTATCTGTCTACAATTTTATATAGAAGCCTTTCCCAATCTTGCCTAAAATGACCAATGACTTTCTGAATCCAAGCATATGCTCCAGCATTGACTTGTGGTCTCTTGCATGGGTGAATTCGCGATAGCAACTGGGGACAGCAGAAGTCCTACATTATCCATGGAATACAGTTAATCCTCAACTTACAACCACACTAGGTATCAGAAAATTTATCATTAAGGTGTGTGGTCATTAAGTGAGACATCATGTGACCACAACTTGCAAGCTTCCCTGCCACCTTCCCCACTTTGCTTGGGAACTCACAAGATCACGTGACTGTAGGATACTGCAACCATTATACATGCATGACAGTTGTCAGAATCACAATCAAGCGAATGGAAATATTGTAACGTTGTAAGCAGGGGTGGGATTCAGTTAATTCAGACCAGTTTGAGCGAACCGGATGTTAAATTTACATCTGGTTTGCTGAACCAGCTGGCTGGCCCCGCCCACCCCGCTCCTCCCCTCCCAGGAGTCTCCACGCGGCCAGTTTTGGATGCAGGTAAGTGCAGGGTCCGCATGGAGGCTCTCCTTTTTTTCCTACCTACCATGAAGTCAATGTTGCTATCTTCATTACGGAAATATTCCATCAGTTTCTCAAAGCGATGCTGCTCTTTGCATACCTAAGAAAAGAAAACACACCCGAATCATAAACAAGTAGCAGTCCTGATGAGCCTGCCAAATACATTTCATTCCATTGAATCTGACACATTTCCATAAGTGCTCCTCTACACAGCTGTGCAGTGGTTACTTTCATGCAGTAATTTCTTTCTCTGGTCACATATCCAGAGAGAGAGAGTTTCGTTATCAGCAGGTGGTACAGGAGAGCAAGTACTGTGTTTGAATTATCCCCACAGAAACACAGGTATGAACAGGTTAGCCACCGTGGGGGCCTGCTGGTTTTCCTTTAATCACTTCAGGCTTTATTCATTTTAGCCTTTTATTTATTAGATCAAGCTTTTGAATGTTTTGACAGGATTGACAGCCAAATGGAACATCTAATAAAACACATGATCCACATGTAAATCCTTCAGGAGTCATTCACAACAAGAAAGAGAAGATTTTTTTCCCCCAGAAAAATGTCAGGCTCTTTGAGAAGCTAATGATGAAAAGATCCCACAGCTAAGAGTCTCTGACTTGAAATTCTGAAAATGAGACACTAAAGAAAGTTATCCAGAGAAGACCAGAGAAGATCGTGAGCACAGCAGGTATATGAGTATATAAGCAAAATAAGGTGGCATGCAGGCCTGGCCAAATCATGAGATTCAGGTTTGTGTTATCTGCTTATTTCTGCTCAGAGACTCAAGGCAATACCAAAAAGACTTCACCGATCAAAAACTCTGCTCAAAGGAATATGAGATACTTGAGTAGATTTGACTTGGGTTCTCATTTGGTAAAATAAAATAGTTAATGGTCACTATCCATCACATCAATTTTTCTCTGTTTTTGTCCCTCCCCGTTTACATCTATCTATGGGTTGTGACCAAAGTCCTTCCATCTAACCATTGTTTCCATCTGCTTCCTTATATTTGCATACCCTATCTCAAGGTAGCATTCCAGATGTGTTGGGCTTCAAAACCCATAATCCTTTGGATCTTCAGAGTTTGAAACCTATCTTTTCAAATAGATAATAAAAGCAACCTCACCTCCTTGAAGTTCTCAAAGGCAGCCAAAATGATCTCATGGCCGCCTCGCACAAGACACACAGCTGCCAGCAGTTCTAATACCAGGGCTTTTGTCCTGGGAAGACAAAAGAGAGACACAAAGCTAATGGACAAGCAACTAGAAAAAAAAAATTATGGAGCCCACATGGAGAAACAGTTGGCGTGGAACTTGTGGAAATGGCTACATTAACCTCTTCGATTAGAGAAAAAACAATATCCTTATTGATAGTTGAATGGAAACCCCTAACAGACTTTTTATAAAAGAGAAAAATACACTTATGATTAGTGGTTTTGATAGTTCCAAAAAAAAGATAATAGAAAGAGTGAGTTTTCTTTTGTAAACATAGCATAAGAGATAACTTTGTAATTGTGCTTATATTTACTGCAAATAAAATTGGAAGATTCTTCTATTTCTTTTGATTCTTTCTTTTTTTCTTTTTTCTTCCTTACTGGCTTTTACTCTTTATTAATTTGTGTTGATTTTTTATTTGCAAAAGCTTCAATAAAAATTTACCAGGAAGGAAGGAAGGAAGGAAGGAAGGAAGGAAGGAAGGAAGGAAGGAAGGAAGGAAGGAAGGAAGGTTGGTTCATCTGAAAATAGTACAGATAGTCCTCAACTTATGACCACAATTGAGCCCAACATTTCTGTTACTAAGCAAAGCATTTGTTAAGTGAATTTTGCCTCATTTTACAATCTTTTTTGCCACTGTTGTTAAGCTTCTTGTAGTTGTTAAGTTAGTATCATGGTTGTTAAGTGAATCTGACTTCTCAATTGACCTTGCTTGCAAGAAGATTAGAAAAGGTAATCTTCTCACCTCAGGACATTTCAACAGTCATAAACATGAATCAGTTGCCAAGTGTCCAAATTTTAATCCTATGACTATGGGAACGCTGCAATTGTTAAAGTGTGAAAAATGGTCATAAATTACTTTTTTCAGTGTGGTTGTAACATTTGAACAGTCACTAAATGTGCTGTTGTACGTTGAGGACTACCTGAATTTTTATTCTTATCATACACATAGCACTAACCCTAATGTGGAACTAATTAGGCCTCTCTTGTCAACTTTGGTTATTGATCCTGGGAATATCGCAACATAAAGTTAAGACTCCATCTGTTGCTCAGCATTTAATAGTTCCTATTAAAAAAAAACCTTCCCCATTTGCAATTCTGACATTGTTGAGACTGCTCCTTAAAATCAAAAGATATGTCACTATGGACTAAATCTGATCATTACTCCACGTAACAGAGGGTCTGGCTCTCCCCTTAAAAGTTTCGATCAACCTGAGGGAATACACAATTCCAGGATAGGAGGTAGAAAAATATAAGCATTAGCTATAGAAGTAGCTAGAAGTCTGATCTGAGATCTTCACAAGATAGACTAGCTATAGATACTAGAAGTCTGATTTTTTCACAAGGAAGACTACTATGGTGTATTTGGTGGAGTCCAGTGGATTAGTTCAGATAGATCTCTTTTATTAGGAACCCATCCACCCCAACTTTGGTGGAATGAAGTGCAGAATTACTTACTGATCACTAGTGATCTCCCAAATCAGGAGAATGTGATTTTAGATTAATGAATGGAAAAACCATATCCCGCCAGATGATTTTAAGATTTGCTTTTTTTTCCCCCATGTATATGGCTGCCCATCACACTGTGGTGACTTTGGGTGATTAAGAACAGTTAGAAAATAAAACCAACAACAAAAAAATAAGTAATTGTCAACCAAGGTAAAAACCAATAAGCAGCAATTAAAATAACCACATCACAAACTGACCCCGGGCCTGGGCACACAGTCATGACTTCAGGCTCTTGTGAAAGGTTGGCAGAGTCAGGGCCATCTAATCTCTAGGAGGAGGATGTTCCAAAGAGTGGGTGCCATGAAAGAAAAAGCTCATTTTCTGGGTCCCCTAGATCAGGAGTCTCCAACCTTGGCTACTTTAAGCCTGGTGGACTTCAGCCAGCTTTGCTGGCTGGGGAATTCTGGGAATTGAAGTCCACCAGGCTTAAAGTGGCCAAGGTTGGAGACCCCTGCGGCCTAGACGACATTCCTTAAGTGGCCAGAACCATGACTCCTACCAGATCTAATGGGATGGGTAGAAGTGTTTGGGTCCCAACAAATAGACCACTCCCATACCATGCTTTACTTTCTAAGGATCAAGAGAGGAATTAATTACAAGATACAAAATTGTGTCGTCTGTGCAGGAAGAAAAGAAAAAAAAGACCCTGAGCTGTAGAGAAACTCTAGTGATGGTTATCATCATAAATATTATTTTATAGAACATATCAAAAGATGCCAAAGGCATGACTTGCTCACATGCCTGCTGTTCTCCAGATGTGCATCCAACCATCACTTAATGCCAAGTGTTAAGGAATACTGCTGAACTGATTTAAGATACGATCAAGTAACTTTTTTCTGGAGAGTTTAGGTAACCAATGAATTTACATAAACAACACAGCCAGGCAGTATTTCTGGCTGTATACAAAGCTTTCAGAAAGACCAAACAATACTGACATACTGCAAAACAAACGCACATCTGCTTTACAAATTAACATGTGTTTGAAATCAGATTTACTAGCTGGAGATAGGCCACAATTTCAGTATTGTTTAGTTTTTTTCAGAGTTGAAGGCAGCTTGAAAAATGCACCACTGCTGAAAAGGGAAAATTCGTTGTACTGTTAGCCTTGCTATAAAGGTATTACAAATGATTGTGATATTTCACAAACCTGCTCACTCTGCCTGATTAGCTGGGATAGTAAGTCAAAAGAAAATTTTGTTTGGCCTCCTACCATGGGACACAACACTTCTAAGTCACTTTCAACTTGTTCAGAACATACCTATTTGCCTTTTTATAAAGACTGCACTTCTAGTACAGTTTGGAAGGTCGTGCTTTCCAAACTTATCAGAAAACTTGTACCCTCATGATATCGGAAACACAAAATTAATGATATAATCTTGAAATTGGTCTCATTTTTCAATATTAATATAGTCCATGTAAACCACACCATATAAGCCTTAGTACACCATTTCAGAAACAACAATCTTCATTTTCATGAGGCTCTTGAGTATAAAGTTGTCTTACCTGGGGTTTTTGTTGTTCAAACTGAGAGCAATCTCATTAACAGCATGAGGATGTGACATGACCAAATTGAAGCCATACTGGAAGGGAAGGAATTTATATAAACATTAGAAGTTATAAGAAACGCTCAACCAAACAGATAGCCTTATTTAAGATGTAATACGCATATCTAGAGTCCCAAAGGTTCTTTTTCAACAGGTAACTGGACTTCGTTTTTCCTTGGAGAAGTTTTGCTTCTCATCTAAGAAGCTTCTTCAGTTCTGATGTCTTCAAGGAAAACAGAAAGTCCAGTTGCCTTTTGAAAAAGCATCTTTGGGATAACCAGGACCTGGATGACTGAGAATCTCCATAGACACATACCATATAGAGAGAGAGAGAGTGATTAATGAAAGAGAGAAGTGAGAAAAAAAGAGAGAAATTGGAAACAAGGATGGTTTGCAATGATAAAAAGTTATGGAGAAATACAGAGAAAGGTATTTATGTAAAGTAGATATAAACAGTTTCCTTTTTTGCCCCTCATGACATTATTATTATTATTGGCTTCCTTTAAATTAATATATTTCTGTGCTGTGCATTAAGCTAATTATCTTGAAAAGGGATGTCATAATGAGTAGGCAGGCATATATTATTTTAAAAGACATTTTATATAAATAAACTAATTATTAAGTCCTTTAAAATGTCACATATAGCATAGCTTTGTTACACACAAACCTGGGGCGTAGTTAGATAGCTACAAATTATCATACAGAATACTCAGGTAATAGGGAGGGAGAAGTAAAAGAAAAAGAAAAGGATATTAATTTAACAAAGAGTAGTCATATCAACTCACCACCCCAGCTATCTCCTTGGAAATACACTATTTAGTGATGGTGTCCCCCCATCTTCTGATACTCCATTTTCAAGTAAATTCTTTAGACAGAATGGAACTTTTAAGGCACAGCTAAGTGAAATTCTTTACTGGTATTGACATTAGGGGATGCTACATTGCTTGGAGAGCCAAAACCAACTGAGGTTAAGGAGCTTAGGGAGCTGACCCAGGAGCCCAGCAGAAGACCCAGCACTGAGCAGAAGTAACAATAAGACTGACTTTCCCACCCTATTTTCTCTCCCTGGCCCCCAAAAATCTCTCAGGTGTTTGAGCCAAAAGTTCTCCTGAGGCAAAGCCAAATTATAAATGTAATAAAATGCATGCACAAATTTAAAACCACTGATTCTAAGAGTCCAATTTTCCTACAAATTCACCACAGCCAAGCACCCCAAAACTCCTATCCCAGCTCAAAGCCAGCCCTCCTAAGGTTCAGGCCAGCCAATACCTGATAGTTCATGATGGCTCGTAAACACAAGATGCACACGTGCACATCGTCTTTCTGGCTCACCAGCCGTGAGTTCTTCAGAGCTTTTCTGCTGGGAAGGGTGGTGTATCTGGCAAAGAGAAGAGAACCCTACATTTAGCAAGGAGCAGTAACCTCTCCAGAAGAATGCTGTCACTTGCCAAGGATGAGGTCACAGTCACAGCTAAGAAGGAACACTGAAATTAGAATCACCAGCTTCTGTCAAGAGATTTGCCCAAGATGTATGTTTTCCTTTGGGAACAGAAAAGTCTGGGTGGCCCCAATACCTTCCTTGCAATCTGATAGCAGCTGTTCTAAAGACAGAAGGCTCCTAGAATTGCCAGTCAGAAGGCATCCTGCAGCTATCCCCTCTTTTCCTATTTTACAGATCTTGGTAGACAGAAAGGTTTGGGGCATGAGGGAAATTAAATAAACGATAGGGAAAAAATATTTTTTCTTGGGAAGCAACTTTAAACCATTCAAGGGATTTCCCCCATGTTTTATTTCATTATTATTAATTATTATTATTATCATTATCTATTATTATCTGTTATTATTTGTTTCTGTTAGAAAAAAAATCCTTAAAAAGCCTCAAAAAGTTACTTTAGCAAAATGAAGGCATGTGTTGTTTTTTATCAGCCCAGATCAGGAAACCCAAACCAAGGCACTTAAGCAAAGCAATTAAAATGTTTTTTTTTAAACCAGGAGAGAAAATTAATTTTTCTTGATGGAAAATAATCAAAAAATTGGAAGAAAATATTATCTTCCACAAGGAATAGAGAAACTAGCTAGTTCCCAACAGAGTGGCATGTAACATAAACATCTGAGCAGCAGGGAGAAACTTGAGGTGAACACTTCAGATCTCATCGCTAGAAAAGAATGTTCAGCTAAGAGAGGACATTTGCAGAAGTTATCGTGATAAAGTTTACTTTTTCTCCCCAAATATTCAGTTCTATTCCTTTCTCTTCTTGTAAAGGCAGATGATCCAAACTGTAATCTTGACTGAGATGCAGGAAGGTGCTGGACCTTTCAGAGCTACCATGTTTCCCCAAAAATAAGACACTGTCTTATATTTTTTTTGGCTCCCAAAAACACACTAGGTCTTATTTTCAGGGTAGGTCTTATATATATATATATATATATATATATATATATATATATATATATATATAAAAAAAAAACACCATATTCATGTAGAACAATGTACATTTATTCATGTACGAAACCATGAACAAATCGCATACTGTGTTTCCCCTAACATAAGACACTGTCTTATATTTTTTTTTGGCTCCCAAAAACACACTAGGTCTTATTTTGGGGGTAGGTCTTATTTTGGGGGTAGGTCTTATTTTGGAGGTAGGTCTTATTTTCGGGGTAGGTCTTATTTTGGGGGTAGGTCTTATTTTGGGGGTAGGTCTTATTTTCGGGGAAACACGGTAGTATGGTTATTACAGTGCTTTACAGCCCTCTCTAAGCGGTTTACAGAGTCAGCATATTGCCCCCAACAATCTGGGTCCTCATTTTACCCACCTCGGAAGGATTATCCAATACGGCATTCTAATGCCTATTTTGAATTATAGTTTCCACAATCCCTTGCTCATCATGTTGGTTGGGATAGATTAGAGTTGAAGATTAAAATTTTTGGACAGCATCTATTTGCCTATCCTGCATATTATCATCATTGCAGCAGCAGGTTACCAATTGACTTTCTCTCTGAAGGTACCAGTGCCATCACAGCAGATGGCTCTGTTTTTTTAGCTGTCCCTTTGAGCAAGAATAAACTCCCATGAGGGCTCCATCTTGTAAAAGCAGCTGATTTTCTTTGGGCTTTTTTAGCCTGAGCAAGTTGGCTTTTCAGGCGCAGGTTAAACCTGTCTCTCAATCCATATGTTCCTCCTAAACCACCCACTTGTCTTCAAACCAAAAGCCATAGACTACAGAGGTGGTATTCAGCAGGTTCTGACCAGTTCTGGAGAACCAGTAGTGGAAATTTTGAGTAGTTCAGAGAACCGGCAAATGCTACCTCTGACTGGCCCCGCCCCCATCTATTCTCTGCCTCCTGAGTTCCAGCTGATTGGTTGGGTCTTCTTTTGTTGCCCTGCACAGGAGAATGGAGCTGGAAAGCAGGTTAGTGGAGTGAGGAGGGAATGGAGATTTTGCAGTATCCTTCCCCTGCCACGCCCACCAAGCCATGCCCACAGAATCTGTAGTAAAAAAAATTGAATCCCACCACAGCTCTTGTTCACATGCCCACATATATCTGCATGCACACAGGCCAGTACCTGGCCTGTGATGTACATCACGGTATGCTGCCACATAGCACCCAATTCAAGAATACTTACCAAGATAATAAGGACAGGGGAAAAGAGAGAGAACAGGAGACCCAGCAAAGACAGGCAAACAGAGCAGGGCAAAGGACAAGGCCTGGAGCAGAGAGGAGACCTGGCCAGCTACCCACAGAGGAACATCAAGGGGAAGAGTGGGAGTGAGAAGAAGAAATCAGTACACGGCATCCCCTGGAGGGCAGAAAGCAGGGCAGGTTTATTACTGTATGAGTAGCACCGCTGAACAGGATACATACTGGAGGTTGCGAGGCAAGACAGAGGTACATACCGGAGAGCGGACTGGCGCGCAGAGCGAGCAAGGCTGTTGGCGTAGGGAGCAGACAGGGTGCTGGGGTGATGCAGATCCTCTATGGACCTGCTCCAAGATTTCAGCTTCTCTAGCGCTCCATCCTCGCTATTTTCCAGACCCTCAAAATCAAACCTGGAGGGCAGACAGGGAACATACACCATACACACAGGGAAGCTTTAGGGCAAAAGCCGGCACGAAGGGGTCAAAAGCTCTGGATTTCCCCAAAGGATGGATGTTTCTGCAAGCCACAAGTCAGCAACATGGAACATGACAAGGTGGGAATTTGATAGTGCTCTCTGTGGGTAAAATCTCAGCATACAGAAATCACTGCTGCACACAAAAATTCCGAGGGCAATTTTACAGTATGGTTATGCCAGTACAGAAGCCACTGTATATTCCCCACCCTGTGGGGAGAATTTGTATTAAACACAGTCTTTTCTGGCATCACCTTGTGCTATTTGACCTGCAGTTCAGTTGTCCTTCATAGACTATAGTGTTTGCATTAGGATACGACTAAACAGCTCGATTTCAGGCATGTATCTTGGGAACAGCTGGTTCCATTTGTGCTGACTTCTGGATGGAGTTACTATTTTATAATAGATTTCTGGAGCAGCTGAAGCTGAAGGAAGTTCCTTGTTAAAGGAGGAATAGTTTTCCCAATGGGATGCTTTTTTGTAAGTCGTTTTTATGGTGTTCTTTAAATATGTGAACAGTGTTAAGCCGATACTGGCTCCTGGTCTATTTAAAAGATCAATTCAAAAAAAGGAACTTTGGAATTCTAAACAACCTGGGATGAAGTTATACGAAAAATCCTCTTGTCTCAGACTATTTCTGAGTGTTAAGATCTACAAATCCTTTCTAGATTTCTACCTTTTTTCAGTCACAACATTCCTACTTTAGTGCATTCTCATAGAGCAGCTCTGGTAAATCCTTGTATTTTGATGAAGTTCAATAATCTCTCTAAATCACATTTTTGTAGTACAATTCAAATCCAAATATAAGCTATTTTGCACAATGGTGTGTTCAGTTAGAACTGCTCAATTCTTTTACACTTCAAGAATGGAAGAGGTAAGAATGCAAGTTTCAGATACCTACATTTTTATGTTTTGGCTAGATCACTGATTTTAAAAATGAAGATACTGGACAATTGGAAGAAAAACAGTCAATCTCTGAAAAAAGGCATTTTTTGGTTGTTTAACATAATTCACTCCAAGATCCCTGCTTCCTGAGAGTGGGATAATTTGGAAAAAAAATGACATAAACTGCCAAGGCAGAGAGATCAAGATAAGAATTTATGAGGATAAGGAGACAACTTCAAGAAAATTCACCTTCCAGTCAGAACTAGCTTAGGATAGAAAATAGCATCTTTCCAGATTACCTCATGCCCCACCATTCCTGATAGAGCTATACAGGTGAAACTCAAAAAATTAGAATATCGTGCAAAAGTTCATTTATTTCAGTAATGCAACTTAAAAGGTGAAACTAATATATGAGATAGACTCATTACATGCAAAGCAAGATAGTTCAAGCTGTGATTTGTCATAATTGTGATGATTACAGCTTACAGCTCATGAAAACCCCAAATCCACAATCTCAGAAAATTAGAATATTACATGCAATCAATAAAACAAGGATTGTACATAGAACAATATCGGACCTCTGAAAAGAATAATCATGCATATGTACTCAGTACTTGGTCTGGGCCCCTTTTGCAGCAATTACTGCCTCAATGCAGTGTGCATGGAAGCTATCAGCCTGTGGCACTGCTGAGGTGTTATGGAAGACCAGGATGCTTCAATAGCGGCCTTCAGCTCTTCTGCATTGTTGGGTCTCATGTCTCTCATCTTTCTCTTGGCAATGCCCCATAGATTCTCTATGGGGTTCAGGTCAGGCAAGTTTGCTGGCCAATCAAGCACAGTAGTCCCACGGTCATTGAACCAGGTTTTGGTGCTTTTGGCAGTGTGGGCAGGTGCCAAATGAAGTCAGCATCCCCATAAAGCTCATCTGCTGAAGGAAGCATGAAATGCTCCAAAATCTCCTGGTAGACGGCTGCGTTGACTCTGGCCTTAATGAAGCACAGTGGACCAACACCAACAGATGACATGGCTCCCCAAATCAACACAGACTGTGGAAACTTCACACTGGACTTCAAGCATCTTGCAGTGTGTGCCTCTCCATTCTTCCTCCAGACTCTAGGTCCTTGGTTTCCAAATGAGATGCAAAAGTTGCTCTCATCAGAAAAGAGGACTTTGGACCACTGAGCAACAGACCAGGTCTGTTTTTCTTTAGCCCAGGTAAGACGCTTCTGACATTTATTGTTCAGGAGCGGCTTGACAAGAGGAATATGACATTTGAAGCCCATGTCCAGGATCCGT
Organism: Naja naja; assembly: GCA_009733165.1. NCBI lineage: Eukaryota > Metazoa > Chordata > Lepidosauria > Squamata > Elapidae > Naja > Naja naja. Next base: position 163,158,943 of record CM019149.1, read on the forward strand.
CTGTGTGTGGTGGTTCTTGATGCACTGACTCCAGTCTCAGTCCACTCCTTGTGAAAGTCCCCAACACTTTTGAATGGCCTTTTCCAGACAATCCTCTCCAGGCTGAGGTCATCCCTGCTGCTTGTGCACCTTTTTCTTCCACACTTTTCCCTTCCACATAACTTTCTATTAATGTGCTTTGATACAGCACTTTGGGAACATCCAACTTCTTCTGCAATTACCTTTTGAGGCTTTCCCTCCTTATGGAGGGTGTCAGTGATGGTTTTCTGCACAACTGTCAGGTCAACAATTTTTCCCATGATTGTGATTCCTACTGAACCAGACTGAGAGACCATTTAAAGGCTCAGGAACCCTTTGCAGGTGTTATGGCTTAATTAGCTGATTAGAGTGGGACACTTTGAGCCTAGAATATTGCACCTTTTCACAATATTCTAATTTTCTGAGATTGTGGATTTGGGGTTTTCATGAGCTGTAAGCCATAATCATCACAATTATGGCAAATCACAGCTTGAACTATCTTGCTTTGCATGTAATGAGTCTATCTCATATATTAGTTTCACCTTTTAAGTTGCATTACTGAAATAAATGAACTTTTGCATGATATTCTAATTTTTCAAGTTTCACCTGTACACTACATGTACATACCTTGAGTTCCCTTGTCTGTTCAGCCCTTGGGACTTAACTAGCAAGGACATTTGGGCAAATTCAAGGTGGAAGTGTCCCAACAGAAGCAAGAACAGAGCTGGTTAGGTCTCTCGAGTGTTCCTCAAAACAATTGCCAGAAATTTTTTCCCCTCTTGTTTTAATATCCTTTGGTCTTTCTTTTCATGTTTCTGTTAGGATACCTAAATATTATTGCAAAATGGAATTCTATGGCCTTTCCAACTAATTTTTGAGGACTCTGGGGACCAATTTAGGCCATCTGTTGGAGGCTTCATGAACAGTACGATCAAAGCAATATGCAGTTTATTATTGTAACGGCACAACATCAACCCAACCCCCTTTTTAAACCATCTTTCTGATACTCGCTTGTCTCTCAACCAAGTAGCAGACAGTAGGGAAGAAAAGATTTACTTAAGTTTTGAAATTAAGCCTCAGAGCCACATATTCTTCTATATCTTCAAGCTGCCATCCCTAGTCTATGACATCTTGTGTGGATCAAGCATTAATAGAACTTCAGATCCCTTTTTTTGAAGCAACAAAAAGAAAGGTAGACAATACTGGGCTGGGCTGGACTGATCTCCTAGGGGAGAGGGTGGGTTTTAAATTCGATTTTAATTCGGTTTTATACTTGTATTTTGGCTTGTTTAGTTTAATTTCTTTTTAACTAATTTATTGTTCTGTGTTTTTATCTGTGAGCCACCCCGAGTCCTTTCTGGAGAGTGGCGGCATACAAGTCAAAACAAATAAACAAATAATAAATCTTTCACTTGCTGCATTTTCAGTTTCAGTTCAGAAAAGTGGAACATGTTAATTATAATGTGATTAATGAAATGCTAGACAATTAGCCAACTCTCAATTATTTGTACCTGTCATTTTATTTATGTTGTTAGTCTACCAAGACATACATGCCACACAGCCAGCAAATTTTTTTGCGGAAGTACCTCTAATGCAAACTACTATCTGCAAGTGCCAGTTAGGGAGACTTCCATAATGAGCAAAAAGCCTGGCATGGAAAATGCTGAAAGCAACATGTAAATTCTTCTCTGTCTGGGAATCTGAATGAGATTAAGGGTCCCACATATAAAACCAGGCTTCCAAAATATCACAATCCACTTGGTATGCAAACCTCATGATGTCTTCTTATAACTGGCACTGTTAAGAATGTATATGATACCAACATGAAACATCTACCTAGGTAGGGGATATTGTGAAGAAGGAAGAAGAGCCAGGGCATCTTGACAATAACACAATTACTTACATCACTGCGCATTGAGCAAATGAGAGGTAGTCCACCAGCACATCTAGGCCTTTGTTTTCATCGTTGAGAAATTCACGCACCCATCTGCAAAAATAAATAAAAATAAAAATTGACTCCAAAATATTATTATTCCAGATATTTTCTGATGTGACTTACTGACTGTGTTCCAAGTCAAACTGTGGCACTTTTGAAAGTCTATCTTTCCAACCACCTGTTCTCAACCTAATGGGATAACAATTTCCAGGATTTCCAGCTGACAGAGGACTGTCTCTTTATATTTTCAAATAGTGTTTAAAGGTGTTTATTTGTTTATCTGTCCAGTTTTGAAGCCATCTGACTCCTGGACCACTCTGGGCAGCCCACAGATAAAGAAAAAAAAACATGCAACAATGATGGCCTTCTTGACAGGTAAGCACAGAGCTGCCCTAGATATTAACTTGGAATCTTTCAATGGAGTCACATCCATGCCTTTTCTTTCCTTGAATGCTACCTGCTACCCAATATAATTTTCTCCTCTTTCCTTCTCCTCATTGTCTTCAGGTTCATAGGTTCACACTGCCGTTTCATCCATTTGATTGTGGCAATTCAAATAATTGCAACTCTCAGGAATGAGAACCTGAGAACTCTCAGGAATTCCTGCAACTCTCAGAAATGAGAACCTGAGTTTATAAGCACACTGAAAATGGTAATATTTTGGCTACAACTGATCTCATCCTCTTCTTCCTTTTTGTTTGTTTTTCTGTTTCTATATTTTTATAACCACTGTTTATGCTTGATTATGCCTAATCTTGTTTTAAATTAAGATTTCAGGGATGGATTTTGCCTAAAAAGACAAGGCATTAATTAGTTATAAATTAGACCAGCATTCCCTAACCTTTCCAGACTGGGCGGTGGGGAGACGGGATGGTTCTGTGTGAGCAGCGGGCAAGCGTGTACATGTGCACAACTCCATTTAATAATAATAATAATAATAATAATAATAATAATAATAATAATAATAATTTATTCGACTTGTATGACGCCCTTCTCCCTAAGGACTCAGGGCGGCTAACAATAAAACAACACATATTTACATATAATTTACCTAAAAACAAATTAAACCTAAACAAGTCGAGATAAGCAACAAAACATTAAAACCTTAAAAATTAAAACAGTTAAAAAAACCCCACTCGGGTCATTCCAGGCCAGCCTGTTGAAATAACCAGGTCTTCAGGTCCCAGCGGAAGGAGCGGAGATCAGGGGCCAAATGGAGATCCACGGGGAGCTGGTTCCAAAGGGTGGGCGCTCCCATGGAGAAGACCCTAGCCCTGGGAACTGCCAGCCGACAATACCTAACTGACGGTATCCCAAGGAGGCCCCTCCTGTGGGAGCGAACAGGGCGATCGGAATGTGATGCTGGCAGGAGGCGTTCCCGCAAGTACCCTGGACCCAAGCCATTTGGGCTTTATAAGTTGTTACTAGCACCTTGAAACTAACCCGGAAGGCAACTGGCAACCAAAGCAGGTCACACAGGAGGGGTGTAACATGGGAGTATCGGGATACTCCCATCACAGCCCGCGCAGCCTCATTCTGCACCAGTTGTAACCTCCGGGTAGTTCGCAAGGGCAGCCCCATGTAGAGAGCACTACAGTAGTCAATTCTGGAAGTGACGAGCGCATGAGTGACCATTCGAAGGGCATCTCGGCTCAGGTAAGGGCAGAGCTGGCGAACCAGCCAAACCTGGGCAAAAGCCCCCCTGGCCACAGCCCCCACCTGCTCCTCCAAACTGAGCTGTGGGTCCAGGAGGATGCCCAGATTCCTCACCCTATCCACAGTGGGCAACACCTCTCCCGGCATGACCAAAGATGGAACATCGCCTGAAAACCGAGATGCCGGTAAGAACAGCCACTCCGTCTTGGTCGGGTTGAGCCGGAGCCTATTCCTCCCCATCCAGACCCGTACCACCTCCAGGCACCAGGACATCACAGAGAGAGCATCACTCATCTGGTCTGGGGTGGAGATATAAAGCTGGGTATCATCAGCATATTGATGATACCTCATCCCAAAACCTCGGATGATCTCACCCAGCGGTTTCATGTAGATATTAAACAGGAGAGGCGAGAGAACAGACCCCTGTGGCACCCCACAAGTGAGGGGCCTTGGGGCCGATCTCTGCTCTCCTGCCAACACTGACTGCGAGTGGCCCAAGAGGTAGGAGGAGAACTACCGCAGAACGGTGCCCCCACCCCAACCCCGAGCCGCAGAAGGATACCATGGTCGATGGTATTGAAAGCCAGAGGATCTAATAGAGACCAGGACAGAGGAAAAACCCCTGTCCTGAGCCCTCCAGAGATCATCCATCAGTGCAACCAATGCTGTCTCCGTGCTATGTCCTGACCTGAAGCCCGATTGATACGGGTCTAGATAATCAGTTTCCTCCAGGAACAAGGGAAGTTGCTGCACCACCACGCTCTCAACAATCTTCACTAAAAAGCGAAGGTTGGAGACTGGATGGTAGTTGTCTAAAATGGCCAGGTCCAAGGCAGGCTTCTTGAGGAGGGGCCTCACCACCACCTCTTTCAAGGCGGCAGGAAAGGATCCCTCACTCAAGGAGGCGTTGACAACTGCCTGGAGCCAGCCGCGTGTAACCTCCCTGGAGGCATAAACCAGCCAGGAAGGACACGGGTCCAATAAACACGTGGTGGAGGACAACCTCCGCATGATCCTGTCCACTTCATCAAGGGAGACCGGGTCAAACTCAACCCAGGTAGAATCAACCAGATCCGCCGCCACCTCATCATGGACCACTGCCAGTCCGAGTGCAAGCCGGCCCGAATCCGAGCAACCTTATCCGCCAGATGTAAACTAAATTCCTCTGCTCTGCCTGCAAAGGGTCCGCCCCCTCCCCCACTTGAAGGAGGGAGCGGGTAACCCAAACAGGGGCAGGGCGATCATCTGCGGACACAATCAGAGCAGAGAAGTAAACGTGCCTCGCCGCCCTGATCGCTTCCAGGTAGGTCCTAATATAGGCTCTTAGCTGGCTCGGGTCGAATTCGGAACGGCTAGTCCTCCACCTGCTCTCTAGGCATCTTCTCCGCCACTTCATCCCCCGGAGCTCCTCTGAAAACCAGGGAGCTAACCGGGATCTACGGCGGGGAAGAGGCCGCAAGGGGACAACCCGGTCGAGCACCTCCGAGGCCTCCTGTTGCCAGGCGGCGGCCAGCGCCTCGGCTGGGCTGTGATTGAGGGAGGTGGGCAAGAACCCCAGCGCCATATGAAACCTATCAGGGTCCATCAGGCATCTGGGGCAGAACCATTGAATTGGCTCCTCATCCCAGCAGCGAGGGATATCACCTTGAAAGACTAGCCACAGAAGATAGTGATCTGTCCATGACAAGGGTAGGGTAGACAAAGAACCCCCCCCCAGGTCACTGCACCACTGTCCTGAGACAAAAACAAGGTCAAGCGTGTTCCCCCCCTCATGGGTGGGCCCATGAATTACCTGAGTCAGGTCCATGGCTGCCATGGATGCCATGAACTCCTGGGCCAAACTCGACGCCCTCCCCAAAGAGGGCAGGTTAAAGTCCCCCAGAACTATAAGCCTGGGGAGCTCCACCGCCACCCCCGAGAGGACATCGAGCAGACCAGGAAGGGCCATCGCCACGCAGCTGGGGGACAGGTACGTCAGCAACAAACCCAACCAACCTCCTGGGCCCAATCTCATGAGGAACGTCTCACACCCGCCTATCTCAGGGACAGTGGCCTCCCTTGGAAACAGAGTCTCTCTAACAACTATGGCTACCCCTCCGCCCCTTCCCTGGGCTCGAGACCGGTACAGCACACGGAAACCTGGTATACGCGCCAGCCACTCGCATAAATGAAGCGTGTGAACATGCATTTGCCCACTGCTTGTACAGGCGCATGCTTGCTCACCACTTCAGGCAGCCCACTTCTGAACAGCTCAAGGCCCCTGAATTAGAAGGATAGTTTGGGCATATAGAATCTTGCACAAAAATCGCATTCACTGTCTCCTACAAAGTGCTGAATTAGTACTTAAAGCACCATTTCCAAAACCATGAGGTATATCGCCCTCGGAGAAGTGTTACAGACTGAGTTCAGGGGAGGGATGAAGAACCTTTTAGTTGTACATTGTTATAGTACAATAAATCCATATTTCCCATTATATTGTTTTCATTGTTCATTTAGGTTTTCGGATTTTTAGGGGAGGCATGAATATTAAGATTACACTAAAGGGAAGTATGATGGTAAAACATTGAGGAACCCCTAATTTAGATACATGAAAATTCACATGAATGACAACAGTCTGGGAGGGCAGCCTGTTCAATGAAGCCCAACTTGAAGATTCATGGAATTATAACTGGAATTGTGCATGGAAAGCAAAGATGCTCCAATGGAAGGTTGTCCCTTTCCAATGGGAAATTCCCTCTCAAAGACTACAGTCAAGTGAAGGCCTATCTCCAGCCTAGACATCAGACATCAACACTTCTCATTCTCAAATAACCATTCAAATGCAGCTTATCTTTAGGACTATGTCCAGTCTGGAGTTTTGGACTGATGTATATAAACTGGACAGAGTTCAGAGAAGACAGAAGAACATGATAAATTTAGAAGGAAATAAGCCACTATGGCCCACCCAATGTGTGTTCAAGGAGATTGCTGTAGCCTCTAGTTGTTGTAAACAAAATATTGTAACTAGTACGGCTTTATCTTTCCATAGCAGGGAAGGGAGTGTTTGCTTAGGTTCCAAGACATCTGCTGGAGATCCCTCACCCTCCTGTAGTCTTTGATGCAAGGAGGGAAAGTGGCAAGGGAAACAAATCTGACAAATCTGTAGGCAAAGAATCAAACTGTACTTGTTGGGTAGCATCAAACGAAGCTGTGAATGTGTGTGACTTTGTATGTGGAGATGTGCCAACCCAGGAACAAGTACTGTGCATCATAAGAGAGAGAATGCCTGCAGCTAGTGGTTTCAGTATGTGCTGTTATTTCCTGAAGCAGCTTTGGCTGACTGCAATTTTGACCATTAATCATCCAGACCCTGAAATGGTGCCTATAGTCAGTCAGTCAGAGTCCCTCTCTCTCTTCCCCACCCTCTCCCTCCCTCCTTCCCTACCTCCCTCTCTCTCTGTCTCTCTCCACCCGCCTATTTCCTGCCTGTCTGAACTTCAGCCTCCAACCCCAGTGTGTTTCCTGTCTGATTTCAGTGGCTGCAACTACTAATTTAGAGTCTTCAATGCATTTGTTGAAGGCTAAAGGATGTGGAGGAAGGAGCAAAGGCTCTCTAAGGCAAATCCCATCCTGTAGTCAGGTAAGGAAGAGGAATTACGAGCGGTTGTGTTTTTTTAAAGTGTGTGCTTATATAGAGACTGTTAAGTTTGCATGAAGAGTCAGACGCGAGGAGTTCCAGCAAAAGACTTTATTAGTGACTACAGCTCGAATAGACCCATCCTGGCTTGGCTACGGCTGCTTCTTATAGCCTGCAGCCGTAGCTGCCAGCCAATGGGAGTGCAGGGATTCTTCCCGCACTATTTAAACCAATACCATTTGACATTTTACAAGAACAGTTCAAATAAACCAATAACATTCAAACCTACATACATAACACCCCTCCCCACTAGGTTCAGTCCATACCAAACCCCAACCTATCTAATGTATTCCTTTAAATAGGTGGGGCTCTTACGTGTACGTTGAGACCTTCGTGGTTCAGAAGCTTTAACGTTCTCACCCAGTGAGAGAGGAAATGTGTCTGCTGACATTTCCCTGTTGGGACTTCCTGTGAAAGGAGACCCTGTTGAATTGTTAGAATCTGGTCTCTCCTCCCAACCCATCTCCATTCCAATGTCAGCACCCAAGTCAGGTAGTGATGTGCAATCTTCCACTTCTAAGGATGGATCTTGGCTTTGTGACAGGGTTCGGGATGGTTCCTGTCGCAATGGCTCGTTACACATGGGGTTGATTCCTGTTTGCTGATTTTCCTCCTGTTCCCCCTTCCCCTAGAAGAAACATCAGGTGAGGGACCTAGAGGAAGACAGGGGCGATGTTCTGAGGGACCCTGGATCTAAGTTGGTCAATGTGCCTGCTCCAGAGAGGCCATCCTCTGTTTGTACCCTGTAAGAACGAGGGCCAGTGATGTGAGTTATTTCAGCAGGAATCCACAAAGGTTCACCTATAAGGTTCCTAGCATAGACAGAATCTCCCACACTAAAAGAACGAACTTTGGAAGTGGAATCCAGTGGTGCGTTGGGTGCGTAAGTGGGATGAAGGCGGTCAAGGGAAGACCTAAGTTTCCTGCCCATCAACAACTCTGCTGGGGACAAGTTAGTTGATGGGCTAGGAGTGATGTGTTGAACACTAAGAAGCTTTTCAAGCTTCTCAGTGATGTCCCCAGGACCCAGCTGCTGAAGCTTTTCTTTGGTAAAGCGTACCATGCGTTCAGCCCGGCCGTTGGCGAAGGGTGCCCAGGGGCAGTGAGGGCATGTCTGATACCCTGTTGAGCTAGAAAGGATTCAAAAATGTTAGATGTGAATTGAGGGCCATTGTCAGAGACAAGGACATCTGGTAACCCATGGGTGACAAACAATTTTCTGAGCTGCTTGATGACAGCCTCAGTTGTAGTGGATGTCATGGGAATTACCTCTAGCCATTTAGAGTATGCATCTACTATCACTAGAAAAGTGTGCCCTCTTGTAGGGCCTGCAAAATCAATGTGGATTCTAGACCATGGGCCCCTAGGACATTCCCATTCCTGTGTGGGGCGTGAGGTGGGGCAGGTCTGACTACCTGGCAATTGGGACAAGATGCTACCCAGTTTTCAACCATTTTGTCAATACCTGGCCACCATACATAACTCCTGGCCAAACCTTTCATCCTTACAATCCCAGGATGACCCTCATGTAACATTTCCAAAACCTCCCTTTGCAGTTTTGCAGGAATAACCACCCTGTTACCCCACAAAATACATCCTCTTAATACAGATAATTCAGTTTGCCTGGACTTAAAAGGTTGGGCAAGGTGAGGTAGATCTTGAAGAGGCCAACCTTTCTTAATCCAGCCCATAACAGGTGCCAACACAGCATCTTTGGCAGTTTCTTTGGCAATCTCAGCAGCATGGACTGGAAGCTTAGCAACGGTCTCCAGGAAAAAGGTGTGAGTTTCAAGTTCAAAGTCCTCCTTGTGGCAAGGTAGTGGGCAACGACTCAGTGCATCAGCATGTCCAATGTCCTTGCCAGGCCTGTGAATCAGTTTGTAGGAATAGGCTGCAAGAAATTCAGTCCACCTCAGCATTCTTGGTGACAGGATATTAGGTGTAGGTTTGTCTCCTGCCACAATGCCAAGTAAAGGTTTGTGATCTGTAACAATGGTGAATGACCTGCCATACAGATATTCATGAAATTTCTTAACAGCTGCAACAACTGCTAAAGCCTCCTTGTCCAATTGGCTATAATTCCTCTCTGCTTTGGACAGCGTGCGAGAGTAAAATGCAATTGGGGCTTCCCGTCCATTGGGAAGCCTGTGACTCAAAACCCCCCACTCCAAAAGGGGATGCATCACAAGTCAGAACAACAGGTAAATTCTCAGAGAATTGTATCAACACAGCATCAGACGTGATTAGTCTCTTAATACTGTTAAATGCTGACTGTTCCTTCCGCCCCAGATCCAAACAGCATTCTTATCAAGTAAGCGATGTAAGGGCTCAGCAATAGATGCTTTGTGAGGTAGAAACATGTGGTAAAAGTTAATAAGTCCAAGGAAGGCTTGCAAATCTGCCTTGCATCGAGGTTTAGGGGCTTCATTGATTGCTTTAACCTTGGCATCAGTAGGATGGATGCCCTGCTTGTCAATCATATACCCCAGGAACTCAACTCTGTCTGTTTTGAGTGTACATTTGTCTTCCTTGACTTTTAACCCGCTTTTCTGAATCTGGTAAGGACTTCTCTGAGTCTTTCTTGAAGCTGAGTGTCATTTTCAGCAGAGATTAATACATCATCAAAATAAGGCACTACCCCTGGCAGTCCTTGCAACATTCTTTCCATAAGGCTCTGAAAAATGCCAGGTGCCACGCTTACTCCAAATTGTAGTCTTTTACATTTGAAGGCACCTCTATGGGTCACAATTGTTTGTGCCTCTGCAGTGGCATCATCAACTGTTAATTGTTGATATGCCTGAGCCAAATCCAGTTTAGCAAATACTGTACCCCTGCCAAGGGAATGGAGCAGATGATGCACAACTGGTACAGGATATGCGCTCTGCTGCAGCGCATGGTTAGTGTCCCCTTGTAGTCACCACAGATTCTCACTGACCCATCAGCCTTGACTGGTGTGACTATGGGTGTTTCCCATCTGGAGTGGTCAGTAGGCTCTAAAACCCCTTGAGCAATGAGTTTATCTAATTGTGCATCAATTTTTCTTTTAAAGCAAATGGGACCCTCCTGGGCTTTAAACGAATTGGGGCACCTTGGGGTCTAGGCTGAAAGCAATAGGGGTCCCCATATACTTGCCCAGTCCTTCGCTGAAGACCTCTGGAAACTCAGACTTCAAGGACTCTTCCCAGTCAGAACTGCTCACGTGATGGATGCCAGTCACCTCGATGCCAAGTGGCTTGAACCACTCAAGTCCCAGCAAACTTGGGCGATCCTTGTCCACGATGGTCAGGGGCAAACGCTTGGTGTGGCCTTTAAACTGCACGTTGAAATCTCTCGCTCCAACTACTGGAATCTTGTTCCCTTGGTAGTCTTTGAGAGTCAGTGCTTGCTTCTGGAAATGCTTTTTCTGAATTTTGGGAAAGAGTCTGTGGATGGTGTCCCATGACACCATAGATAAATAAGAGCCTGAGTCCACTTCCATTTGGCAAGGCCTTCCTTCAATAAACACCTTCACATGTACTTTTCTGCTTTTTAAAGGTGAAGAATGACCAATAGTGATTGTTTGGTGAGTTTCATTCTTGCCATTTGCTTCTAAATTTCGCCCCATTTTTCAAGGAAATTGTTGGGCTTAAAGTCTCTATCAGGAAATTTCTTCCTAGCTGGTGGAGTTCTGGATGATTTGCAGACTCTGGCTATGTGACCCGTTTCTCACAACGTAGGCAAATGGAGTCAAAGAACTTGCAATCAGTGCGGGGTGGCCCCCACAGCCTCTGCAATAGAACCCTTGCCTGTTCTTCCCAGAGTCTTTTCTTTTCTTCTCCATTCTGAGTTTAAAATCCCTCTTCTGCCTCACTGCCATCAGAATCAGAGTCTATTTGTTCGCAATGAGTAGATGTGGATTTATCCCCATCAGAATGGCTTGAGGCCTGGCTTGAGGCCTTGTTAATCTTTTCATGGCCGCTGCTGAGGACTTGGTGGCTTCCGCTGAAACAGCTTCTTCAATGGCCTCTTTAAACGTGATCTTAGGTTTCATTAATAGTTTGCTTTGTAAACCTTATCTTTAAGGCCTAAAACAAACCGATCACGCATGGCCTCTTCTAAGTTGGTAAAGTCACAAGCACCCCAATGTCCCTTAAACTTGCCACGAAGTCATTAACATTCTCGCTATCCCTTGATCCCGACGGTAAAATTCGTGTCTCTTAATGAGGCACGATACTTGTGGGGCGTAATGGGCTCTCAAAAGTCTTTCTAATTCGGGCCATTCCATTACCTTCAGCTCTGCTGCTCCGCCAACGCCGCCATTTTGAAGACTGCCGGACCGCAGTGCGTGAGAAAGACCGCCCTCTTCCGTCTCTCGGGGATGCGGCGAGATCGTTTCCTCCAGGAACATGTGGAAACGATCCGCATACGATTCCCAGTCTTCCGTCGCCGGATCGAACGGTGCTGGGGGTGTTCAGCGCAGCCATCTCGCTCAGTTGCTTGTTCGTCCGTCGTCTTCTCTTCAGGGAAATCCCACCTTCGTCGCCAGTGTTAAGTTTGCATGAAGAGTCAGACGCGAGGAGTTCCAGCAAAGACTTTATTAGTGACTACAGCTCGAATAGACCCGTCCTGGCTTGGCTACGGCTGCTTCTTATAGCCTGCAGCCGTAGCTGCCAGCCAATGGGAGTGCAGGGATTCTTCCCGCACTATTTAAACCAATACCATTTGACATTTTACAAGAACAGTTCAAATAAACCAATAACATTCAAACCTACATACATAACAGAGACTTCTTTACAAATGCATCTGCTGCTGTGCCTATTTAACCACAGCTGATTGGCAAAGCACATGTTTTATATATATATGGGTGTCCCAAGGATTTATGCTAAACGTTTCTCAGTCTCTGACCTGGAGCGCCATTGTCAACTGCAGCAAATACCAGACTAGATCCACTATGCCTTTGACAGTGCACAGTTGTTTTATGCCTTCGTTGGAAGGAATAAATCTTCAAGAGCATGTGAGAGACATGGTACAGATGTGAGCAAGTACCTGCATGCACCAGTATTCATTTATGTATATGGCGCAAACTGGGCTTAGGAAAGTCCCACAGACTGCTTTTAACCAGGAATATCTCTAATAACAACATTTCAGCCCCATCTGTGTTAAGAGCAGAGAAACAGGGAAATGAGATGCAGTTGCCTATAGGGAAAATATATTGTATCTCCAGAGGTTCAAACAAGTGGCCCAAGAAAGAAGGGAGGAAGGAGGGAGGGAGGGAGGGAGGGAGGGAGGAAGGAAGGAAGGAAGGAAGGAAGGAAGGAAGGAAGGAAGGAAGGAAGCAATGCTTGAGAATTTTTGGGGAGATCCCTGCTGGGTTACATTATGGCATCTCTTTTCTCCTCTAAAATTGTTTGTTTGTTTGTTAAACAAATTTACAAATTTGAACAAACAAAATGAAAAAACCTAACATGCGACAGGGAAAATAAGCACATTAGCATACTTACACATGTCCCCTTAGGAACCTCTTAAATATGGGATGAGGTCCACAGAAGTTATTAGAATTAAAACTGTAAATATTAGTAGCTGAGACAACTGAATTAGGTAAGATATTTCAGACTTCGACAACTCTGTTACAAAGGTCTATTTTTTAAAAATCTGAATAGACAAGCCTGATGTTTACATGAAAGCAAAAGTAAGCTTTAGAAAGATAGAGAAAATTTTATCAAGGACATGTAGATTATTTGTAGCGCTTGAAGATTGCCTACAAGAAGCAGGTTACCCTCCAAGATTGCATACATGAGCAAGGATTGTCTTATGTCCTTGTGTGCTTCCTTCTCCCCCAGAGAATGAGAATCTGTTTCCCCTACACCCAGCCCTCTCTCCCATCTCAATGATATCCTTTTAAAGTCTCTGCCAAAAATTCTGGTGTGTCCAAGTCAGGGATACTCTCCAAATTATATTCTTATCATGGTTGTTCCTTTTTAAAAAAAACAAACAAAGCTAAGCATTCTGCACCAAATTATCCCTGATTCCACTTCCAGAAATGTTGAGTTCTGTGGCTAATTGCCTATTGCAAATATATGCTTTTGATAATTACTGGCAGTGGCAAAAAATACAGTAATAGCTGGGAATGATGGATATTGTAGTCAACAATATCATGATGGCATGACATTTGTTCTACATTGGTAATCCTCACTGACAACCTCACTACCACAATGAAACCAGGTTTTCACTGACACACACGTTCAGTTCTATTTTTGTATACTAAGACCAGAAAATGTTGGGAAATTATTATGGGTAATTTCCAATTTAGTTTGCACCCAGTTCATTCCAAGTTACTTTCTCTATCCAGATGTGAGAAAGTACATCTATCACTCAGCTCAGATCAGCAGATTATATAAACATATAAAAAGCTCAGCAAATATCAAAATAGGTACCTAGCAGGGGAAAAGAGAGAGATGAACCACAGGCAAGAATTCCTATTATCTATACATCTGTCTGTATCTACCAAAAGCTAACTTTCAAAACTACTAGAAACTGCACTGTAGGTGCAGCATGGACAATGGACAATCCCAAAGGGAATGACCTTTGGCTATTCCAGTCTTAACTCTCTTATGTACATAAGAATATGAAATTAGAGATGGAAAGAAGACACTGAATAATCCCACCTTCATTCTGTACCATAAAGGAAGCAACTGGTAGGTGGGAAGCAAATATCCAATAGAAAAACTGAAGCTTATTGACAGTTGTTCTGCTCAGCCAACATAAATTTCTGAGTTTTGCCTTGCAGAAGAGATGCTAGCCCAGTTATTCATGTCTTCTCATTATAATGTTCAGTTCTCAGTATAACAGTTGTCCCATAAATAGCTTACATGACTCACTATTATGAAGCAGAAAAGATGTACCTGTATTGATTTTCAGTAAAACCTGCACATATAATTTTTTCTAATTCTTTTTAGGGTAATCAAAGCATAAAATGTTGTTCCAATAAATAATTATACAACACTTTGCCATTTTTCATGTCACATACCAAAAATAATTACATTTGTCATCACAATAGAACATGGATCTTCAGTGTTGCTAATAATAATAACTGAAAGCTGACATTTATAATATCTTTCCCAATTGCTGAAATAATTCATATCTACTATGAGAATAGAGGAAAGACTGCTTGCTTCAAGATGGCTTGGTAAACTCTTTAAAAAACCACTTTACATTTTCAGCAGTCTTGATACATTCTTTCACCTTGACCAGTGCTATGACTAGCCGTACCATTTGGTGCCCGGAAATTATTTGTTAATAACATTCTGGTACTTGGGGGGAGAAAATTGTGCTGTTTTTCCAGGTGGCTGGGAGAAAAAAGCACTCTGATAAATAATAGCACACCTAGCTTTCTTATCCAGGACAAACAGTTCTAGCAGAAGAGTCCAAACCAGATTTTCATAATGGGCTGATTGATACAACACTTTCAATTTTCATTGTTCTTATTATAGGCTGCATGGTAAATTTTCCATCCCATTAAATAAAATTCGTAGCTTTTAAATAGAATTGGTATGCTGCTTAAAGAGGCAGCTGGAGTAAAGTAAAGGGGTTAAAGTCCTGGTTTAAGATCAGAAAATTCCAAATTCACCTTCCCATTTTGTCTGAATGACTGGGCAGGTTATTGTCTTTCAGGCCCAATTCTATCTTTCAGAGTTGAGCTGAGGAAAACATGGCTGAATCATACCTCTAGTAGTTTCTAGGCCATGAAAAAGGGTGTGCTTATTTTTCAGGAGCTTCTAATGTTCTTTTTCCCTCTCTCTCACACACACACACATACATGTGATATATATATCTGGATTTCCAGATTTTAGTCCTTTGCATCCACAGTTCACTGTCTACTATAATTCACCTTATGGGATGGGGTGGGGAATGTCCTTAATTCTGAACTCTATGCTCTGAAGAACAGCTAAGTGTTGCGTTAGTGAAGAATTCTGGATTAGAAAGACTGAATATTTTTTCTGACACTGTATGCATTATGATTCTCTTTAGAAAGTCATACATGTACCTTATTCCATCGTATGTAAAATATTTTATTGTGCCTCACACTCCTAGCATTTGGCCTTTTCTCATCCCTTTCAAATTCCTGAATCTCAGGCCTCATGTTATTGTTTGTTCAGACCTCACCAAAGGATACTGCTGACTAAGCATCACCTTTGGTGTCAGTTCCAGCCAACCTGAGGAATTCCCACCCAACCAGGCCCAAAAGCCAAGGACAGGAACAGTTCAGCTTCCTGCTCTTGTTGGTGTTTCTCTTCCAGCTGGAATAACGACAGGTGGGAGATAGTAACACATTTCTCAATTCTTCCAGGCTTCCAAATCTTTTAGATACAATACAAATCCCTTTGCTAGGGTATAGAAATCTAGATGTGAAATTTAAGGAGTAAGGAAGGCAGGGGATTAAATGTTTTCTTGTACAAAACCTTTGAGCGGGAAATGGCTCCTATCTTAAATCCAATTTCTTGTCGGACTGAAGGGCTGCATAGAAAGAGTTCAAGTCAGAAAAGACCCAGATCAACTTTCTTCCTTTTGACCAATCATCCTCTGGCCAGGTTCTCACAACATGCTAAACCCTAAACTGAAATTAACATAACAGAATTGTTGTGTTCGCATAGAATGTTATGCCTATTCTACACAAATAATCCTTTTTATAGCTTAATGCAAATTCACACAATATATTTATCAGAAATGCTGGCCCATAATCTTTATAGTCTAATCAAATACGTTGTGCAAAACCCACAACTATATGATCCCTGGATAGAGCTCTGTATTATAGTTTTGGCTTGACTACTAAGGATCAACCATTTACTGCTATTTTGTATTGGTTTAAAGGCCAGCCTGACTATATAAAAATGGTGTGGATCACAGCATGAATTCATGCAATCCAGCAGCCAGAGAGAAAACACCCCAGCCCTGCAAGGGAACAAACACCATCATATTCAATACCTGTTCAAGTGGCACTTTCTAAGACTTCGACATGACACATGCTACACTTGTTCAACAGCTTGTTTAACAATAACTTACCCAATGTGATTGGTCCTTAAAGAGATCTCCAGCTCCCTCAGCACTTTGGTGGATTCCTGCACCCTCCGTCGGAACTTCTGTAAGCATAAATAACTCCTTGTTCTAACAGTATACAGCACAATCATTTTTTTACACAAATGAACCAAGATGCAGGGACAGGATTGTCCATCAGGTTAAGTGTACTGGCATTTCCTTTTCTATCACTCTTCATATCCTTCAACTTCCTTTTTGTTCATAAAAATAATAAGTTTACCATTAGTTATGGATAATCATCAACAAGGTGTGTATTTCCATAGGTCAGAAGGACCTGGGCTTGATTCAATGGTCACTGTACCTTTTTTGCTGAGTATAAATAAAATATCTCTCCTGTAAAGCAAGGCCTGAACTGCAGAGGTCCAGAGGTGGTTTTGAGTGGTATGAAGACTGTGTGTAGAAGTGACCATAGAATACACTTTGTGCATTCAGCGCTGCCAAATTGCTGCCTGCCCAGTGAATTAGTACATAGATCACCAAATCCTGTGGGGCTGTAGAGTATATTTATTTTTCACAATTACAACTGTGGTAGCTTCCACTCCAATGACCTATCCTAGGGGTGTCAAACTCAGGTTGTCACGGTGGCGTCATGTGACGTATTGGGACTTCCCCCCCCTTTGCTAAACCAGGCATGGGTGTGGCCAACACATGACGCATCCAGCCCGAGGGCTGGGAGTTTGACAGCCCTGACTTATCTCTTACACAGGTAGTCCTTAACTTACAACCACAATTGGGATCAGAATTTCCATGGCTAAGCAAGGTGGTGGTTAAATAAGTCGCCCTTGATTTTAAGGCTTTTTTTGCCACAGTTGTTAAATGAATCACTGCAGTTGTTAAATGAATCAGGCAGTCATTAAGCTAATCCATTTCTCCCCCACTGATTTAGCTAACTGGAAGTTGACTAGCAAGATCACAAAAGGTAATCACATGACCTTAAGATGCTGCACCTGTTGTAAAGTACATGCAGGTACCCAAGAGCCAGAATTGACTGTGTGATTGTAGGTATGCTGTTACAGCCGTAAGTGCATAGGCTGGTCATTGCTTTTGCAATGTAACTTTGAATAACCACTAAACAAATGGTTGTTATATTGAGAACTACTTGCACTTCATTGGTTTTAATTTGATAACAGATAATGTTCTGTGTGGGCCAATCTTTGGTATACTCAGGGGTGGGTTTCAAATTTTTTTCCTATTGATTAGGAGAGAGTGCTTTGAGCATGCACACGCACTTGCCAAACATGTGCTTTGCGCGCATGTGCACAGGTCTCAAAGTCTGCCCTCTGTATCAATGCTGGTGAGCTGTGCTATTTTTTTAGCTCAGCTGAGGCGCAGCAATCCGCTCTGCCATGCTAATCAGCTGAGCTAAACAACAAGGGGAATATAGGAGAGGTAAGAGTAGGGGCAGGGAGCCGGGCCATCCAGGCAGAGATGGTATTTGCCGGTTCTCCAAACCAGTCAAAATTTCCGCTACCGGTACACCAGAACCAGTCCAAACCTGCTGAATACCACCTCTGGGTATAGTAGTCCCAAAGGTGCTTTTTCAGGAGGCAACTGGACTTTCTTGTTTTTTCTTTGAAGATGTTTCACTTCTCATCCAAGAAGCTTCTTCAGCTCTGACAGGATAGTAAGGAGTGGAAGGATCCTTCAAAGACCCTCTAAAGCTCCAAGTGCTTCAACAACCCTTTAAAAGGATGCAAATGACAAGCTGTCTGCAAGGAATATAAATCCTTTCATTCCCCACCATCAAGTCAGAGCTGAAGAAGCTTCTTGGATGAAAAGTAGTAGTTGTTTTAGAGTAATTTTAATGAATTTTAATCATTTTATTGTTATTAGGCTTGTAATGTTTAATTGATTTTTAAGTAAATTATTGTACTGGATTTCATACTGTGAGCCGCCTTGAGTCCTTAGGGAGAGAGGGCGGCATACAAGTCTAATATATTATTATTATTATTATTATTATTATTATTATTATAATAATAATATAATAATAATAATAATAATAATAAAAGCAAAACATCCTCAAAGAAAAAAAACAAGAAAGTCCAGTTTCCTCCTGAAAAAGCACCTTTGGGAAAACCATTACCGGAATGACTGAGAATCTCTACAAACCTTTGGTATATTATATACTTTAGTATATCAAAAAAATGCTTTGGTATACTATAAAGTGTAGGGGAGAAGAGGGGGGAGCTGCTTCTTTGGTCATCATTCTCCAAACACTGGAAACTATTTTAGATTTAGAGTAACTTTATTGTCACATTAAATCTACACCAATCGGCATACATTAAAATAAAATTACATTGCATACAGTTCTCAAAGGGTCACCACTTACAATATACACTACATAAACATGATAAAAAAAATTACGCATATACCCACATATATTATATGACACAGAGAAACCATGCAATCTAGTATACATCCAAAAAATGAATCTTGCAAGTTTACGAGATGGATTAAAGGAGTCTTTTAAGGCCTACCTTTCGGGTAACACCTGGATCAAGAAAGCTCTTCAATTTCTGTATATATGTATGGGGTGGATTCTTCACTTGAAACCTTTCCTGTTGGGTAGGGAAAAAGAAATGGAGGAAAGAGGTAGAGGGGATTATTGTGTATGCAAGAAATCTTTGAAAGCCAGCACACTGTGGATTTATTAATTCAACAACTCTCCCCTCAGCGTATAAAGGAGAGCCCTCACTTGCATTGAAAGCATGCCAGCCAGGGACTGAATTTAGGTACCTACTAATCCAAATAGCAGATGCTTCTTTATGTCTGCTTCCCTAATAAACCTGAAAGGAAAGCCGTTTTCATTTTGTGCTCCACACAGATACTTTCTGCTCTGGCTCCTCAACAGCCCTTTTCTTGTGCTCACATGTTACAAAAGTCCCTATAACTTCAAGATTGTAAGACTAGGCGCAATTACTCTGTTGAAGAGTTTTACTTCTAAGCACACAGGAATATAGGATCAGATTGTAAATAATCCAACTGAAAATCATTTTCTTAGCAAAGCGCCTGCCTACTCACAGACCTGCACAAAGAATATTCTGAATCCATGAACATTGTTTCAAATAAATTGATGTGAGTTTGGGCATTTAAGCTGTGGCTCCTACTGCAAGATCAAAGGCCTTTTTGTATGAGATTGGTGATTGTAATTAATGTCCTATATTTGGCTTTGATCATATAGTATATCAGTCTGATCCAGCAGCCTCCTCTAATTCTATGTAGTGTCCATTTACATGCATATGTTTGGGTGTAGCAGTTTTTTACAGGATTTGATTTCTTCCCCAGATGGTTTCTCCTGGTAGTTCATCTCATAAAAAGCAATTTTCCTTTAAAATAACGCAAACATCTCAGGGACTCTGTGCCCCTGTACTGCTCTTGAAAAAAGTTTCTGGGCTGAAGCACACAATCACTTTTCTTGGCCAAACTTCCCCAGTTTGAGAGCAGCACTGATGAGTTGCAATTGTTTTACACTTAAATCCTGAATTATTCCAGGTTTATTTATTATTTATTTATTTATTTTGACTTGTATGCCACCACTCTCCCAAAAGGACTCAGGGCAGCTCACAGATAAAAACACAGAACAATAAATTATTTAAAAAGAAATTAAACCAGACAAGCCAAAATACAACTATAAAACCAAATTAAAATCAAATTTAAAACCCACCCTCTCCCCCAGGAGATCAGTCCAGCCCAGCCTGTAAAAACAACCAGGTTTTTAGATCGCGCTGGAAAGAGGAGAGATCGGGAGCCAGCCGGAGCTCAACGGGTAGCTGATTCCATAAGGCGGGGGCCAATACAGAATAGGCCCTTCCCCGAGTCACCACCAGCCAACATTGTCGTGCGGACGGCAACCCGAGGAGTCCCAACCTGTGTGCTCGCACAGGGCGACCGGTATTTGATATCAGCAAGAGACACTCCCACAAGTACCCATGCCATGAAGGACTTTGAATGTTAACAACAAAACCTTGAATCGCACCCGGAGGGCAACCGACAACCAATGCAGCTCGCGCAGGAGGGGCGTAACATGGGAGTATCGGGAAACTCCCATCACAACCTGTGCGGCCGCATTCTGCACCAGCTGGAGCCTCCGGATGGTATGCAAGGGCAGTCCTACATAGAGAGCGTTGCAGTAGTTGAGTCGGGATGTAACAAGTGCGTGAGTGACCGTGCAAAGGGAATCTCGATCCAGATAAGGGTGGAACTGGCGAAACTGCCGAACCTGGGCAAAGGCCCCCCTGGCTACAGCTCCCACCTGCTCCTCCAAACTGAGCCATGAGTCCCGGAGAACCCCCAGGTTCTGCGCCCTATCCACAGGGGGTAACACCTCTCCCCCTATGGCCAAAGGTGGAATATACTCACTGGAGCAAGATGCCTGTACACACAACCACTCAGTCTTGGCCGGATTGAGCTGTAGTCTTTTCCTGCCCATCCAGATCCGTACTGCATCCAAACAACGGGACATCACAGAGAGGGCATCACTGATTTGGTTTGGGGTGGAGATGTATAACTGGGTATCATCAGCATACTGATGATATCTCACCCCAAAACCCTGGATGATCTCGCCCAGCGGCTTCATATAGATGTTGAACAGGAGGGGCGAGAGGACCGACCCCTATGGGACCCCACATGTGAGAGACCTTGGGGCCGACTTCTGCCCCCCTGCCAACACTGATTGCGAATGCCCCGAGAGGTAGGAGGAGAACCACTGCAGAACAGTGCCTCCCACTCCCAACCCCTCAAGGCGCCGCAATAAGATACCATGGTCAATGGTATCGAAAGCCACCGAGAGATCTAATAGGACCAGGACAGAGGAAAACCTCTGTCCCGCCCTCCAGAGATCATCCACCAGTGCGACCAATGCCGTCTCTGTACTGAACCCAGGTTGGAAGCCCGATTGATAGGGATCTGGATAGTCCGC
Source organism: Naja naja (assembly GCA_009733165.1). Taxonomy (NCBI): domain Eukaryota; kingdom Metazoa; phylum Chordata; class Lepidosauria; order Squamata; family Elapidae; genus Naja; species Naja naja. The sequence continues at coordinate 163,180,219 of CM019149.1, forward strand.
TTCATCCAGGAAAAGCGGAAACTGTTGAGCCACCACACTCTCAACAACCTTCGCTAAAAAACGAAGGTTGGAGACTGGATGAAAGTTGTTCAATACGGCAGGGTCCAGGGCAGGTTTCTTCAGGAAGGGTGATGCAGGCCAGGTCCGCGGCCTCCTCCCTGATTAATTCACCAAGGAAGGGAGCCTTATTAACCACAGACCTGGCATTAAAATACACCAACCTGAGCCCAGGGCCTCCGAGTCCCGTATCCCCAGGGGAGTGGGCAGAGGCATGGGAGTCGGAGCACGCCACAGCTCTTAAACAGCGGCGGCGTGCTCCCTTCGCGCGATATGACTCCCCGCCTCTCCATCCACCGCCAAGTCCGATCACCCTGGGGATCGGCATCCCCACCTCAGCCTCTGGAGTCCGACGGGTCCCCCCCCCCCTCCACAGCGCAATCCCCAGTTGGGCTGAACTGAGTTCCTTCCTGTCTGGGCGAAAAATTGATCAACTACATGCCCAGACAGACAACCCTCCCCCCTCCCTAACCCTTTAAGACAATGAAGCAAAAAATTTAAAAGTTTCCCTTTACCCAATTTAAAATTACCCCCCTTGGTCGCGCAGTGCCACCTCTCGAGATCTAACAATCCGTCATAAAGGTAAGCTCTTGATATCCCCACGGGCCATACTAGGGACAAGGGAACAGTCCTGTAGGCCCACAACTCCATAGGTGAATAAGCCAGTATCATGGTAAGAATTAAAACACAGAGGATAGGGAAGATAAAAACAGCCGCAGATGATTACTGATGTTAAAATATATTAAAATTAAAATTTAATTTAATTTGATAAAAATTAAAAGGCCCTCTAATTAGCCATGATCTATATTGGCACCATCCTGCTTATTTGGCAGTTAGGTCCAGGAAAATGCTAAGATAAATCCTTATAGGGTTTTTTTTGGTTTGGTTGGGGCTTTTTTAGGGAAATAGGGGAAGAATTAGCAATGAAATTTGTCTGGGCTTAAGCAGTATTTTAGCGATACTCCATGAAAAAGTCAGGCCTCTTTTGCACATTTTAGGTGTTGTTCTCTACAGTAGTGTTCCTTATACATTTTTCTGGGAACCCTTCCCAGTTTTAAATATAGTAAATACAATAAATATTTATTGGCATTTACCAAATTAAACACTGACATTGATACAATTGCTGTCACTAGATCTCTCGCAATCCTTTGAGGGGACTTTACTATTACTATATTTCATTTCTCATAACATAAGCTGGCAAATAATTTTGATTTGCAGGCCCTTGAGAAGGTCTTGGAAGGACTCTCAGGATCCTTAGACTACACTTTGAAAAACTCTGCTCTAAAGAATATCAAATTGACCAAAATGTCCAGAAAATAAAAAGCACCAGAGCATTTCTTTTCTTCAGTTTGGAACTGAGCTTTACCTAGATCAAGTGTAGAAATTTCCCATTACTTACAGGGATAACAGGGACTATTCCCAGATGCCAAACACTTCAGCAACCATATACAAAAAGAGCCTTCAGATAAGGAGATGTTGTCTGCTCTTTTAAAGGAAATCAAGGCCCTTAGATCAAGGGGACCACATGTTATTTCTGGCAATAGTCCTCTTGACTGAGTCATAAGATGATGTGCCCTGACATGTTATGTCTCTTTCATGTTGGCAGTCTCTCTCTCTCCTTCTCTCCCTCTCCATTTTAGCTGCTACAGCCCTCTTACCTGGTCACAGATTAGATCCCATTTCTTCTCATTGTCATATTGCCTCAGAAGACGGGCCTTGTCAGGAGGGAGATTCATGGAGCTCTGTGGAAAGAAGCAGAGGGACAGGTAGTAGAGATGCACACACCAGACTGCCTTCTGCATCCTGCAATGCATCTTCAGAACTGGGTGTGTGGTAGAATGTATGCAATATATAGTTTATATTCTGCAATGGGCTGCTGGGCAGAAGGCAGGGTTTATTTTATTATTATTTGTATCCTTTCCTTTATTTAATTTTTCAGAATAACTCAAGGTGGCCAACATATCCAACATACCGTCCTCCTCCTATCTTCCCCACAACAATAACCCTGTAAGGTAGGTTGAGTTGAGAGTCAATGACTGGCCCAAAGTCACCCAGTCATGGTCAAGGTGTAACTTGAACTCATCACCTCCTGCCCTCCAGCCTGGTGCCCCAACCACTAGACCAAACTGGCTCTTTTTTTAAAAAAATCATTCATTTTCATCCATCCATCCATCCATCCATTCATTCATTCATTCATTCAAACCATTTTTATAGCTTGTATCAAATTCTGGATGGCTCTCAGACAACAATTAAAGCAACTTCAATAATAAAACAAATAATACATATATCTATTAAAACCAACAACATTAAAAACCTAGCACCAAAATTAAGCTTCCACATGCATATCTCATAAAATCCTCTCAACCACTTCGCTCTATCCCAGTACTTGGGGGGGGGAGCCTGATTTTAAGTGCTTTTTGGAAGGCTAAAGAGGGCAGAGGCCTGCCAAACTGCAAGGAAAAGGGCATTCCATAGGGCAGGAGCTGCCATAGAAACAGGCATGGTTCTTATATCCTATAAGATGTCAATGTTTAAGAGAAGGTACTAGGAGCACATGGGTTGGCAAACTTTCAAGACCCATGAGGACTGGATAGCAGAAGAATGTACTGGCTTGTCAAGAGTCCAGAATTTAATCAAAATCACAGAGCATCCAGAACACTGAAGCTAACAGCCTTCAGCATCTTTGTGCAAGGACCAGCCTTTTCTTAAAGATACAATTTTTATGGTACCATTCTGAGCATCTCCGTTAGGAAGCCAAGCACGCTGAGTTTTGTGGGATGTCCCGGGTGACTGCATGTAGGGCTGTGGTTCAAACATTTCATTTTGTGCTATTTGGGGGAAAGGGTATAAACACTTGTAAAAATTGGAATGAACCTGTCTCCACACTCCCCCTCAAAATTAATTTCTCTTGTATGTCCCTAACCAATTTTTTTTCTGAGCCTTGCTCCAATGTCTACCCTCCAACAAAGGGAGATTCGAATAGAATAGAATAGAATAGAATAGAATAGGAATAGGAATAGGAATAGAATAGAATAGAACAGAATAGAACAGAATAGAACAGAACACTTTATTGGCCAAGTGTGATTGGACATATAAGGAATTTGTCTTGGTGCAAATGCTCTCAGTGTACATAAAAGATACATTCATCAAGAGTCAAGAATCATAAGGTACAACACTTAATGATAGTCATAGGGTACAATAAGCAATCAAATCATACTAGGAAATGGTCAATAATTCCTGGGGGAGGGTTTTGGTGGGAGCGGCTGCTTGGTTAAGGGACTATTTTCCCAGGCAGCTTTGGTAGTTCTCTTTTTCATTTATTTACATTTATTTATCGCTGCTCTAGCTCACTCCATTGATGGACAATTCTGATTATATACTTATCTAACATCCATAAATCTGTAAATTTCTCAGCATCTGATGATGAATTCTTTATTATCCTCAGTTTCCATAAACAAATTATGTCCTCTTGAATTTGTTTTAAAATCTGCATTTTTACCCTAAGACTGTTTTCTGTTTTCGATATCTTTTATTATTGTTTAGCTATTAAATTTATATGCCACCCATTTCACAAAGCAACCCTTATATGTTTATGAACTTTTTTTAATGACAGTCAGTGTAATATTGTGTTGAAAGCACAATAAAAATAGAGTTGGACTTTTGTATTTTGTATTTGTATTATTTTATTAAGTATTTATTATAAATTGCCTGAAGAACATTGTGTTAAAGTTTGGTGCAGTTTACCTTGAGTTTGTATCTATTGTATGCTCTTGTATTGTTATGGTTGAAGCTGAAGTATTCATTGACAGGTAGGACACATTGCAATATATAATTTTGTGTACTATACTTAGATTGGACCGAAGGCGGCATAGTTCTAGGTTTTCTAGGTCTAGAATTTCAAGTCTGGTGGCATAAGGTATTCTGTAATGAGTAGAGGAGTGGAGAACTCTTCTTGTGAAATATTTCTGGACTTTCTCTACTGTGTTAATATCAGATACGTAATGCGGGTTCCAGACTGATGAGCTGTATTCAAGTATTGGTCTAGCAAATGTTTTGTATGCTCTAGTTAGTAGTGTGATATTACCAGAGAAAAGCTACGAGGATTAGGTTAACAACTCTTAATGCCTTTTTGGCTATGTAGTTACAGTGGGCTGGAGCACTTAGATCATTAGAGATGAGTACTCCAAGGTCCTTGACAGAGTTTGGATCATCAACAAGGTCTTGACTATTCAGCTTGTATTTTATTTTCTGATTTTTTTTTGCCAATATGTAAGACAGAGCATTTATTTGTTGAGATTTGAAGTTGCCATTTGTTTGACCATTCTGATACATAGTCGAGGTCTTTTTGAAGGGTAGCAGTATTGTCGGTGGTGTTGAATAGCTTTACATCATCTGCGAAGAGAACACAGTTGTTCTCAATATGATCAGAGAGGTCATTTATGTAGAGTATGAAGAGAGTTGGTCCTAGAACACTGCCTTGGGGGACACCACTGTTGACAGGTACAGAGTTTGATAGGACGCCCCCATTTTTGACCATTTATTGTCTGTTTGACAGGAATGCTTCTATCCAGTTATGCAGGTGTCCAGAGATACCATAAGATTTTAGTTTTAGGAGTAGTTTGTCGTGTACCACTGAATCAAAGGCTTTTCAGAAATCTATGTAAATTGTGTCTATTGCTTTGCCCTGATCGAGTTGTGTAGTCCATATGTTTCTGCAGTGTAAGAGTTGCAGATTACAGGATAGTTTTTTTCTGAAACCAAATTGTTTATTAGGGACTAGGTTGTTTGTCTCTAAGTGGAGGATAATGGATTGGTTAATAATTGATTCCATGACTTTACAGGTGGTGCAGCATAAAGAGATTGGTCTGTAATTTTCAAGTAGGCTGGGGTCTCCCTTTTTGAAGATGGGGATGACCGTGGCTGGTGACCATTGGTTTGGCAAAGAGCTGGTCCTGAAAGATTTTTCAAAGATTATACTTAGAGGTTCGGCTATGGCAGTGGATAGCTTTTTAAGAAATAGGCATCTATTCCATCTGGTCCAATGGATAGAGATGGTTTTAGATTGCGTAGTGCTTTTTCAACATTGTCTTCTGTAAAATCAATATATATTAGATCATTGTAGCTGTCTGTGGTTCGACTAGGAAATACTGAGCATGATCCATTGCTGTTTACAAATACTGAGCCAAAGTATGTGTTAAAGAGGTTGGCTTTAATGGTATCATCGTTGCAGTCTTTACTATTAGGTCCTCTCAGGGGTGGGATGGACCTTGAGTCTTTTAGTTAGTTGTTTACAAAATTGTAGAAAATTGTGTTATTGAGTTGCAAAACAAACATTTATAAATTGGCCTGTGAAAAGAATGGCTGACATTCAAATACTCTAAACAAATAAATATTTTGTCTTCCACTTCCTTTCTCCTGTTTGTTCTGATCAAGAAACATGGGGTTCCAAGTTTGGTATATCTGTTTTGTTTGTCAATGATAACTCAAGTGTTCCAGTTCCACCATCCGGACAGATCATCCCAATTTTACTAGAGTGATCTGACTAGCCCATGGCAATTCAAACTGTGAAATGGAAGAATAGTACACGTCAAAATTAGATCACTTCCAATAAAATCAGACATTACATGATAGCAATGGACGGATGGTTAAAATAGGCAATGCTGAGATTATAACAGGTGGAGTTGCTGGGCTAGGTGATAGAAAATTTTGACCTTGAATGAGTCAGGCTGGTCCAATGTATCTGGAAGAACCAGGTTGGAGAAGCCTGGCTCTCATTTCTCTTTCCCTTTAAGAATGATATCCATATCAAAGAACAATCTCAGGGAAGAGAAAATTCTATTCTATTCTATTCTCATTCCCATCCAATCCTATTCCTATCCAATCCTATTCCTATCCCAGTCCATATTTATCTCTGATCTCAGTATATAGAATAGATATGATAGCTTTAGGGCTTAGCAAGAAATAACTCAAATGATAAAGTGAAATGAAATTGCCTTACTGTAAAGAATTCTGAATCACACCACTGGTTTTCCTATCCATTAATTTGTGCTTTCACTAGAAACACCTCTTCCCATCCTGAAAGCTTCAAGTAAGGTTTTCTCTTAACAATCTGAAATAATTATACATTAACTCAGGACTGCTGTGGGTCCAACATGTGCCTTTATTATCCAGGTTTGTTTGTTTACATTATGGTAGGAAATGAGCTGAAGGTAGCTTGAAAAGAGAAGAATGTTTTTTACATCTGCACTTTTTCTATTCTTGTACTTTTTAGTTGGCTCTATAACACAGTAAGACAAAACTAGCATACCTACATACAGTACTAGAAGAAGCTAATCATCTCTCAAACCATATGTACCTTTTAAAAATTACAGCATGTCACAGTCGAATCCCAAAAAGGAGCCTCTAGTGTTATGGATATACTGTCCAAATAGGCATGAAAAATGTCTTATGTGCTGTCAAAAGCTTCTGGCTTTAGTTTTCCCCAGATCTTAAAAGCTGCTAGACTTAAGACTGATTTCTTCATGCTCAAAATAAGACCTAGAAGCTTTCCTCCAAAGGTCTCAAACTGGTGACATATACTACATCAAAATCATCTGTTTCTAAAATTAAGGCGGGTTGAATTTTTTTTTTTTGGTTCCTTGCCTCATTCAGTGGTAGAAATTTCCAGTGTCTAAATCTGCCTCTCTGTATAAGTTGCATGTAAGCCTTCAAGTCTCTGATTCTTGCAAACTACAAGATCAAGCCCATGAAATTTTCTAGGCAACATTTTCAGACACGGTTTATCTTCACCTCCTTCCGAGGATTAAAATGACTGGCTCAAAGTTACCTAGTTGACTTCTATATAGATGCAGAACTAAAACTCAGGCCTTCCCACTCCAAGGTCAGCACTTTAACCATTATGCCAATTTGGCTTTTTTTACAAGGATATTTAGCTAGTCTTTGACTTACAACAGTTCACTTAGTGACCATTCGAAGTTACAGTGGTACAGAAAAAAAATGACTTACCACCATTTTTAACCCTTACAACCATTGAGGCACTCCCCTGGTCGCATGATCAAAATTCAGATGCTTGGCAACTGATTCATATTTATGACGATTCTATAGTGTCCCATGGTCCTGTGATCACCTTTTGTGACTATCTGACAAGCCAAGTCAATGAGGATTCACTTAACCACCGTGTTACTAATTTAACAAGTGCGGTGATTCACTTAACAAATGTGGCAAGGAAGGTCATAAAAAGGAGCAAAATTCACTTAACAACTGTCTCACTTAGCAACAGAAATTTTGGGCTCAATCATGGTCGTAAGTCAAGGACTACCTATATTATACATCACAAGTTCTCACTGATCCAGGGTTTTACAAGTTTTGCAAGAGGTTCAGGCATGCTTAATACTATACAGCTGCACAGGAATTATCCCCAAGCTACATATTTCCCCTCTCACGTTCAGCCACATTTGTTCCCTCCCACCTTCTGCAGTAAATAAGTAGAGAAAGTAGAACATAATGCTTTTAGCCAACAGTGTCTGCCAGAAGGAGCCTCTTTTATTTTTCCTAGGCAAGGAAGCATTTGCTTTCAGGAAATGACCCCCCCTCCCAAAAAGGATCCTAAAAATAAAATCAAACATGACTCATTGCATGTGGTGGTCAGGCTATGATACACTCAGCAATTGACACAGTTCCAGAGTTTCATACTGACAATACAAGAAGTAGCTTCTGTACATGCAGAAAGCTAACAGTTGAAGATGTATTTTGGGTTTAAATTTTCCCCTCTTGCTATCCAAAAAAACTGAGTTTGAAACTGTACAAACTTTTGGATTGGCTTCTACTTTAGAGAGCCAGATGAATAGGCATGATGCTATCAGTGCGTTTGTGGAGCCAAGGGAAGACTCCATTTTTGTTGGAACATAACTTGATTCCCATTAGCATGATTTTCATTGCAGGAAAGTCCTGCTTGGCCTACAACTACAATTGAGCCCAAAATTTATGTTGCTAAGTGAGATGGTTGTTAAGTGAGTTTTGCCCCGTTTTATTACCTTTCTGGCCACAATTGTGCAGTTGTTCAATCAGTAATGATTGCGTAGTAAATCTGGATGCAGTTCGGCAGTTCGATCCTGACTGGCTCAAGGTTGACTCAGCCTTCCATCCTTCCAGGGGGGCATTAAATGAGGACCCAGATTGTTGGGGGCAATAGGCTGACTCTGTAAACCGCTTAGAGAGAGCTGTAAAGCACTATAAAGCGGTATATAAGTCTTAAGTGCTATTGCTATTCTTTCTTTATTGGCCAAGTGTGATTGGACACACAAGGAATTTGTCTTGGTGCATATGCTCTCAGTGTACATAAAAGAAAAGATACATTTGTCAAGAGTCAAGAATCATAATCATTGACTTTGCTGGTCAGAAGGTCGCAAAAGGTGATCACACAGCCTCTTCAGACAGACACTTCAATTGTCATAAATATGTACCAGTTGCCAGGCATCCAAATGTTGATCATGTGGCCATGGGGATGCTGCAAGGCTCATAAGTGTGAAAAAGTCTTATGTCACTTTTTTTAGTGCCATTGTAACTTGGAACAATCACTAAACGAATTGTTGTAAATCAAGCACTACCTGTATTGTATGTTATCTTTGATTTTTTTAAAGGTAATCCCTCTGAGGTCTAAGGAAGACTTTAGGATAAGACTTATATAGCAATAGCAACAGCAGTAGCCTGTAGACTTATATACTGCCCCATAGGTCATTACTGCACCCTCTGGGCAGTTTACAATATAAGCATTATTTGCACATTACCCACAACAATCTGGTTTCTCCTTTTTATTCTCGGAAGAATGAAAGGCTGAATCAACCTTGAGCCCTGTCAGGACTGAATTCCAGGCTGTGGAGCTTATATACTATGGAATAAATACTAGCAATCTGTATTAAAATATATCAGAGGTGGTATTCAGCAGGTTCTGACCAGTTCCGGAGAACTGGTAGTGGAAATTTTGAGTAGTTCGGAGAACCGGCAAATACCACCTCTGACTGGAGATTTTACAGTATGTTCTCCCTGCCACACCCACCAAGCCCACAGAACCGGTAGTTAAAAATTTTGAATCCCACCACTGAAATATATTATACTCCAAAACACCAAATTAAATATGATGCTGCCTGTGTAATATCCTTCTCTGACCTTGCTTCTATTCAGCCTATTGTAGAGCGACACCACCTCACCCCCCTAAACTTTGAAAATGTTGGAGTTGGGATGCCCAACCTCCGTTTTTTTCTGGCATAAGATAAAGTGTGTCTCTCAACTGTGAATTTAGAGAAAAAAGGATACCTCAGTTGCATATGAGAATGACTTGAGTAGAATTTTTCTGAGGTGTGTGTTTATTTTTAGATACTTGCTTTGTGCACACCTGAGGGTTAGCTGCATCTTGGCAACATCAGTCATAAAAGGAAAGCAGAGAGGAGAGCAAATATTTCAAAGAGTGATGTCAATTTGTTTTAATATGCTGTACAGGTGCAGCACTGTCTTAAATCATCAACTTTTTCCACGACTGGAATCTCTTTAATTCTGGGATTTACACATTCTGCATGGAATTTGCCTCTTAAGAATATGATAGCAGAACATCATGTGACATTTCCCAAGCATTCTGTAGTGCAAGTGAACATGTACAGATTTCACAACCTGTCCAGTGGTGGGATTCAATTTTTTTACTACCGGTTCTGTGGGTGTGGCTTGGTGGGTGTGGTAGTAAAATCTCCAGTCAAGGCTGGTATTTGCCGGTTCTCCAAACTACTCAAAATTTCCACTACCGGTTCTCCTGAACTGGTCAGAACCTGCTGAATACCACCTCTGAACCTGTCCCTCAAGCCTACATTAGAGAAAATCTCATGGGGCCATGTCTGTGTGCAATGAACAAAGACATTCTACAAAGTTCCTAGTAGTTCAATTAACTTTTTACCTGACCATGCCATTTCAGACCAGCATTAGTGCCAAATCTTCCAATACAACATCCTGGATACAATTCATATCCATAATCCATGATGGACAGAAAGTTCAACCAAGATTTCTAGATAATTTACATTAGATAGCAATAGCTTTGACATTCAAATATTTAAGAACACTGGTATCAATTAAGTCAGGGGTGTCTTGGAAAATGTAAGGGGCGGCCCACATCACTTCAGCCCAGTCTACCCAATGCAAAGAGGAAACATTGGGCCAGGGTCGCTTCGGCCCGATCTACCCCATGCGAACAGGAAACATGCCAGCAGTTTGGGGAGTGGCATCAAGCTGGCCACACCCACCCAGTTGGCCACACCCAGTGAGTGGCATCAAGCTGACCATGCCCACCCACCCAGCACACCCACGCAGTCAGCCACGCCTGCCCAGCCCCCAAGGTCAATACCGCCCTGATGAATTTGAGTTTGACACCCCTGAATTAAGTTGTCCCTGATTAACTACAATTAACCTGCAGAGCTGTAGGCAGTTTTTTTTGTAAAGGGGTGAATTTTAATAGACTTTGCACTCACTGTTGAAAACAGTCTTCTCGCTGAACAAGCGCTTTATTGGGTACCTCTGGATTACTTTGAGTCATGCTTTATTTCACATCCGAAACTGGTGGGTGGATTGAATATTCAAATGGGGATAAGGGAAGCAAAGTACATCCCACAAGCCAAAAGAAATCTTTTCAATCCAATGCCTAGTATAACACCTACACTTTGTTGCAGGGTTGTAGCAGCATTCATTGGGCTGTTTAGGCAACATTTGCTAATTAGGGATCCTGAGTGAACAAAGCTGAAGAGGGAGTTCCCACAGATAATACCATCAGCAGAAAATTCTGGTCTCCACCCTTAGGAGAATGACTGCATTGTGGATGGGTAAAATTAGGTCTCAGATTACAAGACCAAATCAAATGACAGGAAAAGCCTTGACATCATCAGGGTTGTAGTGGTGCAGTGGTTAGAACACAGTATTGCAGTGCAGACTACTTCTGCTGATTGCCAGCAGTTCAATTCTCACCAACTCAAGGTTTGACTCATCCTTCCATCCTTCCGAGATGGGTAAAATGAGAACCCAGATTTTTGGGGACAATATGCTGACTCTGTAAACTGCTTAGAGGTGGTTGTAAAGCACTATTGAAGAAGTATATAAGTCTAAATGCTATTGCTATTGCTATCATGTTATAATAGATTTCATGTTATAATAGATTTAAGAAATTAGTCCTTCAAGCCCTGAGCACTTTTAATTTTGCATTTTTAAGATTAATTCAAAGTTATTAGGGGGAAATATGTATGTAGTAAAAAATACAGATACTTGTAAAAAATGTACAGCATACAATAGAGAAAACAGCTTGCCAAAACTGTACACATTAGGAAAATGGTTTGCAAAGATGCATATATTAGGAAAATATGCATTAAAAATGCACAGGGCAAACTTCAGCAATTCTTAAACCAATAAAGGAAATTGAATGAATCAAACTTAAAACTGGAAAAAAAATGAGAAACTGGGCAGATTTATCAACTCTGCATTTTGTTATTTTTAAATATGCACACATACACGTTGTACCATTCACACATTCCCCAGTTCTACACCCAGACGTTCCCATGTATTTTGTGCCCAATTCACAAATTTGCCAGCCCAATCCTCTATACCGGAGTTTTTCAAACTTGGCAACTTTAAAATGTGTGGCTTCAAAATCCCAGAATTCCCCAACCAGCATGCTTTTGTACAACTTAAAATGGTCAAAGTGGGGAAATCTTGTGCTGCATCACACATCTATGATACCCCTTTCTTCCATTCTATCATTCCTACTACCATGCGTGTCACATTAACCTTCCCCCACGCAGGCAGGATTGATTTATAGTGGTCAAGCTCCATTTACAAAATGCAGGCTACCTGCCAGTTTTAAAAGCCCACAGTCGCTGACTCAGTGGCTCTCTGACTCCTTGGAAATGTAAGGAGGATGGAGCTTCAACAAAGTCACTTTTGTTCTTATGGGGGAGGAATTAGAAGTGACAGGAGTTGCCACAAGAAGGCGAAAAGGGCCCACACTGCATTCCTAAACTGCTCCCAATCCAGCCCCTTCTGGATTTTCAACCACCGTGCTAAAAACTTCCTTTCCCATATTAGAACAGAGAAGGCAGCTTGGATCAGTGCAGAACTTGTATATCCAAATGGGGAGAAGATCTGCCTTAAGTACCGTAAATGACCAGGAAGCACACTCAAAACATTTAAGTAGAACTACTAGTTACTAATCGTTAGTTCTACTTCCATGAACGATTAAACTTTGAAAAGAGAGAGGGGAAAAGATTCCCCTCCACTCCCCCACCCAGTTTGTGGCATGCATGTCATCTGGTCTTAATCGTTTATAAATACTACTGCTCCCAACCAACATTGTCCTGCATTGCTGATTTTGAGGGAATGAAGAAGAAAGGCTGGGGCTGTTGTATGCAATAGCAGCCACTTATAAGTCAGCACCCAGAGGATGTCTTCCTATCCTAACCCTGAAATAGTTCAGTCATTTCTGGGATATGGGACAGGAAGTCAGAGATATTGTGGCTCTAAATATAATAAAACTCTCAAGATTTATTTAATCTTTGAATCTAGTAAGTAAGGTACTAAAGACTGGGCTTGAATAATTTTGTTTTGTCAAAACAAAAATGAAGCTAACAGTGCAAAACAGATTAAACCATAATATATTGTGATTCTATCTTTTGGATTTTTAAGGAACAGTTGTGTTTAACTTTCCTTTAAGAAGCTTTTAGTAGTGTTGATGAATGATGAACAAGAGTCAACAGACTCTTGATAGGAACTCAATTAGCATGGATTTCTCACCAAACATTGTTTCAAAATACCTGTTTTACTATGAGTTCATTGTCAAAATTATTGGCACATACTCCAGGTATCCCAAAGCCTTGATGTTTCCTGTCTAAACCAACTTCCTGTCATTCATTAACCACAGACGTGGAACAGCGCTGTCGCTTCTTTCCTGAGCTCATCAGCTAAGCATTCTGGGGGAACATATAGTCTCCTTCTCTTTGAGACCTTCCTGCCTGACAATGCATGACATGGATCTTAGAAACAATATCTAAGCCCCACCTCCCAGGGACAAAAATCACTCTTTAAATAAAATAAGCACATAACTTTTATTCCTTCATAGAAAGTGGGCATAACTTGGGCAAATCAAGATATCATTTTTGGCATTGATGCAAAAATGCTAATCAGACAGCAATTTCTTATTCAAGTACAGGACCCTTGTCCAGCTTGCAATGTGACTCCAGCAACTGACAGCCAGTATCAAATACATGTAGATCTTTGCCACCTTTTATGACAAAAATGGAGTAAAATCAAGCTTCTACATTTGCCTCCTCTATAGAGTTATACAATGGATGCTCTATTTTGAAGTCACCTCCTGCAGCAGGACATCTTTCTCTGCGAGGGAGGGAGAGGGAGGGAGAGAGAGAGAGAGGATAGATGGATGGATGGATGGATGGATGGATGGATGGATGGATGGATGGAAAGAGGGAGAGGGTGGGGGAGAGAGATCTAAATGTGTCCAGGCTTATTTTCCAATCACATCTATGAGTATGAAATTGGAAGCAAATTGGAAGCAACTGTGTAGTTTGCACACACTCTACTGCTTCTTTTCCAGGAGTGCTGATCAGCACTGTGGACAAAAAGAACGGACAGATTTTGGATTATGCACAAATGTTCAAAAACCTACTTCTTATGGCAAGATTTGCCCAAGTATTGCACTAGTCCACAACACTACTGGAATCAAGAATATCAAAGCAAACCTCATGGCCCAACCTGTCTCAGAACTAGATTCAAACTTTAACTTTAATGGACCATCATAGCAGTCCTCTATGACACCTAAGACTTCATCCACTGAATTAAAAAGAAAATTATCCAGTGTGAATCAAACTATTATGATAGTCTCCTATTAAAGTAACTATATCAATTTATGAAACTGTATTCACCAAAACCTAAATTCAAAATATTGGAGGAAGAATACAGGATGAAATCTGGGGTTTTCCTGCTATTTTCAGCAGGACTACTATGAAACACATACACACACATCCATTTTACTCTCTACCCCCAGCATTTCCTGTGACCTATCAATCAGCTAATAGGCAGAGATGTGGGGTGAAACTGAAAAGGGGTATCACCTGCAGAAGCAACCAATGATGCATGAGCTCCATCCATGACTATAGCCAGCAGCACCCAGGAATAGTCCACAGAATAGAAAAAGATAAGATAGAAGAAATCAAAATGGCCTTTCCACACTCGCACAATAAACAGTACACCCTTGTGAAGTACTTTGTTGCCATAAGTATTGAAAAATCTGTAATGTGCAGCAATATTATAGGGTTTGGAGCATCAAACAAAAATTAAATCATTGTTATATGGCATGGGAAGTGAATTTGTATGGCAACTTCCTTTTCTTAAGGGGCCTTTCAATTGAGTAAGTCTGAAACACAGTACCTCCAACACAGACTCTATCCTGCAACTCATTCCAGTTGAGCTTAGATGCATGCAGAGATCTGTTCATCCTCATCAGCAATCCAGATTCCTGGGATTCCCCCCAAATTCACTTCCCATGCCAAGTTCCTGAAGGTGCAACAGGATTCTAACTTCCTCCTAATTTAGTTTTGGAGAGCAGGTCTGGGGATTATCCCTAAAACGAATAGTGCATTAGAAGTATGCCAGTGGTTGGGTGACTTTGTGCCAGTCACTCTCTCTCAGCTCAGCTCAGCTCACCTCACAGAGTTGTTGTTGTGGGGAAAATAGGAGAAAGGAGTATTAGCTATGTCTGCTGCTTTGAATTACTTATAAAAAAGAATAAAAATGGCAAATAAATAAGTAATGGATAATCCAACTGCTGCATGTGGTTTCTGGAGCCACAAATGTCCCACCTCTGTGCTTCCAATTGTAAGTGCTTTAACGCACTTCCAGGCAACAGTGATTTTATAGCATCACCCAAATGAGCTTCTGAGATTATGTCAGGGGTGTCAAACTGGATGTCTTTGAGGGCGCGATCAGCATTATAGTTCTCCTCTGTGGGTCGGGGAGGGGAGAGGGCTGGGATGCTGGCGCGGAGGCCTGTGAGTGTGCATCTCCTGGGATTATCCCTGGATGCATCAGTTCTGACTAGCGTATATGCAGAACTCTGTGTCTGCAATAATTTCAGACAGACATTTTGAAGAAATTTCAGGCATCTAACCGCTGAAGTCTATCTAACTTTCTGAGAAAGTTATGATCCAGTCCCTAAAGTCATCCTAGAACGTCACACTAACTTCCTTCCCACCAGTATATGGGAGCTCTTCCAGTTTGACCACCTCTTTTACAATCAAGGAGAAAAACCAACAGTGGCTAGGCCAAGAATCCTTGTTATTATTTTTTTTTAAAAGCTCCATGAAGAAAAGAAAAAGGAACGTGGGCTGGTCCAGAGGGAAAAAACAAAACAAAAACAGAACAGCAGATGGTTACTTTTTTCAGTCTGCTTTTTAAAAATGGAGAAGGGAAGAGAGGGAGAATTGGGTATTCCTGTTAAGCAGAGACAGAAATTGCATTGTTATGAAAACCATGTTGCTGGAGGTAACAAAAAGACATGAGGTGATCAGCTGACATTCTACGATAGGAAGTTGTTTTTTAAGGAAGAAACTGCTTGCATATTTTTTTAGCTGTTCAGACTTCCTAAATCATGAAGTTGCATGATTTGATGCCTGTCTGCCTCCTGAAAATCTTTGATAAAAGGCAAAAATGTGGTTGGGCATAATTATTGAGTCTTGTCTCTATACAGGGGTGTCAAACTTGATTTCACTGAGGGGCCACATCAAGGGTGATTTTAATGTTATTATTGTAATTGGTTTTAGTATTTAGGCTTGTAATTAGTTTAATCGCTTTTTAATGTATTTGTTGTTTTTGTTTTTTAGTTGTGAGCTGCCCCGAGTCTTCGGAGATGGGGCGGCATACAAGTTCAAATAATAAATAAATAAATAATAAGGTTGTGTTTGACCTTGGGGCCCAGGGGCATGGCCAGATTAATGTTACTCATGTCAGAGGCACCTGTGGTGGCCCGGGAGTGTCTTGGGGGATGCATTGTCCTCCCAGGCTACCTTTTCAACTGCAATGGCCTCCTCCAGCCCTCTGCCAACAAAAATGGAGCCCAGGAAAACCACACATGCCCCTCCCAAGCTCTGTTTTTGCTGGCAGAGGAACCACGGGCTGGTCCTTCGCCTCCAGGGTGGCCAGATCTAAGCAACCCATGGCCGGATCCGGCCCACGGGCCTTGAATTTGACACCCCTGCTCTATACCTACTGGATAGCTGAAAAGAGTCTTCTCGTGGATAAAAGAGACCTACACCCAGAGGTGGACTGCTGAGGCTTTGGAAAGGTTCACTTGAATCCCTTGTTCCAATTCTGTACAGTTCGGAGAACTGGCAAATCAGACCACCAGATGGGCCCGCCCCCACCTGTTTTTTAGGCCATTTCCAGCCATTTTTGGGGAAAAACAGCCTGGAAAAGCCCCCCAAATGGCCTCAAAACAGCCCCAAAAATAGGCTATTTTTCGGGCTGTTTTCAGGCCATTTTCCAGCCAAAATTGGTCTGAAATAGCCCCAAAAAACAGCCTGAAAATGGCCCAAAAACAGGCCCAAAAATGGGCAGGGGCGGGGCCAGCCAGTGATGGGATTAGTCCCTACCAGCTAAATCCTACCTGTTCCTTTGAGGTAAGTGTCCAGGAGATGGGGCTGGGTGTGATGAGTGACATCACCCACCCAGTCACATGACCAGCTGGCCACATCTACCCAGCCAGAGAACTGGTTGTTAAAAAATTTGCATCTCACCACTGCCTACAACCCTACTACTTTACAAACTGGAATTGATCCACCTTGGAGCATCTCCAGACAGCCAACATTCTTCATTGGAAGGCAATAGGCAAGGAGACTGAGAATAAGCTGGAAAGAGCAGAATGGCTTTCAAGAAAATCTCAGGCATTACAACATAGAAATTACTAGGAATTTGAATATTTCATTGTAATTGCTCAAATTATACTAAGCTACTGTGAGAGGTACTATGGTCTAGTGGTTAAAGTACTGGGAGAACAAGATTGAAAAATATATATATATATATATACATATATACATATACATACATACATACATACATACATACATACATACATACGGTTCTTGGCATGTTCGGGTCTTTTCCCATGTAAGATTGAGAGTATCTTGGCGCGTTCGAGGTCCCACTCGCCATCGTCAGGCTGGTGCTTTCGGCTTCGTGCTTGCACAAGCATGAAGCCGAAAGCACCAGCCTAGATGGCAAGTGGGACCTCGTCAAAATGTCGGCAAGATACTCTCAATCTTACATGGGAAAAGACCCGAACACGCCAAGACCTGCAAACCTGTACCCGTGAAAATCTACGACAACACACACACACACACACACACATTTGTTTTCTTAAGTTTTCGTGGGTATTGTGAAAATGTACGAATATACACACACACACACACACACACACACACACAAAAATATCCCTTTCTTTCTCTTTCACTCTGCTCTACCTGGATGATTGGGAGAAAAATTGGAGGAGGGTGGGCTATGCAAGCTCTCTGAGCAAATACTCACATCCCCTAGCCCTAAATGCTTTGGAAAGTGGGAGAAAAAGGCTAAACAATCAGAGTGAATGGCATAAAAATAAAAGTTATGAAATGATTTGGAATGAAACCAAAGAGAAGGCTGCATGGGAATTACAGTGAGATGTCAAAATATGGAACCGTCCCAAGAGCTACTTTGCTTGAGAAAAAGAAGTGATGAAACTGAAATCACATGTTGTGATTATGCTGAAAAATGATACAGCAGGCTTAGATAATATAAATGGTGAATATTAAAATACAGGGGTACATTTTGCCCACAGAATGGCTGAGCAACTGGTTTAACGTGTGAGTGAAGCCTGCACTTGTAGCTGCTGATTGCAAGAATGCCATTACTGTTCCTCTATTCAAAGGAGAAGGTAGCAAGAGTGATTGCAAAAACTTCAAAGTAATTAGTATGTTAAGCAGGAAAGTGCTTGGCAAAAATTCTGATTGAAATGGAACCAATGGTATTTGAAAAGTACAGTGCAGGTGTGCAGATCAGAGTTCTGATCTTTAAAGCAAACCTGAGAAATAGGTGGTGGATGTGAGAAAGTAAGGTGTTATTGTATGTTTGTTCTTTTTTAAAAAAGCATGTGATAATGGTGAACGGGCTGAAATTAAAGAATGGTTTGAGCAGGGGTGGGATTCAAATTTTTTAACAACCGGTTCTGTGGGCATGGCTTAGTTGGTGGGCATGGTTTGGTGGTCATGTTACTGGCTGGGCGTGGCCAACTCAACATCACTCACATCGAGGCATGCATCTCCTGGCATGGCCTCTCATGACTGTGGGGATGCTGCAACAGTCGTAAGTGTGAAAAAGGGTCATAAGTCACTTTTTTCAGTGCCACTGTAACTTTGAATGATCACTCCACACAAGCAAAGTACCAGCAAAGGAGGGGGAAAAAACTCCAGAGAAGTTCCTGAGACAGAAAGTCTAGTCCTGCCATGAATGTAATAAGGGTTAACAGAGAGGCAGTTTCTGTAAGCAACACCAGAATGTTTCCTTCCTGCCTTCCTTACAGGATTAGGCCAGTAATTTCTTCTAACAACCGGTTCTCCGAACTGCTTAGAATGTTAACAACCGGTTCTAGAGAATAGGTGTGAACTGGTAGAATCCCACCCCTGGGTTTGAGTGAATATGGAGTCAAAGGCAGGCGGATGAATCCAGTGAATGCACATGATGGACATCATGAGTGAGAATGGAGTACTTAGAAAATGGTTGAGCAGGAAATAAGATCAAGATTTCTGATGTCCCTTTGGCTGTTTAATGTATTTATGGATAAATATATAAGGAATGCTTGGGGTAACATTAGAAGTGTGTTGGCTGAGGAGAGGAATGTGAGTGTAGCTGTACATGCTGGCAATGTTGTGTTGTTGGCTAAAAACCTGAATGATTTGCAGGGTTGCTTGCATGGTGTAACAAAAAAGTATGGATCTGAAAATGTATCAAAGACCAAGGGACAAAGAAAACTTGAATGAACAATTGCAACTTGTATTTTAAATGCTGAAAAACTAGAGCAAGTAGATCATGATAGAGAAATTTTAGGATGTGCAAATGCTAGTAGAAAGATAGAAGGCAATATATGATATACTGTGAGGAATGAGCATTTGTTGAAATAAGTGAAAATATTATGTATAAGGTTGTGTTTCTACTCACTGTTATATGAGTGTTGGGGATGTCTGCAGAAACAAAACATAAAAACAAGTAACATAGAGTGTGACTAGTATATTTAAGAAGTATGTGCAGTAAAACCATCAGGTCAAGAATGAATGGCTGCCAAATGAACATGGAATGAGTTGAAAAATGAATAACAATGAGTATGAAAAAAGAATGTGATTTATTCAAATAAAGAGAATGAGGGACAAAGTGCAAAACAATACATGAAAAAGAATGGGTTGAGAGGAAGAAGAAGGTTCAGAAAGTCATGATTGCATGGAGTGAACAACATACTGGGAAAAAAGAGGTGGGAACAGAAGGCAATCTATAAATGAATATATAAAAGTGGTGAAACTATGGGTGGTTTGCAAGAATAGAAAAGCATAGAAGGGTATTATGAATGGAACTGGTACCAACTAAGTTTCAGCTAGGTTGCCTTTTCTCTTTCTTATTTCATGCCTTTATTTGTCTTACTATTAGCTATTCTTTTTCTGCACTTGGCATAATGTTGCTTATCCCCAAAAGGAACTTGTCTTTGTCCAATACTCTATTTTTATCTATGCGATAAGTCTCTATGTGTGCATACGTGCTTGCAAAGAATTCAAAGATGTTATTCTACATAACTGAGTGGTGTAATCCAGAAATAGATTTAGCATCATCAATTGTTTCTGTATACTCAGCATAAGAAACAAAAGCTAGGCAGAAACTAAATTAGAATGAAGCAGGAACACCTATATCTATAGGGTTACAGCCAAATCCTGTTTGAGTACTAACATAAGAATATTCTTTTTAAATTTCAAGAAGCTTCCTCATCCTAATATTCTACACAGCAATTCTAAGTAAAGATGAATTTCAAAGCAGTTGAAAATGTTATATAATTCACTTAACTTCTACTTCATTCTATCCAAACATTTCAAAATGGCTTAAACTTGTAACAAATTTTCATTAAAAAAACATATACACTCCCTTGAATGAACTCTTTAACAAGTTTATAATTTTCCTGACAACAAGATCTTAGTGGTTTGCCTTTGCTTTCTTTCTGGAAATTTTCCAAACTAGTCTTGAATTAGTCCGCCATACAAGGACAAACAAGAGCCAGCTTGGTCTAATGGTTAACACACCAAGCTAGCAACTGGGAGATGATGGGTTCTAGTTCCACTTTAGGCATGAAAATTGACTGGACATTTTGATCCAGTCACTCTCTCTTAACCCAATTCACCTCACAGGATTTTGATCCAGTCACTCTCTCTCAACCCAATTCACCTCATAGGATTTTGATCCAGTCACTCTCTCAACCCAATTCACCTCATAGGATTTTGATCCAGTCACTCTCTCTCAACCCAATTCACCTCATAGGATTTTGATCCAGTCACTCTCTCTCAACCCAATTCACCTCACAGGATTTTGATCCAGGGATTTTGATCCAGTCACTCTCTCAACCCAATTCACCTCATAGGATTTTGATCCAGTCACTCTCTCTCAACCCAATTCACCTCATAGGATTGTTGTGGGGAAAATAGGGGGAGGAAGGAGTATGAGATATGTTTGCTGCCTTAAGCCATTTATAAAAAGAATAAAGGAAACAAACAAACAAATAAACCAAGATACAAGCCTGTTTAGCTTTTCTGGGAGTCACAAAAGGTAATCTAGAATTAGAAACCTAAGCTAAAAAAAAAAAGGAAAATTCAAAGGATTGGAATTTCCTTAATAGTGCTCTGACTATATTTAGGGATCCTCAGCTGAAAACGAAGACTGAAATACAAAGCAACAGGGTAAGAAATTGTGGAACTCAGTCCTTTCTAAAATGGAAAAGGAAGTAAGCTCTTAAGAGATATTGACTCTCTGGAAATTAAATGGAACCAAGATGGTTTTCTCCCTGTTTGTGTTCCAACCTTTACTTGGATAGCATTTGTTCATTTATTTATAAGTTATACATCCCGTCCATAACTGTAGGCAGATCCCAGCAGCAGTGATAGAGTATACAAACTAATAAAAAAACCAACATCCCTCCCACTCCCCCAAATTCTTGTCATAAATGGCATCTATGCAATACAGCCCATAGAGTTCAAATGCACCAAAATAGGTTCTTCAGCTTGGTAGCCATTACTTGTAGTTAATTAGAGATACAAGTAAAGAGCTGTAGTGGCTCAGTGGTAAGAAGGAAGTACTGCAGATTAATTCTGCTAACTGTCTTGAATGCAATCCTTACTGGCTCAAGGTTAACTTAGCCTTCCATCCTTCTGAGATCCCTAAAATGATTATTGTGGGTAATATGCTGACTCTGTAAACCACTTAGAGAGGGATGTAAAGCACTGTGAAGCAGTATATAAGTCTAAGTGCTAGTGCTAATGACAACTCCCATCATTCCCAGTTAAAATATCCAAAAGAAAGACTTGCACAAGAAAATACAGTAACAATAAATATCCAAAACATAAGAGTTAGTATAAACCAGTGTATTTTTTTTTATTTGGCAACTTTAAAAGTGCTATGGAATGCTGCCTGGGAAATTCTTGGAGTTGAAGTCCACACATCTTAAAGCAGCCAAGTTTGAAAAACACTGTATAAACTATAAAGGACATCCATGAAGTATAAGGGGAGGAGCAGGTAGAGAGAGAGAAAAAAAGGGGGGGGAATCCATCAGTAGCATTCACACAAGGAAAGCCTGGGGGCAGAGATGGATTTTCAACACGTGAGTAAAGCATACGGGAGTAGCTGCTTCAGCAAGTGACTAGAGAATGCCCATATGGAGGACGAGGATGTATATTATAGGAGCCAGACAGACAATTTAGTCATCACAACTAGCTTCCTTGCTTTAAGCACAGCTGTGCCTTGGGGAAAATGGATCAAGGCCCTCATAAAACATTTCCTTCCCATCTGTATGACTCCAAGCTATTAGCAAATGTGCTCCTAGCCTCTTATTTCCTAAGATTAAAATCCATTATAAAGTAGCCAGAGATTTTCCTACTAATACAAACATCTGAACAAGATTTGGGAGAACTGAGCAAGATGTGAATATATTTATATATTTATAAATATAACTATATATTTAAAGCCTCATGGCTTGGGACCAGGTTATCTGAGGGACCGTGTCTGGCTGGTCACATTCACCCGACCCACTACAGCAGGGAGGCAAGGAATGTTGCAGGTCGCATCCCCTAAAGCGATACATCTGGTGGGATCCAGAAGAATGGCCTTCTCCTTGGTGGCTCCTCCCTCTGGAACATCATCCCTCCAGAAATTAGACTGTCTCCCATTCTTGACACTTTTTTGGGAGGCCCTGAAGGCCATGGTTCTGCCAGTGGGCCTGAGGAACCGAGCGGGATTCATCCCATTAAATGGCAGATAAGAGTGTATGTTGTCGCCAGGGATGGGTGGGAAATTATTGTATTTATTATTTTAATTTATTTTATATTGTGTTTTTATTTCCTATAAGCCACCCTGAGTCACCGTGAGCAAGCAGGCAGCAATATCAATCAATCAATCAATAAATATGGACATGGTTACTTCATCTTTGATCGTAGGTTGAACAAGACACCAGTCCCTTTCACGGGAGTTCAACTTATTAGTAGCAATATCGAATGATAACTTCTATTCCTTTCATTATTCCTATTCCTATTCCAGAAAGATAACTGTGTAAGTGGTGGTTTTGCAAGGTTCTGAACAACAATGAAGGTGACCTTATTTTGAGAGCCCAGCGGTTTGAATGCTTGGTTTGTTTTCTCATTCTAGACACCTTCGAGGTTATTTTTCCAGCAATAAACCAGAAAGTGGAGAAATGAAGAAAAAAGTAGATTTCTCTGTATAAGGAATACACACAGCCTTGCAATTTTATTCAAATGGTATACAGAAAACAAGAAATCATGCTTAAATGGGGGAGGGGGGGAGCCCCTTCTGCATCGCTGGTTTTACACATATGTTCTTAGCAAGTATACAAATTTCATCTCAAGCACCCCTCTCCTCTCCACGTGCTACTTGGCTGGAACCCGAGATCTGTAACTTCACTTCCAAAAGGCCCAGACAATGAAAGAGCCTGTTAACTGAAGCCAGCTGGGCTCAGTGTCCCCACCACCCGCCTGTCTCATTTGTTTACCTCCCATTTTGCCTCGTTTTAGCTTTTCCTGAATCAGATCAGATTTCAAGAAGCTAAAATTACATACCGTTCCCCCCCCTTTTTTTTATTCCTCCGGTCCCTCACACAAATGTGTAAACAGACGTACACAGGCACACCTACAGACACGCAAAGTTGAAGAGGATACAGGCTGGAATTAATTCCCTTTTCTGTCCTCATTCCAAGAAAAAGGAATATTTAATCTTGCCTTCCAGATCAGCCAGGCCCATGAAGCAATGCCTAGCTAACATTTCCAGTGTCTGTC
Organism: Naja naja; assembly: GCA_009733165.1. Lineage (NCBI taxonomy): Eukaryota > Metazoa > Chordata > Lepidosauria > Squamata > Elapidae > Naja > Naja naja. The sequence continues at coordinate 163,203,927 of CM019149.1, forward strand.
AAGCCCCTCTCTGCAACCATCGCTGCTTTGGTTAGAAAGCAGAATGGCTTTAAGCATTTCCCACTTGGACTTCATCTTAGTTCGTACATCTCCTGGCCACCTGTTTTTAATGTCCATATGATGGGCCCATATCTCATCCCCAGCCCATAGGTGGGCCAACTTCAAGAGATCCATAGCTGTGCTAGAGTAAAATAAAGTAGCCCTTGACTTACGACCACAATTGAGCCCAAAATGTCCATTGCTAAGCAAGATAGTTGTTAAGTGAGTTTTGCCCCATTGTAGGATCTTTCTTGTCACTGCTGTTAAGTGAATCACTGCAATTGTTAAGTTAGTAACACAGCTGTTAAGTGAATCTGGCTTCCCCATTGATATTGCTTGTCGAAAGATTGCAAAAGGCGACCCCAGGACTCCACAAATTTGATCATATGACCATGGGGAGGCTGTGTGAAAAACAGTCGTAAGTCATTTTTTTCTGTGCCAGTGTAACTTTGAACAGTTAAACAAAAGTTTGTAAGTTAAGGAGTACCTCTAGTGTTTTCCTCTTTAAGTTATCACAATCCAAATGCAGCTGCAAAGTGTACTTTGCCTTGCCACCCTTAAGACTGGAGGTGAAGTTAGGGAACCAGTAATGACTAAAATTAGAGAAATGCCAATTGGTTTTCCCAGACTGAAAAGAAGAGACCCTTACCCACTCTGGTCCTTGGCCAACCTTGTCTGCTATCGGTCTTCTGTTGTCTCCTTATAAAACTGGATACAACAACACGGAAAAAGTAAACTACTTGCTGGAGCTTGAAATAGAAAAATGATAAAAGTATGGCAACAGAAGAGGCTGCAGTAGCGTAACTCTGACGTTAGGGGGCCCACCCTGCTCCCCCACATTATCTCCTCAACTAAGCATAGTGGAATCTGGAAGTTGGCATTGTTGCTTATATAATGAAAGGAAGGGAAGGGAAATCCCAGAGAAATGTATTGCTTGTGACTCAGTTCCCTTTGTGACTGCAATGACTAACTTTATTCAATCTGGATGAAGACAGAACGGGGTAGAAGAAGAGCACAGAAGTCTATGCCTTGCAACTTGATGGGCGCCATTCCTGCTACAGGGATTACAGGATGTTCCCAGCTGGCAGCCAATGTGGATTGGCACCAAGGCCAGAGGAATTAACCAATTACTTTGCTTATTAACAGTCACTAGGAGGAGTATGTATATAATGAAGACTGCCCTATTTGGTGATGACTCAAAACAGAAGGACAGGCAAGAACAGCAATAGGGAAATAACATTTCACTCTGGTGCAGTTATGTGCTAATTCAACATTGGATGAATATCTTTCACCATTTAATCATGATGATAGAAAATTATGACGTCTTAAAAAATTCAAGTTTTATGTTACTAATTAATAGTTTTAACTGCACTGGCTTCCACCCTGGGTCCTGGGGTTGATAAAGCTAGGGTACAATCAAGTTCTTACGTTAATATACAGCAATTCCCTTCTGTAGCTATCTCTTTGCATCGCAATGGATTAGGGAGGAAACATGGACCAAAGTATTTAACTGTGCATGCTTATTTTGGAGTTCTTCCATCTCAATAGGTTAATTGTTCATCCCTTCTACAGAACATACCGTGGAAGAGATTCAAGCCAAACCCTTTTGCTCTTTGCTGATAATGTGTAATTGCCCATCTGTACAACATGGGGAGAAATAACTTGTTTGTGCAAGTTAATTCATTTATAAAATGGCTCATAATTAAGAAGGAAGGAAGGGAGTCAGAAAAAAAGGAAAAGGGAGAGAAAACCCAATATAAGAAAAAAAAACAAAGAACAATTTTGAAGTATGTGAAATTATTGATTTAGGCAAACCAAAATATACAGGTAGTCCTCAACTTATGACCACAATTGAGCCCAACATTTCTGATGCTGAATGAGACATTTGTTAAGTGAATTTTGCCCCATTTTATGACCTTTCTTGCCACAGCTAAATGAACCACTGCAGTTAGCAACATGTTGTTAAGTGAATCTGGCTTTCCCATTGACTTTGTCAGGAGGTCGCAAAAGAGGATCACATGACCCCAGAACTCTGCAACCGTCATACATATCAGTCAGTTGCCAAGTGTCTGAATTTTGACCATGTGACCTTGAGGAGGCTACAATGGTTGTCAGTGTCAAAAACTGTTGTAACTCACTTTTTCTGAAGTCGTCGTAACTTTGAATGCTCACTAAATGAACTGTTGTTAAGTCAAGGCCTACCTGTATTTCATTACACTCTTTGTGAAAAATATGGCACGAAGCCAAATAGTGTCTACTCTCTGGCTGCAGTTTTATCTGAAAATTCTTTGAGGAGCATCTGTTCAGGCACTTAAGAAGTTCTCCATCATACCAGCAACTTGCCCAAATCAGAGTAATGTTGTCTGACTGTTAACCCCAACCACATGGTGGAAGCCACATGAGAAATATGGCTCTGCAGCAGATCATGCAGAAATGTCTGGGAAACGCTGTGAGGAGGGTCACTGGCTCACCCTTGGCCAATCTCTTTCTCAGTTATCTGAATGACAGCTGTACACACTCTACAAGCAGGCCCATCTGCTTATGTAAAAGACAGCCTCCCACAAGAAAGCCAACAGTCTAATGCAGGACTCACACCTTCCTGTGCTCTGCAGTTGTATGCCCATCTCTGCTTTGACCCCCACTGGTAGTCATAAAGCTGGCCCAGCCAGCAGGTTTGTGCCAGTCATCAGATTTATTTATTTATTATTTATTATTAGATTTATATCCCGCCTCTCTTCCCCCATCAGGGGAACTCGAGGCGGCGTACAACAAGCTAAAAAACATATCTTATACAATATAAAAATCAAAAAACTCATTCACATCATCCAAACATAGAAGAGGGAAGAACAGAGAGCTCAGTTCCATGCCTTCCGACAAAGCCAGGTCTTCACAGCTTTGCGGAATGTAGGTAGGTTGGGGATGGTTCTAATCTCCACAGGGAGCATATTCCAAAGGGACGGTGCCGCCACAGAGAAGGCCCTGGCCCGCGGGCCTGCCAGCCGACATTGTCTGGCTGACGGTATCGAGCAAGCCTTCCCTGTGGGATCTAACCGGGCGCTGGGAGGCATAAGGTAGCAGTAGGCAGTCTCGTAGGTATCCCGCTCCTAAGCCATGAAGGGCTTTAAAAGTTGTCACTAGCACCTTGAATTGCACCCGGAAGACCACTGGTAACCAATGCAGCTCGCGGAGGATAGATGTTATATGGGCACGCCTAGGTGCACCCATGATCACTCGCGCGGCCACATTTTGCACCAGCTGAAGTCTCCGGGTGCTCTTCAAGGGCAGCCCCATGTAGAGCGCATTGCAGTAATCCAATCGAGAGGTGATAAAACCAATAGTAACATTGCTCCTTTTTCAGCCTAATAAAAGAAGTAGCTGCTACATCTGAATTCATGGTCCCTTTGGTGGCATAGTGGGGGAAAAAAGATGGGAGGCGGTAGTGAGAGAATGCAAAATTAAGCTAGGCTTCATCTCTGCTTGCTCATGAAGTTTTTCTTAACCAGGGTTCAGCTGTAAAACACACAGGGGAGGGGTGGGAAGCAAAACAAGGAGAAAAGAATGCTAAAAGCATTTTCTTCACCAATTAAAAATAAAAACACTCTTATATCTGGGGACAGGGGGAATACTTCAGGATCATGCAGTATAGCTTCTGAACTAGCTATGAAAAATATAAATTTTATCTTCTTAGCATTTTCCTGCAAACACAGTCCCCGCCCTCCTTTTTTTTTTCTGGTTATGCCAGAAATTAATTGACCAGTTTCACCCAAGACTAACCACAGGGCTGAGAGCACACGGCTGGTCTAAAGTCCCTCAGACATCTTTCATGTTTAACATGGGACTAGAACTTACAGTCTCCTGGTTTCTAACCTGATGCCTTAACTACCTGAACTAAATCAGACTATGAGGAAATAAGTATTTATAGAATTCTTTGTATCTTCATGTCGGTGTTGACTCCCAGGAACTCTATGGACCAGTACAAATGAAGGCGAATATACATGTCTCAGAATAATGCTGCAGGATTCAATCTGGTTCGGTCACTGGGTCATGTCACACTCTGATAGAGAAGTTTCCTGAGGATGGGCTCCAGCATGAGTCCAAAATCTCGGAAGACTAAACTTCTGGTCCTGGTCACTGAACCAGATTGGATCTTGCTACATGGACTGCAGTTCCTGCAGTTTTCTGGACAGGATTTTGGAATGTGCCTGCTTCCTAGAGCTGAGAGAAAGGGAGTGCCCAAAGTCATCAAGTTCATGCCTAAGGCAGGACTAAAATACAGCATTTCCTCCATGTTTGAAACATGATACCTATAAGGACACCCCAAACTAGTGCAGGTTCCTTGTTAGGTGGTACGCATCAATGTTAGACTACCTGGCACCTTCCAGATGTACTGTAAGTCCCATAATTTGTGGCCGTAACAAGTGAGATTCATGGGACAGCACCACGATGGGGAAAGAGGTAAACCAGAGTTGATTTATGAATTGAGCTGAGTTCAGTGTATTATCTCTTCGAATCCTTCTACACTACAGGAGATCCTAAGGGATGTTCTAAGCTGCAGAACATTCCTGTTTTAATTGCCCAACATTTCCTAACTCTACGCTGTGAGGAAAAATCTGTGACAGAGGGAAAGCAGTCTTTCGGTTTCACAGGGCCCCAAAAGCTAATCATACGGGGAGAAGGAAAAGGTGGGGAAAAACATTCTTTTAACATTCTCAACTCCATGTAACCTGTTTCTGTCTCCAGCAGGGCAGGATTCTGCAGAGTTAAATATAGATCATTTCTAATTGAAAGCCCTGCCTTGGACAATGGCTATTTTCTGTCCTACATATAGAACTAGTCTTTTTATTTTCGTAACAAGTCAGGCCACAAATTACTGTGTCGGTAAGAAACTGCAAAGCGCAAGCTAGGCCAGGTCTCTTTGCTCTTCCCTCCTCCAGTGAATGGGACACGCATAGCCAAGATGCTTGGGGGCAAGGAGAAAGAGAGAGACAATAGAGTACTTAGACAGAGCCAAAGGCTTTAAATTTAAAAAAAGTCTTCTATAGAAACGTTTAGCACATTACCACAAAATGGCAAAATAAGTTTTCCTTCCCTGGACGCCACTAAAAACAATCTTTCCTCTCCCTAACATTTTTTTTAAATAGCACAAAATGATTATTCTACTTTTTTTAGGCTGGTGCAGCAAGGAGCAAAACAGGATCCTAACATTTTCAGTGAGCAGTTACCAGGGTGGTGCTAAGCCAGAGTTTGAATCAAGGAAACAGCAGCAAAAGATCCACACAAACACAACAGAGGGAGGAAGTCTCTCTTGCTTAGACAGGAACCCAACACAAACAGGAAGCCTCTTACAGCCCTTCCTGGCGGGAGGGTCCGGTGATCGACCCAGATTGGCAGGGCCAGGTTAGAGCATAAGAAATATTTCACTATGAAGATTTGGTTCCAAGTTGCAATGTGGACACATAAACACGTGAAATAGCAGCATGCAGAATTAAAGGTTCAAGTTCAGGATTGCCAAATAGAGAAGTACACAAATTCTAACTTTTGACCAAGGATTTAGTGGCCTTTGGGGATGAAAGATGAGGGGTTCTTCAAAATGCAGTTGACCAAACTTGCTGTGTGAGTGATCCCCCTCTTGAAGGCGCTCCACAACTTATTCCTCAACATTGTCATTACATTCTGGGGTTGTGATGAATGGTGGGGAATGGCATTGTGCCTCAATTCAATTGTGAGGAAGGAGAAGAAATAGTCTGCTAGCTATGATTTTTCTAACCTGATTCTGTCCAAATATAGACATTCAAGACCTCTCAGCTAGCACTACTCTACCAACAGGAATGGGTTTGGGACACTAGTTGCATCAGATCAGTATCTGAGGACTGTAAAGGCAATCATAGCAGAAAGTGGAATGGAAGACCTCAACGGGCCTGATATGATGTCCCGAAACAAATGATAGGGACTGGGATTTCAGCTAAGGGAACCACCAATCAGAAAGTTGCATACTAAACCCACACGGGCAGCAGGGCTGCACAGACTCATTCCAGCTGCATTGGGGGCAGCAAGATATAAAGTGGTCTTCTGCATAATAGGGGAACATAGCAAAACCTTGTGTGGGTGTGGGTTTGATTAAAAGGGGTGAGTCTTGACATATTTACTGAATAATGCAATTTTTGTTGGGAAAAAAACATGTGAAATTTTAACATGGTGATGTGTACACCACTAATTGTATACATGTGGAACATATTCTCCAAAATTCTGAAGGTTGCTATATGCACACTGTTGAGTACTCCTTATAATGAGTGAAATATTTCCAGTGGTATTGTTGCATGTTTATTTTATCATTTATTGTTGGAAGAGGGATTTTCAAAATTCAGCTCTTCTAGAAATTCTGATTAAAAAAGGGTTCTATGAATGTCCAGGGATCAGTTTCAATACTTGTAATTATAAGAAGATACACACTGAAAATAGTGATAAATAATGTTTTAATTCCACAAGCTTAGATTGTGAGATAAGCCTGGTTTTTAAAAAGTGGGTAAATCTTTTAGGGGCAAAACTGGGCTTTCCACAGCTTCATCACTGAGGAGCAACTTAATTTGGAAGCTGATTTTAAAACTTTTTTATTTACCAAAGCCTAATTTTTGGCAATTTACTCAGTATTAAGAGCTTAATATTTGGACTATGATGTCCAAATGCTTGTCTGATGCTATTTCTGCTTTTGAAGTTCTACATTTAAAGAGTTTGGAAGGAATTAATTGAGGCCAAAGCCAACAATTCATTTTTATCGGATGAAGGAAGTTGATAAAATCAATTATTTATGCAATCTTTGGAGCAAGTTTGAATGTTCTGTTCCTGTAAATCAGTGGAAGTTTTCTTTAAATATGAATTTATTTTATTTTGATCTTAAAATAAAGTTAAACCAATGGGAACAAAAAATGAGGTATGTTCCACATCTTACAGAATATTTGGATGATTCAAAAGCCAATGGGGAGAAGAAAAATGGGGGGGGATTATATTCAAAAGTTCAAAATATCCGCCTTCAAAAATCTGAAAACATTTTCTTCCATATTTGACAATAGCCAAGGATGCACTGTTGGAATGGTTTCCATACAGCCACCATATCTTAAGTTTTTATATAAACAAGCTATCTTGCATCGTGCAGTTGTAAATCCCTGCAAATTAGTATACTGGCAGTAGTATTAGGATTGAGAGTTTATTCCCCATTAAAATATTCGCATTAGAAAAGTTGAACGTTGCATTTTGTAAGAATTAGACCCACTGATCAAACAGTTGCTTAATTAACATACCATATTCATATTATGATAGCTGAAGGAGAGAAAGGTCTTTGCGTACTTTCTTTTTCTTCTATTTTTTTTTAATTCCAAAAGACACTGCTTCAGGCATTTTCAAGTTTCCCTCTCCTTGAGGGCTGGAAAATTTGCACTGAACCTGAAAACTGAGAATTGCAGAGCCATATGCAATCAGTACAGCCAATACCGAATCACTGAACTCACTCCTCACATTTTACACTTTATGAAACTGGCCTACTGTCTGGTACTTTATGTAGCTTCTCTGCAGGCTTAGCTGAGTTGAGAAAAAAGGAAAAATAAAAGCAAGAAGGATAAAGGTAGCAGGTGTGGCAACATGCTGGTGTAAAGACAGCAGCAAAACCGTGGGGCGGTTGCTCTCAGACCCCCAATTCCTATGGGGTCAAAGAGAATTAATTTAAACTGCAGGAGGAAAGATTTAGTTTAAAAATGTCAGCAGAAATGTTCCAACCATAATAATAGTCAAGCAATGGAACAAATTACCAGGGGAACTTGTGGAGTCCCTGTGATGGGAAGCTCTGGAAAATAAGTCACACTGGCTTCTGTCTGGAACGGCTTAATTGTAATTCATGCTGGTCAGAGCAAATGATTGGGAGGGATGGTTTCGATTCATCTATTTATTTATATAATGATTTATTTGTCATATTCTACAAATGTTTTCAAGGCACACTAAATTACAATTTGAGAAACCTAAAAAAACCCAACTATTATCACAATCCAAAAACAACCAGCACATGGGAAAAATGTGTATTTTTTTTTTAAAAATTATCTTGTTAAGAACAAATATTAATTTGTTGTCATGGCATATAAAACCATGGAAACCCCTCCTTGGCAATGTCTTGAAAACATAGGCATGTTTGGAGGCATCTGTAGGATCTAATGCTTATTTTGTCAAGCTGTCACAATGCAAGTGCTGCTCCTTTTGTATGCGTGTGCAACATCATGAAGCATGTACAAAAAGAGTGGAATTTGCTGTGCAACAGTGCAACACAGCTTTTAGTCATTTACCCCCTGTTTGCTCCCTCCATGCCTTGGTGCTGCTTCATGTCCTGAGAGAAATAGGACCAGCAACCAAATTTCCTGCAATGCAATGGCTGAAAGAAGCATAGAAGGGAGGAAGTCTTCTACCAAATATGAAAGACTTCTTTAGTGCATTAAATCAGGGCAGGACAAACTAGCCTTCCAGAAATTGCTGAACTACAATTCCCAGAAGTCTGAGACTACCTAGCCAATGACAAAGGATGCTGGAAAGTTGTAGTTTAGCAACTCCAGAAGAAAATTACATTTTTCCATGGTATGTTTTAAAGTAAGCAGGAACACTTTCATACATAGGCTAGAAACCTATTTTCACCTAGAGGAAAAAAAATGGATGCATATATTTCAAATGCAGGACTTGTTGCAACTCCCAAACTGCAGCTTTACACTAAAGTACATTGCAGTAATTAAAAGTGCTTGTAGCTGAGGGCTTTATTGTACTGTTGTCCTGCATGGAATTTCACAAAAAGAACAGGTGATTCTGTTTATTCCATTTTTAAAATCTTACCTTTATTTGTATTTGAATGTTGTGAGCCGGAGTAATATAGGTCAAGAAACACCTAGCTGAAGTCCATACTCAGCCACCGAAGTCCATTGGTCACTCATAGCATTGTTGATATGGGGGAAAATAGGAAGAGGAATTCTGTGTACACCATCTCAAAAAAATCTGAATTTATTAAATAGGAAAATATAAACCAGGTGCGCAATGGTTAAGAACCATCCAATCCAGACACACCTAGGTACTTTTTGACTAAAGTCAAAAAGCAACTAAAAGATAGATGGCTGAGACAAGAACATAATCAGAAATACTCAAACCCTAAAATTATGTAATGAAAAAGATGTGATGCTCAAAAGAACGACCTTCAAAATGTCATTAGACAGTACAGGTAGTTCTCAACTTAGAACAATCCATTTAGTGACCATATAAAGTTACAATGGCACTGAAAAAATTGACTTATGACTGTTTTTCAAACTTCCAACCTTTGTAGTATCCCCATGATCATGAAATCAAAATTCAGCTGCTTGGCAACTGGTTCATACTAACGACCATTGCTATGTCCCAAGGTCATGTGATTCTCCTTTTGCAACCTTTTGACAAGCATCAATAGGGAAGCCAGATTCACTTAACAACCATGATACTAACTTATCCACTGTGGTGATTCACTTAACAACTGTGGCAAGGAAAGTTGTAAAATGGGGCAAAACTCACTTAACAAATGTCTCATTTAGCGACAGAAATTTTAGGCTCAATTGGGGTCGTAAGTTGAGGACTACCTGTATCAACAAGGGATAAACGTTTGGCTTAAATTCTTCCTTGGAGCAGATGGAAACCTGAGATCAGCTTGTCCACAGTCCCAGCCCAAAAGTTAAGCCATTAATTGATCTAGCAGGCATTCTTTGCTTTTAAGCCAGCCCAGATTATAAAATTCTATTATTTTGCATTAGAGGTATCCAACAGAATTATAGCACTCTGCATCACGGAGCAGTAGTATTTTGTGTTGTAGCGCAAAGCAAGTAAATTAAAAGTTCTCTAGCACAAAGTCATTTGCAGGCAGTCCTTAACTTATGACCGCCGTTGGGACCGGAACTTCCATTGCTAAATGATGTGGTCATTAAGTGAGTCATCATATGACCACACTCAATTTTACTTTCTTTACTATGGTTGTTAAGTGAATCACATGGTTGTTAAGTGAATCCAGCCTTCCCCTGCCCTCCCTCACTGACTTTGCTCGTCGAAAGCCAGCTGGGAAGGTCACAAATGAAGATTATGCGATCCTGGAACATTGCAACTGTTATAAAGGCATGGCAGCTGCCAAGCGCCCAAATTGTGATCAAGTGACAATGTGGACACCACAATGGTCACAAGCACAAGGGCTAGTTGTAAGTCACTTTTTCAGTGCCATTGTTATCTTCAAATGCACATAACTTCAAATGCCTCCTGTACAAGCAATCTTCGACTTACATTTGATAGGGATCAACGGGCATGTACTGTATTTAATGAGCCTCGGTGGTGCAGTGGTTAAGAGTGCAGTACTGCAGGCCACCTCTGCTGACTACTGGTTGACTGCACTTTGGCAGTTCGAATCTCACCAGGCTCAAGGTTGACTCAGCCTTCCATCCTTCCAAGGTGGGTAACATGAGGACCCAGATTGTTGGGGGCAATATGCTGACTCTGTAAACCACTTAGAGAGGGCTGTAAAGCACTATAAAGTGGTATATAAGTCTAAGTGCTATTGCTATTGCTACAGTCGGATCCCATGATCACCCCACATTTACAACCTTCATGGGTAGCTTCTGATGAGCAAAGCCAATGGGGGAAGCATGATTTGCTTAATTTTATTCATTTTTATTTAGCATTTGGCATCTATAGTGGTCATGCAATCATGGTTTTGCAACATTTGCTGAATGACTAGGGCAAAAGAGGCCACAAAATTGAGTGGAACTCACTTAACAACCGCATCACTTAACAATGAAAATTCTAGCCCCAATTGTACTAATAAGTTGAGGATTACCTGTAGTGAGTCTCAAGCAAAGGGTGGATTTAAATCTTATTCAGCACTTTAATCTCTATATCATATTGGCTCATTAATGAATATATCTGCTGCTTAATTTTCATTCCATCAAAAGACTATCAAGAGTAATTAAAAGGCCTAGCCCCATAAACTGGACCTAACAACACACACACACACACTTTTACTTTGAAACAGAGAGAAACCTGTGGGCATCATACCCATCATCTAAACTCAGGCATGAAATACAAAAGTTGGTTGCAATTTTCTGCTCCCCAAATATGATCTTGCTTCTTTTACCAAATGTACAAAAAGAATTGTGCATTTTTTTCAGAAAGCAATCAGCACCCCCTACTTCACTGTCAGGGGTTCAACACTACTGGTAATCCTATTCCTTGTCTGCAAAAAAAAACCCACCAGTTTTGGCCAAATTTATGAAGACTCTCAAGAAGTGCTTTAGACAGTACATACTACAACTTCATTCAGCTTACATCTGACATAATGTGAGCAGAGATTTTGGAATTATGCATATGATGCTCATATATATATGGATGCTGCTCCAGTGTGAAGGTAACCTTATTCATTTATTTTAAATGTATAAGGCTGCTTAGCTCCATGACAGCTAAGAGCCTTACAACAATTAAAACAATACAGAAATCATGTCACAAAAAAAAGAGTCACATCCAGAAAAGAAAAAAAAATCAACTTCATTAAATAACCCTACAGGAGGCTTGCTTTCTACTTCAACCCCAGACCTGGGGAGAAAACCATGTTTTTTGCAACCCTTAAACAAGATCAGATAAGAGCCATATGGTTCTCTAGGATATCCTCTTCCAAAGGGCAGATGCAATGGAGAAAACCCCTTTCCTGAATCCCATCAGGTATGATGAAGGTGCATAGAAGTTCAGTTCTTAGTTTTCCCCTCTTCTCTTTCTTTTTTTAAGCTACATCATTTACCTTATGTGTATTGTGGTATTATCAGTTTAAGTACTGCCCTGCTCCGCATCGCTGGCTGCCTTAAATATGGTAAGGAACAACTTTTCTTGTCTCCTGTAATCTGTGTTTTATAGAGGCAAACTAAGAATTTTTATGCTCTAATCCACAGAATAGTACAAAGATGGTGATATGCAAATATATATCACCAAAAATCTGTTACACTCCTGTGGGACTGTGATAAATTTATGAAAATGAATGCTGCCTTAGAATGATTTTGACTGGTTCCTACAGGCTAGTACCAGGTCTGCTTGGAGTGAAGCGACTTTCCAGAGTCTTTATTCCTTTGTCCCACCATAAAATGCACCATGAAGATGGACATTAATAACCATATAATGTATTTTGGTGGCTCCCCATTCGGACACACGCATTTAAAATGGATGCATTCTCTCCAGGAAGGACTTCTAACAGGACATTTTGAAAGTTTAAAAAGCAGCATTCTTATACCCAGTTGGAGAAAATAGCACTAGGCAATGATCTAACCAGTACCTGCATTCCTAAATTTCCTTCTACATTCTTGACCGGTTGACCTCATCTATTCTTGTTAATAAACTAGCGTGAGTAGGCTTTGTGTGTATTATTTGTTACTCCATTGAATAAAAATTTATGCTAATATTATTCTTCACCATTTCCCCTCACCCATCCTCTCCACCACCAATGATTTTGGCAAATATGAAATTCATTATTTCTGTTTTGCAATGCAGTGCATCAATTCTTTCTACAATGATATAAAGTTACTGGTTAATTTTAGTAGCAACTGACAAATAAGGATGAACAAGAGCAAATCACAGGTTCTGAAATTGAGCCAATCTGTGTGTGATGAATGATCATCAACTCTGCTGAAGAAAAAAAAAAAGAACTATCAAAATATTCTTGCTAAATTGCTTTCTTTCTTTCTACAGGTAGTCTTCCCATCCTGGGGTACTGTATGGACTGGAGATAGGAATGTTCTCTGAATTTGTAGACAGTATATTAACCTTGTATTTAAATATCAGCCCAATCTCACTTGAAGGCTGAAATGTTAGTCTTTCCAATGTATTGAGCATCAAAAAGAAGTATCAGAATGGGAAAGCTCCTTCTTCCATATTCAGCAAAAAATAAAATCGTAAAATCACATCTCTTTGATCTTTCTCTGCCAACTTCCAAAAGCTACCCGGATTTTTGTAGACAAGTACTTTTTATGTGTATACTTACAAAGCCTATATATTGTTTGTATTCTGGCACTTTTTCCTTGATGGAAAACAATGAAAAATATGGGATTCTCTGCATGTATTATACAATAAGACTGGGACTATGAAAGTTTAATGGACTCCCAGAATGGTAACACAATACCAGCAATTTAAGAATCTAATTAACTAAACATGTTTGCTATTTAGTATGGGAATAGCCTTTAAAATACATACCAGTGTCAGAGACACCATAGACACAACAATGAGATTTCACTGTCAGCTCCATTCTCTTTTGCTTTCTATAGTGATATGTCTATTCCATTCCACTTCAGTCCAATAGATACTAGATGCCGGACAGAATTCACAATCCCAAGAATCTGAGCTTTGGCTTTGAAGAAGCAAGCTTCTATCCCTCAATGTCACAAAATTAAACTGAAATATAAAAGAGCATTGCCAGTTGAAATCTAAAAATCTGAAGAGGAAGCTAAGCAAGATTTCCCATGACCAGAAGGTTAAACTTCAGTGACATTCATAATTCTTTATTCCTGTGTTTGGTAGAGGCAGATAAACTGTTAAAAGTAAGCAAATCTTAAAACATGACATGGCTTTTTCTGGTAATAGATGTAGATATTTATACTTTTATGAACACTGTAGGTTTTTAAGAAGAGATTAGACAACCATTTGTCTGAAATGGTATAGGGTTTCTTGCCTGAGCAGGGGGATAGGCTAGAAGATCTCCCAAGGTCCCTTCCAACTCTGTTGTTCTATATCCTATAGTCACAGTGACAATGTTAAATTGAGAAATAGTATTTGAAGAGTGGAATACAATATATATTGCCATATAGTGAACGGAACATGATATATGGGTTAACAGCCAACTACAGTGTGGTTGAGCCCCCAAGTCTTATTTATGCATTTAATTTTTTAAAAAATGTATTGTTGTTAGGGATTGCTACCATGCTTTCTGGCAGGAAATTTATACCCTTAAAAAGTGGAATGCATAACAAGCAGAAAGTCAATAGATAAAGCATTTTTTATTACCACACCTCTGAACTAAGGAAATATGTGCTGAATTCTGCCTGTTTGCTGAAGTTACAGAAGACTTGCTAGAGAGAATTTCCGCTCTTAGAAAGCAGAGGAGATCAAACTGATGGAAGATGGGAATCAGGAATCCATTCTTGGCTCCCCTAGTTTTAAATCCCAGCACTGGGATAAAAAACAGCAATCTGGCAATTATTAGAGGGCAAAGCTTGACAGGGTTTTTACATTTTTTATTTTGTAGATGGGTCTCTCTCGCCTTCCCATACAACTATTTCCAGAGTGGCTAACAATTAAAATACAAAATAATACCGGCTGGATAAAAACCAGAATGTATCCAAAAAAGAACAAGCAACAATTAGGCAATTCAGCTTTCCCAAACCAAACTTCTCCCTCTCTGTCCATCCCACACCATAGTTCAAAACATGCTCCTCAAAGATCCAAATACACTTTGCCACAGAAAGTATCGAAGTACTGGTAGTCTTGATGTGGTGGTAGCTGCCATCTAATTATTCCTCAATTGCTATTTTCATGGCGTTAATTACACCATCATGACATGCTGGTAGCAGATTTGAGACATTTAATGATGGGACACCCAGAGGACCTTCATTTGTAAAAGCTACACCAACTCACTTAATGTCTTCCCCAGCTTGCTCTCCTTTCACTGGCATTCTCTCAATATTCCCATATATCCTTCCATACCAGCTTGCCCTTTCTCACTGCTATGAGCATCAGTGCAGCAGCCATTTTGCCAGCCCCAAGGCAGGAAGGAGAGAGATTGTAATATAGGAGTTGCTAAGCAATCATGACGGCAATTCCGTTCAATATCCTCCAGGCCAAGTATCCAAATGATTAGGGCAGAGATCCACATTTTCCTCTGGAGTCTGATCCAAAAGGCTCCTCCTTTCCTCAAAGCTGAGGATAAGAGCTCCTGGCTGCCTGCCTCATTCCCCAGCTCCCTATCTAACAACCACTTCCATTTTCCATGAAATAATACTTCCTACTTTAAACCCTGCCCTTTGACGAGATGCTGTTCCCAAGGAAGTGATGCAACATGACTGCAATCCCTGCAATGCTGCTGGGCTACAGCCTGCGCATTTGGGCCTCCATGGGGATTTGGCAGCCAATCCTACAAACCAAATCTTCCAAATTGGTTTCCCATTTCCTTTGCCGGGGCAGGAACCAGGGTTCCCTCTTCTATGCCTGTTTCTATTCCCTCTCCAAACAGAAAGGCATTCCAGTCCTCCCCACCCTGAGAGAAAAAGGGTCGGGTGTTTCTTCCAGATGAAATGTTGCAAAGAAGCATAAGTTTCTCTCTCCTCTGCTGGAAATACGCCGAGAGGAAACCAATAACTATTTCCACCGCTTTTTACCCAGCCCTGTATGGAATTAACTGTGCAGGGAGGGATGCCATATGCTTCTAAAACGTCACGCCGTTAGTAGCTGTGTCTATGGCTGTATGGGAAATTCAGCCCCTTGCCAGGGAGAGCTCCCTTTGAAATCTCAAACCGGAAGTCCACATGCTGAAATGCTACCTAACCAGCCAGCTGGATTCCATTGAACGAGGGTCTTCTTGAGTTCTTTTCCTTCAAATTGAGACCAACGCAGAATTGCTTCTCAAATGTAGCCTTCAATCTAACACAGGCATGCACCAATTAAAATTAAAAACCTTTTTTTTTTGCAATTGAAGTATGCTTAGAGTTGTTTGCTCTCTATATTCAGCAAACCTCTGGTTACTTCACTTTAAAAAATCCACCATGGTTCTAGCTTTTATGATGATTCAAATAAATGAAGCCTTTTGCAATGCTGACGCCATGCCTATCGAAGCCAAAAAGAAAAGCAGCTTATTCTGTTTTAACCCAGACTTGCCTAGCGTTCTTTCACAGAACTTTGAAGCCTCAGGTAAAAATGAAATACTGCTCCCCACTTTTCAACAGTCCAGGTATGAATCAACCAAGAGTGGGAGAACAATCATATAAATTAAGATCTATAAGTAACTGAATGGTTTAATAATAAGAGCCTTGGTGGTGCAGGCTGTTAAATGCCTCGCACTTAAGTTCCAGCTGCCTGCAATTAGTGCAGGCTCGAATCCCACCAGGCCCAAGGTTGACTCAGCCTTCCATCCTCTCAGGGTAGGTAAACTGAGGACCCAAGATTGTTGGGGGCAATAAGCTGACTTTGTAAAAATGCCGCTTAGTAATAAGCAGGCATATACAATGGAATGAAGGCTATTGCTGAGCGCATTGGGTTGTATCCCAAAAATTGTAAGCCGCCCTGAGTCTTCGGAGAAGGGCAGCATATAAATGTAATTAATTTTTTTTTACTTAGTCCGTATTATATATATTGTATATACATACAATTAACCTAACCAAAATTCATTGGAATATAGAAAGTATTGTAGTCTACCAAATACTGTTAACCACGCCTTACAACTACTCCCAAAACAGCCCAAGTTAAAAGAAAAACCCCAAGGTTTGATAAAGGAAAACATCTCTTTCTCAGAAACTTCTTTCATATCAAAGCAAACACGTGGTAATTTTAACATCACAATTAGAGATTTAGGATATGGAACAACTGCTAAAGTCTAATTGTATAGAACCTGTAAAGCTTGTTGTGTGAAATCAATTTTTGCATTGAAAAAAAATCCCCTACCCTACCTAGAAAATTAACATGCTGGGGAGAAAGCTTCTTGTTTCTTAAGGAGGGGTCTTTGATCCTGGGGGCCTACCTGAAATCCGAAATCACACTGCCTGCCACTTGATTGGACATCACAGTGAGAACCAAACCTCAAGTGATTCCCAAATTCATACGTTATTATCAGTTTATCCACAGTAGCTTAAATATATATTTATAAAGATGTATTATAAAAGGTTGCATTCATACTTTAGTTATGTGGAAGGTAGACGTTTGCAGGCCTCACTAAGAGATCATTTCCATTTTTTTTTCAGTCTCAGCAAACGCCTCTGCTTATGGAGTAACTGTAACATTTCAAAACATCACTTTCCCAGCCTGTTTCAAAGGGAGGAGACAGTTTGTGAAAGCTTGGTCCCTAAGGAAGGGTGGGCCCAGACCATTTAAGGTTTTAAAGGTCAGTAGCAGCTTCTTATGCTGCATCTGGAAACAAACTGGCAATTAATGCAATTCACTTTCCAGTGGTGTAATGCTCTTCCTCCATCCTCCAGACAGCTGTGGCAGGTTTTTCATTCTTTTTGTAATGTAGGAATCTGCCATCAAGAGGGCAAATCAAGTTCCCTAAGGAGCATCAGCTAACCTTACATTCCAACACCTTTCATTCCTAAAGGATCTCTCCCCCAGAAAAATGGAGAATAATTGTTGGTCAAACATTACAGAATTACTAAAATGCTAACAAAAAAAGTGATATAAAAGTATTTTCTAGTAGATAAACTAACAATGAATTCAGATTAAACATACATTTCTAATAATGCAGAAATGTTGAAATGCAGTAACAAAATTCACTTTCCTGTATAGTTAGCGATTTAAAAAGCATTTATATGAATACTATTGACTGTAAACTTATCTATCACATAAGAATGACAACCATTATGGGTGAGACTGAAACTACTTCAAGCAATATCTATAAAAGCAATTTTAGTATAAAAATCAGACCTGAGGCATTAATTGTTACTGTGTTAATTATTGTATCAGATACTTATTTTTGGAACAAATATAATTATTCCTAAATTATTTGGGGATATTGTTAACCCAGCTTTCCCCAATCTGCTGTTAATCTGCTAGAAATTCTTAAATCTTTGAAACAAACCAAGCTGAACAAGGAAGAATTAACCCATGAAATGTTATTACATATAATAGCATTTAAGTCTACTGGCTCAACCTGGTCCTGTAATCTCGCTTAATTGTCAGCAGTAAAGGTAGTCCTCAATTTATGAACAAAATTGAGCCGGAAATTTATGTTGCTAAGTGACAAATTTGTTAAGTGAGCTTTGCCCCATTGCATGACTTTTCTTGCTATATTTGTTAAATGAATCACTGCAGTTGTTAATTTAGTAACACAGTTGTTAAATGAATCTGTCTTCCCCATTGACTTTTGTCAGAAGGTCGCAAAAAGTGTTCATATGTCCCTTGGGACAGTCAGTTGTCAAGCATCTGAATGGAAATCATGTGACAATGGGGATGTTCTGTCATTAAGTCTGAAAAATGGTCCTATGTCATCTTTTTCAGTGCCATTGTAAATCAAGGGCTACTTGTATTCAAATTAGGAAAAGTGGGTGGCAGAATAGGTCATCTCTTTTCTTATGATGTTCCTAGTACCTTTGGACTTAAAAGTCTATACTAACATTGGCTAATGTGAGGGAGGAATCTGAAAAAAGGCTTTGGGGTTTCATTAAAGCACCACTATATAACTAAAATGTTATTTTTTGTTTGTCTTCTGAAATTTATGGCATTCTTACGGCCAGATTATTTTCATGTAAAATAACTGGAAAACTGCTGTCTATGCTATGAGAAAATACCAAAATTAGATCAAAGCACAAGGATAATTCCTTGACAAAGTTAGATCTGAGAATTTAAACCTCTGGTATATATATTTACAGAGCATATAAAGCTATTCTACCTGTTGTATAAGGCAGGCTGCTACTATTTCATATTCCATTTTCATAAGAACACACATTCATTGGAAGGGTCCGATCCATAGTTTGTGGGCAAGCCTTTTTTGCAATTGTCTAAGATTGTACCAGAAAATATAATGGCAATAAGGGAAGCATGATTTCCACAAATTTTCAGAAGAGAAATGTATCAATAAAATCCATTTCAAATTGGTGAGATGTGACAGATTTTTTTTTTCAAATTATGAACAACTATGGTGTGTTAAGCACTGAATGGACTTAGGTCATGGACCAATCTTTACAAGGGCAATCTTTTCAAAACCGGAGAAAACAAGCCGAAAAATTCTGTTCTGCCTCTCCAGAGACATCATTACATTTATGTTCCTGTGGCTCTTGGATGCCAAATATAGTTTTTAAAAATATAATCTTTCACTACACAAAGGATCCTCATCTCTCATCTATAAACACAAAGAACAAATCTTGTCCAGGACTAGAGTTTCCACAGTAATGTAACATATTTGCAGAGATAAAGGAAAATTAATCAAAACAATAAAAACTAGTTCTTTTCCATAGTAACACTACAATGGGCAAAAAAGAGCAGCAAAAGCCCCTAAGACAGGGGTCTTCAAACTTGGCAAGTTTAAGACTTGTGGACTTCAACTCCCAGAATTCTCCCTCCAGTCATTTTAGCTCAGGAATTCTGGGAGTTGAAGTCCACAAGTCTTAAACTTGCCAAGTTTGAAGACCTTTGCCCTGAGAGATCAAATTAAATTGTTCCAGCCTAGTATGTGAGATTTGGAACACATAACACACCATTCACACCGGAGAGTGGTTTAAATTGATCAAATGCTAGTTAGTTCAGAACTGTTGTATAGTATGCCATAGGAAAGCAGCATGGTTGACAAGCTCGATATGAAGTGAGTGATCAAATTACATCACAGAATGCCAAAATGAATCTTCTTCTGTATTACATTTATAATGTGCTTAAATCTGTCCTAAGGAAGATTAAAACTGCATCTGCTTAAATTATAAACTGGAATTCATCAGCCATAAAGGTTCAGACCTTCATAAATACAGGCAGCTCTTTATTTTTTTCAGAACCATGCGTGCTCCACCAAGACCATCCCACACACATATATGCATGTTAAACATTATAATTCTGCATCTGATAAATTCAAATTCCATATTTAGTTTGGAACTAGGAACCAGAGCAATTTATGCTAATTGATCAAACTTGCATATATTTACCTATTTTGCAGCATTTTTGTGCAGTATTTGCATTTTCTTCACCTTGTTAATCCTTCCCACAGGCATGGAAAAACAACCTTCCAATAACTAGGAAGGTTATTATATCCAAGCTTGTGATTAGCTAAATCTCATTTTTATATTATAACAGGCTTTACCTAATGCTTTCCAAAACATCCTCAGTCATAAAAGCTACACAAAGATGTGCTCGTTTTTAAAATTTAAAGTAACCAAACCAAAAATTTCAGGATGCTGAATTCTACTTACATTTGGTACTCCTCATTCTAAATTGCAAAGTAGCATCTGCAATATTACATTAGTAGACTGTGGATGTTATTATGGACTGGAACTCAAAAGTAGAATGGTTTGTACACAAAATTTTCCAGTGTATGGGCCTAGTATCTCCAGTCAACAAGACATCAGTGTGCAAAGCTGCTGTCAATCATAGTGGATAACTAATGGGGCTAGAAAAAGCAGTGCTTTGGTAACATAAGTTTCTTTAATCCAGTATCATGTACTTTTGAACTACCATCTTATTTCCTAAAGTGGCAACATTCAAATAACCTACCCATTGAAAAAAGATTCATAAAGGAGAAAACTATGTATCACATGCTGTCAACTTCCTCTCATTCTGACATCACTGGAGTGGAATTTTTTAACAAACAAACTCTCTATTAACTAACGAAAAATAACTGCATGGAAATCCCCTCCCCCAGGTATACAGCTACAAATATTACTAAAAGCTCACCAATTGTCTTGAAATTTCAAACACTCACAGTGAAAGTGTCATCTTTTTATTTAATATCTCAGAGAAATGTTCTTTGCAAGATCAATAAATGTACCTAATGTACTAATTAAAACTGATTGTTTTTCCTTACTATGGAAGTGCGTTTTATACATGTACCTGGATGACACAAACTTTTTCTAAAAATAGATAACTAAATACTTCTACTTAAATTCCTAAGAGAAATTCTGTGCAGGGTGTTGAAACCTGGATCTCCTTAGTTTTTGTCCAAGGATAACTAAATTCTTCTCTGTGTTTACATTTCAAATGGAGTTTCAAATGGAAAGACATCCACTTGTCCTTTAATTTTCCCACCCCATGTAGTCAGGGAGAAGGGATTTAAGGAAATCTTTGCCCTTTAACCTACCCCTTTCCATGCACAGTTTAAAATGACACACACACACACACACACACACAGAGGGCTCTGTGATCTGCAAGTTCAGTAGTATGCAGGCCATCCCTGTAACAGTCATGTCCCCTATCTTAATTTTTCCCACCTATATGAGAGAATGAGACCTGTATTCCAATGCATATAGCACAGAAGTGATCTGTCTTCATGTGGAATTCTGAAGTGTTTCTTATCAATGTATCAGCAGAAGGGACATGCATAATTTTGAAAGCTGTTTTGTGCATCTTAATGTGTAATGGCTTGGGTCCAGGGTACATGGCTTGGGTCCAGGGTACTTGCGGGAATGCCTCCTGCCAGCATCACATTCCGATCGCCCAGTATGCTCCTACAGGCAGGGCCTCCTTGGGGTACCGTCAGTTAGGCATTGTCGACTGGCAGTGCCCAGGGGTAGGGCCTTCTCTGTGGGAGCACCCACCCTGTGGAACCAACTCCCCGTGGACCTCTGCTTGGCCCCCGATCTCTGCTCCTTCCGCTGGGACCTGAAGACCAGGCGGTTTTTAGTATTTGTTTTAGTTAATTTTAAATTTTGTATAATATTGATTAGGCTTGTATTTTTTAATGGTTTTTATTGTAATTTGTACTGGGTTTCTTTTACTGTTCGCTGCCCTGAGTCCTTAGGGAGAGAGGGCAGCATACAAGTCTAATAAAATAAAAATAAAATAAATAATTAAAAACATCTTAATGTGTAATTTTCATAATGGAAAATAAGGCAGCATTCTCTGCCAGTGCTACCTTATTACAGGCTGAGGATGGAAGGTAATGTGGGACATTTTTAGAGATCTTGTACAATTGGCCATACAAGCTGACTAGGTAGTCTTGAACTCAGCATCATCCTGCAATAGCCAGCAAAGTGTAGCAACCAAAGGGGGGTTAAGGATGCAGTGAAGATGCTCAGATTCCAAACCTGCCTCTTCTATGAAGCTCTGCCAGCCAGAAACTATAGATTCTTTGAGGCAGCGTATCTCAATTAATTCTCAGAATGCACCAAGGGAGGACATTTGTTGACTCTATTGACAAATCCTTATCCTCACTGTTGGCAGCCTTAGCCCTTCAAACATTGAATCTGGAGGGGGAACATCTGTTCTTTTTTTTTTTTTTTGAAGCTTACAAGTTTTTACAAGAAACTCAATGGCTGAAGAAAAGTTCACACACCAGACCTTCACAGTGCAGTCAAGGTGCAAAAAGTCTAAGGCTACAAGATACAAAAGTGGCTCTTCTTGCATTTTTGGCAAGTGACTGGTCAAGGCTTCTCTCAGCCTAATCTTAGGATAGTGGGAGGAACAAAGTGAACAAGAGCTACACACACTGCCAAGAACTCCTGGGAAGAATATTCAATGTAACATCTAAGAACACATCTAATTCCACATACATTTTTCGTCCCAATATATTTATGGAAGCAGGAGGAGTCACACAACTCTTCCTTTCTTCTTTTTATGAAGCAGTCACAAGGTTATCCAGTCTTTTAGATTACAGTAACACTTCCGAAATGAATTTCAGCACATTAATTGTTAACATCAGAGCTGTTAATACAGATTAGGAGTATTACTAGAAATCTAAGTCAATAAATAAATGACATAAACCCTGTATAACCCCATATTGTTTTCTATTTGGATTGAATAGGAATTATAAAACCTCATTTTAGGAAATTAATGCAATATTATACCTAGCATCATCATTCCTTTATATAGTCATGGTTTGATTAGCCATGCTTTTTTGCATAAACCGTAACTGGTTAAGTTCATACAACATGTAACCCAAAACCAAGATTTAAATCTACAAAGGCTGGGTCCACAATATGTGAATTAAACTAAAATCAAACAATGCACATTAAGCTTTTTAGAGCCTTGTATGAATTAGGCCATAGGTTTCCAACCCACAAGATTCCGGGTTAACATGATCAACTGGATTCAGATTTTTTTAAAATTATGAAAATCCATCAGTTGAATCCATTGATGTCTTCCATCAAAGCTTGGGCAGGAAAGAACTAGACCATATACATCCCAGACAAGGTTGCTTCATAAACTTTTCCCATTCAAATCAGTCTTGGGAAGAAAAAACCCAAACACTGCAGCATTTCTGTAGGTAAAGCCAGGTTAGTGAAAAAAAGACAAATCAACCAAACGCCATGGTTGCAAGGAAAAGTTAGGGTGAACAATGAAGGGGAAATGGGAAAAAAAACCACCTTTTTTTTTTAAAGGATATCCTATGTGGAGTGGATAAAGGCAAGAAAGTTGAAGGAAATTAGTATCTGTTGACATTTCCCACTAGAATAGGAAATAACAAGGGTTAGATAATAAGGATAAAGCAGAGG
Organism: Naja naja; assembly: GCA_009733165.1. Classification (NCBI taxonomy): domain Eukaryota; kingdom Metazoa; phylum Chordata; class Lepidosauria; order Squamata; family Elapidae; genus Naja; species Naja naja. The sequence goes on from CM019149.1 coordinate 163,227,359, forward strand.
CAAGGGGAAAAAAACCAAGATGGACCACTGACCCCCAGGCTCTTAATCAAAAGCCCAGTGCAAATCTGAAATTTTAAGAGAAATCTGCCTGCCAGCGGTGACACATTCTTAGGCAGATTAAAAACAGGGCATCCTCAAAACCAAGTCTCAAGCCTGTGTGAGTGGATGTATAAAACAGATACCTACAGGACTAGGAGCATGAGCAATGCAAGGGGGGGAGAGGAGGCAGGTATCTAACTGGAAAAAAAATAGCTGATGGCAGAGGTGGATGCAATTAACTCTGAAATGACACGATCTACCTGAAGTAACTGCAACCTCGCTGGGAATTTTGCTCTGCAGGGAAAATAGTTGAGCACACAACTGCAGGCGACGGGCATAGAAGAGTAACAGAAAACCCCAAGTGGGGAAACCACCAGAACAAGTGGAAATCAGGCAGGCAAACCCCCCTGCCCCCACCCCCAGGGCTTGCGCTTCAATCCCAGCGAAAGAAAGAGATCCGGAATGCTTTCCCGGATCTGGTGGGAACGGGGGAAAAGTGTCTGAAAAAGTTAGGGGAGCGGGAAAGGGAAAGGAAAAAAAGGAGCAAGGCACTGAAGCTGGCGATCCATCTCTGTTCGTAGAGAGCGCGGCTCGAAAGGAACCGATTTCCAGCAACGTCGGAGATGCGGACGAGTTTATTTGCAGTAAATGCTGCTAGGTCTCTGAGGCAGCTTGTGGGGTTTTTTTTGTGGGGGGGGGAAGAGGAATCTATGCAGGGATCTAACCAGGGGGCGGAGTGGGTGGGAGGAGGGGTCTCTCACCAGCACCATCGCGAATCGCTCTTCCAGCTCTCCCTGATCCGGCATGGGAACTCTCCCCGGCGGGGGCGGCAACATCCCGGGCCCCCCGCCCGGCTCCCCGCTCTCCGCGTTCCCCATCCCCGGCCCAGGCGGCTCCAGGGGAGGCGGGGATGGCTCGGCCCGTCTGGATCGTCGGTGTGGAAGTGAGCCGCCGTGGCCAGGCGGCGACAGCTACCTCCCGATCCCTCCCTCTGTGCCCGGCCTGGGACAAGACGGGGCTGTCGGGACCGCCCCCGGCACCGCCCGCCTGAAGACATCGTCCGTCCAATAGAAGAAAGTAAGGACGGCTCCTTCCCGACCCTCCCTCTTCTTTCCCCGAGATGTGCTGCCCCTTCCCAAGAAGCCTCCCTTGTCCACACGTGGCGCCCCCAAATTGCAGGCGCGTCTGGCGAAGGTCTCTTCGCGACGCCAGCCGAGGTGGAAGCGCAGCACCTGAAGAGGGCGCTTTGTTTAGAGGCAACACCCCAAGACCGTCCCGAACTTCGCCTCTTTTTTTTCCTTGCAGGCCCAAGTCCCGCTCACACGGTTTGCAAACAAGCTATAACCTTAATCGATGGCTTTCGATAAGGCTGTCCACTCCCGAGACGCAAACAAATTAAGCCCCAACTGATGTGACTTTAGCTGCTCTTAGGTACACGTTCATTCGACAGGCAACTTTGGGTGAATAGTGCAAATGCTTTAGACCTCCCAAGTTCCACTCGGGGCACCTTTACGAAGTCACTCCACTCCGTTCGGATTCTCGTGTTTGTCTTTGGGCTCCGTAGTCCAATTGGCCCCTTTTCTACTTCTACCTTACTCTTGGAGTCTAATCCTTTCTGGTTTCAGCGAGGATCACTCGGCCATGTAAAAAAGGAGCACGTACAGGGAATCTGCCGACCTGCAGTAACTAGGTATTTTTGCAGAAATGAAGCTCCATGGTGGAGAAGAAGGGAGGGGGGACTACGACCTACAATTTTGAACATGCTTCACACCGGGACCCTAAAACCGTAACTTAAGAATCCTCCTGTTGTTAAAGATTGCACCCCCCCCCATACGAACCGGAGCATGAAAAGAGGAGTATGTGTACCTTTATACATAAAACAGGCGCACACGCCCCTAAACCTGAGTTCGGTGGAACTGTCTTCCCGAGCAAACTGAAAACAAAAGGTGCATCTATTCTAAACAGACGTTACTCTGAAAATGTACTCTTCCAGTCCTGAGAGCGAAAGATACGACCGAGGCTGAACCTTGCCTAGAAAAATTACACCCGTTTCCCCGGGTTTTGTGCACGCTGCAAACTGAGTCAGGAGGACAAAGGGAGCCGTTACTCAATCGTGCCCCTCCCACTGCGAGGCGTCTGCTGTTTGCGATAGGAAAAGAACGGCTGCCCCCTAATGGCGGAGGTCGGAATGGCGCAGGTCCTGACCGTTCTTCCTTTCAAAGGGCGCATCTTTGCCCGGTTTCAGATACGGATGGCAGAATTGAGGCTGTAGTGTCGTGCCAAACTAGGTCAATTCACTAGTCTTTACTAAATCAGGCACCTTACTCTACTATGATTCCCATCATACCCAGCCAGAATCACCACTATGGACTCCTTGGTGCAGTCTGAGCTTGGTTGTTTGCCTGCAGACCTTTCATTACCTGGCATCAGTTTAACAAAGAATGTTGATTAGTGTGTCCATGTTACAGACTTGTACCGGTGATGTTAGTTGGGTAATGAAAGATCTACAAGCAGACAGCAAAGCTCAGAGAGCACCGAGGGCTCCACAGTTCAACCCGGAGCTACAGTGTTCTCTTCTGTGAGAAGCACCAATGGCAGCAGAGATGGAAATGATTGGACCTTAGATCCAGGCAATGGAGAAATCTGCAGTGAGAATGCAGAGAATTCTGGTGTTGCAAATACAGTTCTTGGAATGTAACTGGATCTCTTACCTGTGAAAAGGCTTCCCAGAGGTTTTAGGCTTTAACTCCTCAAATTCCCTAGCCATTGATCCTCCCCATTCATTAGAGTGCAGGTAGTCCTAGACTTAACAACAGTTCATTTAGTGATCGTTCAAAGTTACGACACTGAAAAAAGTGACTTATGACTGTTTTTTGCATGACCGTTGCAGCATGCCCACGGTCACATGATCAAAATTCAGGAGTTTGGCAATTGACTCATACTTACGACAGTTGCAGTGTCTGGTGATCATGTGCTTACCTTTTGCGACCTTCTGGCAAGCAAAGTCAATGGGGAAGCCAGATCAATCGTGTCACCAATTTAACAATTGAAGTGATCCACTTAACAACTGTGGCAAGAAAGGTCATCAATCGGGGCAAAATTCACTTAACAAATGCCTCACTTAGCAAAATAAATTGTGGGCTCAACTGTGGTCATAAGTCAAGGACTACCTGTATAGACAAATTTCCTTAAAGTGTGTGGATAGTAGTAAAATCTGCTGGGAGTTGTCCCATACATAAAGCATACCAATTTATACTGTTTTTTTACAGGCTTTTGTAAGCTTAATACATTATGTTAACAGGTCTTTTAAAAGGACATGTTTGGTATAGCTAGAAGATACAAGAACCACATAACTCAGTAGCAAAGAAGTATAGGGCACCTGTATTTTTAATAGGACTGTACTAGGACAACCAAATAATATGACAGTGAGACAAGGTCTTTGTCTACCTAGAGACTTCTGTCTGCATGAGTTACACTGTATAGGTACTCAAAGTATGACTTTCACAAATAGGAAATATTGGAATTCTAACAAATTTGGATCAGTTGTTCCACACCTATTCTAAGCTACCTCAAAAGAACTCTTGACTGTTTATAACCTACTAAGAATAAGTGGAAAAGAGGTAACCCAGTTAAGCAACTGTGTCTTCCATATGCGTTCCATAAGGTTTATTTCCATGAAATTTGATATTCATCATCTATCAAAGGATGTAACTTTCTAAGATTGACATAGGAAATTTTGTTGAATACAAAAAAAAAAGATGAAGAGGTTAGAAACATTCTAAAATAAGATATTCTGCTATTACTTTGTCTAGATGAGGGAACCAATGGATATGAAGGGCTCTGTGATGATGGCAAATGGAATTTGTCATTCCAAGAATTTAAGCCAGAGCACATCCTCTCAACTAAATTCTTGAGGGGGGGATAGATTAGAGAAGTCTGAAGTTCCACTTTCAACTAGGAAATAGGGAACTGGAAAGATGTGTTGGGAGTGAAGCTCTGGATTCTTATCCAAGTATATCTTCTACCACTCAGAATGGCCGGTTTAAGTAACGGTAATCTCAGCTAAAGAATCTTAGAGCTACTGTAGTATCAGGAGAATAATGTAGAATGGTTGGTTACCGTATGTTACTAAATGCCAAGAAGCTAGTTTATCTAAAAGGTCACACAAAATTAATTTACTTCAAAACTTTAAGCAAATCTTAATATAAACTCATGAAGTCAAAGCTGAGTATTTTTATTAAATTATCTAACAAAGATAGTTCTAATGAGTACAGAGATGTACCCAAGTTGCAAAACTGTTTTATCAACAGCAAATATATGCTATACACAGTTGACAAATGCTAAGATTAGATCATTTTTAAATTAAACAATAAACATTATTTCATTCTTGTTTCCCAACATTGTCTCATTGACTGAGGCAATCCAGATTATCCCCATGTTTCATTATGTCACTATTACTAAAAGAAACGGGAGTTCCAAATCAGGAAAAGGGTTGGTGGTAGCAGAAATATCAGGGAGATCTTAAATTACCAAGAGCAGGTCAGCAGAACACCTGCCAAGCAGCTTTGTGCAATCCACCAATGTTTTTTTTTAAAGTAGCAAATTTAGAGCCTCCATTGCCTTCATCTCCAGCATTTCTGTCCCACTCCATTACCTGCAGAAGAGCTGGTCAGCACTCCATGTATTTCTTTGTGGCCGACAAGGATTTCTAATTTATCACTATGGCCCTCGATGACAAGGTTATTGCCACATGTAAAAGAACACCTGACAGATCTAAACACAAACCTGGCTGGTTTGTCCAGCATGGAGTCAAATCATTCATTCTTTCATCAGTAATCAACTTAGAACCATTAATAAAATGGTATGTTCCATATTTATTTTCTCTTACTCTCTTTCAAATTGCACTCAATCTTTCTTTCCTGATTTTGCTAGGCTTCTCTAAGTTTCTCATCTCAAACTTTGCATGTGTTTTACTTCCTTAGAACAGGGGGTATCAAACTTGATTTCATTGGGGGCCGCATCAGGGTTGTGTTTGACCTTGGGGCTGGGTGGGCGTGGCCAGCTTGACATTACTCGTGTCAGGGGTGCCTGTGGTGGCCCAAGACCTCTGCCAGCGAAAACGGAGCTCTGGAGGCTGTGACCGCTTCCTGCAACCTTCTGCCAGCGAAAATGGAATTTGGGAGAGCCCTCCCGAGCTCCATTTTCACTGGCAGAGGGTTGCAGGAGGCCGTCGCAGCCTCCCGAGCTCCATTTTCACTGGCAGGGGCACCGCGGGCCAGTCCTTCACTGTTTCCAAGGTGGCCTCGCAGGCCAGATCTAAGCGGATCTGGCCCTTGGGCCTTGAGTTTGATGATACCCATGCCTTAGAATGGACAGCACTCAGGGGCTGATTCATTCTTTATGCTGATTAAACTCATCTTATCCTGGTATGAACACTAGTTGAAAACAACATCAACAGAAAGCTGCCTTCTCCAATTTGGCACCTTGCAAGTATGTTGGCCTTTTTTTTTGCATTGCTAAAAGAAGTGCTAGATGTTGCAATGCAATGCCAACAGAGCTACAAGATACTACATTAAGAAAGTCTACTATAAAGCGTGAGAGATACAAATCATTTAAACATGCCAACACAAATGTCAAAGTGTCCATTATTTGCCTGAAGCCAGGAAACAAAATGAAACTTCTTCCCATGCTTGAAGTGGTTTGTCTTTCTTAACTGTTTTGGAAGGATGTGAGCATAATCTAGCTAAAACCATAGAACGTCAGGATTTGAAAATGTATAAGTTTCATTAAGGCCCTGCAATTGTTCCTATAGAACAACTTTTTGCTGCCTATACACAGAGAGTTTATTTAGATTCTCTTCCAAGCAAGGTAGCCATAGTAATGGGAGTTTCACTGTAATGAGTTGTATCCCTCACTGGCAGAGTTTCTTCACTTAATCTGCTCTCCTTAATGGTGCCGAAGATCAGCACCTTAAAATATAAACTCATGCAGTAGATGCTAGCATTCTGTGGCTCTGCAATATATATATCCCCTATATGTTTATAAGGCACAGATCTCTACTTCATAGATGATACAAACATGCTTAGTTACATAAAAATTGAGCTTGTCTCTGGAGACATGGCTGAAGCGGAGTTTTTGGGCTTTTAATAATTCACATATTATTCATCATTGTGACATATTCTGGCTGTAAGCAGGCAACTATAGTAATTCTAAAAATATGCACATCCAGTACATTCAGCTGATGTTTCAATGTATGACTAATAATATATATTTTTTGAAAAACCTTGTATCCCACTTTATTGTCAATAACACTGCTCACAGAGAAATTAAAATAAAACCAATAAAAGATAAAGATAAAAGATGGCAAGGGATCTCACTATCCTTCGTCAAAGGCTGCGTGAAAACCCTGGTTTTTAGGCTTCTCCTAAATAACAGAAAGAGAGCCATCCAGCTCTTGAGGGAAACCTTGTTCCAGAGGGCAGGAGCTGCTATAGAAAGGTGCATTTGGGGGGCCCTTATCAATGCCATTCTTTAATCAAAGGAATCCAGAGACCCCAACCCTGCAGGATTGAATTGGCCAGGGAAATGTAACAGGCAAGTAACCTGTTATGGGAAATAGGCAAGTATGCCATGTAGGGATTTATAGGTAACAATCAGCATCTTGAATTGCACCTGGAAACAAACTGGTGCAGCTTGTGAAACAGATGCATTACATCGGCATGCCCATTACTGCTTGTACTGCTGCATTCCAGACCAGTTAAATATTCAAGGACAGCACTATATAAACTTTTATAAAGCATGTTGCAGTGGTCAAGCCACCAGGAGATTAGGGGGATGAGCAATTGTCTCACTCATTTAGGAAAGAATGCAAGTGATGCACCAGTTGGAGTTGTGAAAAGACTGTATGGAAAGCCCACAGCTGACACCTGTTCTTCTAATAGGAGCTGTGAGCCCAAGAAAATCCCTAGAACTTACCAGTTCTGAAGGGGGAAGTGCTACCTCATCCAAAGTCAGAGATGAAATACCCGCAAATCTGGGCAGTTCCAAAACCCACAATGATCTGACCTGGGTAGGACTGAATCAGAGACACTTCCTTCCCATTCAAATTTGTACAGCCTCTAAGCCAGGGGTGTCAAACTCAATTTCATTGAGAGCCGCATCAGGGTTGTGTTTGACCTCAGCATGCCAGGTGGGAGCAGAGGTGGGCTGCTACTGGTTCACCCCAGTTCGAGTAAACCCGTAGCTGATTTTATGGCTCGTTCAGTGAACCGGCAAACCCCACCCCCTGGCTGGCTCTGCCCACCCCCCCCCCCCAGGAGTCCCCACGTGGCCCATTTTGGATGCCAGGTAACTGCAGGGCCCATGCGGAGGTTCAGGGAGGGCAAAAAATGGGCCTCCCGAAGGTTCCAGCAGGCTGGAAACAGGCCCATTTCCGGCCTCCAGAGGGCCTCTAGAGCCCAGGGGAGGCCGTTTTTGCCCTCCCAGAGGCTAGAGGAAAGCCTCCAGAGCCCAGGGAATGCAAAAACAAACCCCCTACCATAGTGCAGGAGGCCAACTAGGCCATGCCCACCATGGCCATGCCCACCATGGCCATGCCCAGAACCAGTAAGTTGCTAAAATGTTTGAAGCCCACCCACAATCCAGAATTTGATCTAGAAAACCAGATCATCTACCTCCCTACTAAATCAAATTACACTGATTGTAGGTTTAATCTTTGCTACTTGGAAATGAATTCCCTTGAGGTCAGTGATATATAGTGTAATGTGATTAGAGCTGCTGCAGCTTTTCTAATTTACATTCAAGCTGAATTATTAATATGAATATTAATATGGTTTCTGAATATAGCAGTCACGCTACCACTCTTTCATAATTTTTCCAGGCTAAATATATAACATTCCTCTAGCCTTTCCCTGGGGGACATGGGCATGAGGCCACTTACTACTTCTATTGTCTCCCACCAGATATATTGTGATTTTTTGAAATCTTTCTAAACAAAACACCTCAGCTGAAACGAGGCTCAGGAATAGGAATGTATGGCACTTCCTCCTTATTATCCCACATGCAAGAATCAAAGCATTATAGAGATGGAAGAAGCCATTTAAGTCAGGAAGCCCGAGTTTAGGAATCCAAATTAAAACATCCTCAACAGATGACTGTGTCATTTCCAATGAGGAGCCAGCCTCCAGCTTCAACTATCTAACTAATTTTCAGTTTTTCCTAATTTTCAACAGCCATGTTCTTCAGAATAGAATGATAGATCTTAGCCTCCTGTGTGATCCCCCTTTAGTACTTGTTGACTCTAGAACTTTGAAGATGAGCCTGTCATCTGCACATCTATAACTGTCTGGTTTGGCTTTGCAACCTAACAAGACAGACACAGACTTCAGAGGATAATTAGGACTGCAGAAAAAACAATTACTACCAACCTGCCTTCAGTTGAGGACCTGTATACTGCACGAGTCAAAAAGAGGGCTGTGAAATTATTTACAGACCCCTCACATCCCGGACATAAACTATTTCAACTCCTACCCTCAAAACGATGCTATAGAGCACTGCACACCAGAACAACTAGACACAAGGACAGTTTTTCCTGAACGCCATCACTCTGCTAAAATAATTCCCTCAACACTGTCCAACTATTTACAAAGTCTGCATTACTATTACTATTAACCTTCTCATCACTCCTTATCACCCATCCCCTCCCACTTGTCACTGTATGACTGTAACTTTGTCGCTTGTATCCTTACGATTTATATTGACTGTTTCCTAGTATGATTTGATTGCTTATTGTACCCTGTGACTAAGTGTCGTACCTTTATGATTCTTGACTCTTGACAAATGTATCTTTCTTTTATGTACACTGGGAGCATATGCACCAAGACAAACTCCTTGTGTGTCCAATCAAACTTGGCCCCAATAAAGAATTCTATTAGTTTGAAAATGAAACTAATGTACTTCATTTTCACAATTGGGTCCTGATTGTGGTATAACTAAAAGTATTATGGCTCTAGATTTAATATTATCAGTATTACACTGATTAGTGTATCCCATGTGTGCAATTCAATCAGAGAACAGAGCTAGAATGGACCTTGGAAGTCTTCTAGTCCCAACTTCCTGTTTAAGCAGCAGATCCTATACCATTTCTGACAAGTGGCTATCCAGTCTCTTCTTAAAAACCTCCAGTGGTGGAGCACCCACAACTTCTGAAGGCAAACTGTTCCACTGGTTAATGGTTCTCACTGACAAGAAATTTCTCCTTAATTCCATATTGCTTCTCTCCTTGATTAGGAGATAGTTTCTTGTGCTTTGGAAAATAAGTTGACCCCCTCTCTTCTTTGTGGCAGCCCCTCAAATACTGGAATATTGCTATCATTGCTGTCACATTGAGTTAATTGTTGCAGAGCGCCATGTTATAGCTTTTCGCAGGTGCTTGAAAGGAAACGCAATAGAGGTAATACGATCACAATTGAGCCCAAAATTGATGTTGCTAAATGGCAAAATTTGTTGTGTGAGTTTTGCCCCATTTTACAACTCTTCTCGCCACATTTGGTAAGTGAATCAGTGCAGTTTTTAAATTAGTAACCCGGGTGTTAAGTGAATCTGGTTTCCCCATAGACTTTTGCTTGTCAGAAGGTGGCAAAAGGGGAATCACCTGATTCTAAGACACAGCTGTCAAACTGGCGGCTTGCGGACCGGATACATCCCACGCAGGCCATGCCCACCCCAGCTCCGTGAAGGGGAAAAACATCTTGAAATGTCATGTGACACCACCAATTTGACACCCAGGTTCATTGCAACTGTCATAAGCGTCAGTCATCAAGCCTCCAAATGTAAATCACATGACCATGAGGATGCTTCAACAGTCATAAGTGTGAAAAATGGTCATAAGTCACTTCAAATGGTCACTAAATGAACTGTTGTAAGTCGAGGACTAATTATTGTAGATTTTCCGTTCAAAGCTTGAAAAGTCCGGCAACAGAAAAATTATTACAGTAATAGATTGCCTGGCAGTGCACGTTGCCTGCAATGAGAGGCTTCTACCAGCAGGCTGCGCTCCAGGCTTGGGTGCTTCAGGCGCAAATAAACCTCCCACACTCAGCAGAATCAACTCCTTCTAATGGCGCTGCGTGGCAGCCAGCGCTCTGTATGTTGCACTTCTTCCGCTAAGCGTCGCGCGCTCCTTCTGGGGAAGGAGGGCTTGCGAACAAGGGGCAATAAATGTCTCCACCCGTCACGGACGCCGCCTACAGGCTCGATAATAAGAAACCAATGAACGTCGCGAACGTACGTATCCGTCTGTCTGTGCGTCTGGGTTTTTTTTTTTTAATCTTTCTCTCTCTCTCACTCTGTGTGCGTGCGCGCAAACCAATCGCAGCTGCTTGGGCGCGGCCGTGGGACCAATAGCAACGCGAAGGAGCCACCTCTCAGCCAATGAAGAAGTACGCAGAACTCTTGGGCGTGTGCGGAAACACCAATAGGATCTGGGGCGGGACCTTGAGGATGAAAGTTACCAATGGCAGGTGGGGAGGGGATAAAAGAGGTGGGACGGAGGCGTTCGAGGCCAGAGACACGTACGGTTCGACCAGAGCAGTAGCAGCTGTTGTAACCGTGACGGGACGCCTCTGCGGCGGGGTAAGAAGACGGCCGGGCCGCCTCTTTCGGTTTCCGTTCCCATAGCAACCCTATGACCCCCCCCCAGACCCACCCACGCCCCTTCTTGCCTCCGAGGCGTCTTTTGTGGGGTGCCTCCGAAGGCGTCACCGTGCCCCTTCCCTTCGGACTTTCTCCCAGCGAGGAGTTAAGTGTGGAGGGGGGGGCGGGAAGCGGGTGGAGAAACGAGACCGTCCCGGCCTGCTTCGTGCGGCCCCGGCCATTCTTACGTCCGTGTTCTGAGCGATAACGTCATAGAGATCTTCAATCCCCCCCTCCGCCCCTTTCCCCTCGCACCCCCACCCCACAGTAGGGTCGGTGGGCGGGATTTTCCTCGGTCTCAGAAAGACGGCCGCATTTGGCCATTAGATCCCGGCCTTGGGGAAGGGGGTGGTGGTGGTGGTTTCCAAAGGCCCGCCTCGGGTCTATCCAGGGGCCGCGCAGTTCCGTGTTCCCAAGCCCTCGCGACTGGTGTCGAATGAGGAGGGGAGCGCCGTGCTCTTGGAGAGCTTGGCCTGCACCTAAAATGGTGTAGCTAATGTGAGACGCCGATCTCGTCCTACAGGCGGATAAGACGACGGCGAAAGGCAGTAATAATAGTAATATATTATGAAATAATATAGTAATATATAATAATAATGCATAATATGAAATAATGTAATATGAAATAATATAAAATAAATAATATAATACAGTATATTCGGTTTCTGTAGCGCAGGTTTAAAAATAGACGTAGTCTGGTCTCTTTCGGTTTTCCTTGAAAAGATATGGCGCTATTCCGCCACGCGGGTTTTTTTGTGTGTGTCTAGCTCGGAAGAAGTCTTTGGGGGGGGGGCTTTTTTGCTTTTTGCTTTTTTTTTTGGCTGTGTCTTGTTCGGAGTGGAAAAGCTTTAATTCAAGAAGAATTGGGCCTGCCTATCCGAAAGTATTTCGCTGTTTTGCGTTGCCGATTTGCCTTCCTGTTTCTTCTGCTGTCGTGGGGGAAACGGAGAAACAGGTTTTATGCAAATGTGGGTTTTGTTTCTTTTTTTTCCCCAAAAGGAGAAGAAGAAGCCCAGAGGAAACCAGTCTCTGGGCATCCTAGGTTCCCGTCTCTTGTTCAACGTGTGGGGCTTCATCTTACCCCTAACTAACAATGTTGCATCCTGGATTTCTGCTTCCACCAGAATATAAAATTAAAACTTCAGATATCCTCCTTCAAGCAGAGAAGCGGCAGGGGTATACTCGCTGATGAGTTGGAATATTTTTGAAGGATTGGAGGCTGAGCCTCCCAGAAAATAATGATCCTGAATATTTTTTGGTATAATTTTGGTTTTCCTTTTATGGAATAGAGATTTAGCTGAATAGCAATAGCACTTAGACTTACATACAGCTTCACAGTGCTTTTACAGCTCTCTCTAAGCAGTTTACAGAGTCAGCATATTGCCCCCAACAATTTGGGTCCTCATTTTACCCACCTGGGAAGGCTGAGTCAACCTTGAGCTTGATTTGAACTGCCAAATTGCAAGCAGCTGGTAGTTAGCAGAAGTGGCCTGCAGTACAGCACTCTAACCACTGTGCCATTGAGGCTCATATATGTACTATATAGCAATGGTCCTCAACCTTGGAAGTTGGAAATTAGTTTCTAGAATCCTTAGCGATCGATGACCTTGCTGACAAGGGTAATTCTGGGAATTGAGAATCATACCTGATAGGTGCCCAAATTGAATAAGGTAGCTCTAGAGCAAATTTCTCCAACCTTTAATGCCCTTCATGTTTTTTTTAATAAACATTGATCACATTGATGTCTTCTAGTTACAAATGCATCTGAAAGTCATCTATTTGATGCATTTAGAGAGTATCTGGAGTGAGTTAGACCTTGCATTTGTACTATGTTTTAGGGAATGTTCTGAAACAAATGAATTCTGTAATGTGCACTAAAAGGCACATGCAAACAAAGGAGAATCAATACTAGGTTGGAAGATCCATGTCAAGTAGATATAAACCACAATTATTATTGGGAAATCTGAACAATATAGGCAGAAATAACCTTCCTATGTTTCCATTAGTTTAGATTGGACTCTGTTACCCTGATAGCTTGTTATATTTGAAAGATATTCACATCTGTGGACAATAGATTGTTTTTCTGTTAAATAAATTTATGCTGCTTTATGTAAATTGTTATAAAGTTTCAAGCGTAGCATTGGCATGTTTCTTGAATTTCAGTTATTTCATCAGTTGTCATCAAGTTGGATACTAAATTAGATAATCTTCCCACACTTTGGGAGAGTCAGGTTGTAAAGCCTGTGCCTTGCATTCTGCTTTGGATAGTATTTTCCAAAGAAAACCTGCTGTATGAACACTAGTCTGAGCCAAGAAAAACTCTGCTGAATGAGGTTTGTCTGATATGGTATTTATAAGGAGGGCACAGACAACTGCCCAGTAGAGTTGGCTTTTGATGAGAAATTGAGTTTTTAAAGATGAATCACAGGGATTAAAAGAGTCAGGATGAACTTTTTACCTTTAGTGTTTCTTCCAGCGGAGTCTGTACAGGTAACTGGCAAAATTGTGGCCATGACCACACACTGAAGCTTATTTTTTTTTTGTATGTGTATATATGAGATTGATAGACATTCTCAAAAAGATTGGGGCTTCAGTCTTGGTGCTGTAACTGCCATTTGATTATTTTGACACTCCTCCATCCAACATACATGTGACAATTGGTGTGAACCCTTTCGAGGTGGGGCATAGAATCAGATGAGTTTTTCAGTTTTTCTTCATAAGTTATTAGTCATAGGAGTTTCCTGTGATGTCTCTCCTGGCTAGTTCAACTGACTCCTGTGGCAAGATGACTTGCAGTACAAGACTTAAAACCTAATTGGCTGGCTTTCTGATGTCATAGTGTTGAAGGAATGTACAAGGTCACGGTTCATTGTGTGACATTTTTCTCTCTTGCAATTTGGTGCTGTGAGGATTGGTCTGCTTTTTACAGGAGAGGCTATAAATGGGGGACAACCTAGTCCCTGCCTCCTTCCTCTTCTCTGCTCTTTGATAGCTAGTAAGTTCCTGTTGTGGATAATAGTAATGGAATATGGAGATGTTTGTAGAACTGTAACAGAAATTCAACCTGGTAGGTTGGGCATGCTATGGGTTTCATCAGCCAAGGAATGTCAGCTGGTAGGTACTAGGAGGTGTGCCTTCTCTGCTGTAGGCTCTGTCCTCTGGAACATTCTCCCCTCAGGTCTGAAGATGATTTTAATCCTGTTGGCCTTTTCATAAGGCTTTGAAAACCTGGATTTGTGCCTAGGCCTAAGGCCCTTGAGTGTAAAAAGTCCCATTTTCTGGTTATATTGATATACAGGATGGTTTTCTCAACTGCCATATATATGTATTTAATTTGTATTATATTGTAATGGTTTTTATCTGTTTGTTTGATTGTTCACTGCCCAGAATCACTTGCTTGAGATGGCAGCTACAGAAATTGAATAAATATTAGCCCTTGGTGATTAAAGGTCATATATGTGGCTAAGTATTTCTGGTTATTTATTTTAAAACTCAGAACAAACTGATCCTTAACCTAGATTACAGTGGTGCTGCCAAGCCTTTTTGCATTTTCTAGGGGATTTCCTTTCCAGTTCTAGGGTTTATACTAATAAGTTGTCTCTTTGGATGTATGTGGCTAAGGAAGAATTTCAGAGTCAATATACTTGTTGAATGTGTCCTGCTCTGCATTTGAAACGTAGGCTCTAATTGTTGCTTCACAGAACATTGTTGAACAAACTATACTGCTAGATAATATGCACTTCATATTTATCATTTGGGTGTACAGTGGTGGGAGGAGTTATATTTTACACAAATTCAAATAACCTGGTATTTTGTAGATTGTTTATTAAGTGTTGTCTTATAATTTATTTTGGATTGTCCTTATCCAAACAAGCTACCAACTAGCTCATAAAAATTAGGATAAAGGCAATTATCATCCTACGTTTATCATCCAAAAGACATGACTATGAGATTTTACAGGCAGAAGAAAGATTGGGCAGGATCATTCCTCAGAATAGTTTAATAAGATTGCAGTTCTTCTGATTGTACTTACACAAATAAGACAGATGTTTTTGGCCACTATTGGGACCTTCAAAAGCTAAATATACTGGTAAATATGAAGTGGGAGCCTTTCCATTCAGTCAACAGTTAACATTCGTTTTGCTAGACATGCTACCATCCTCCTGTATTCCTGAACGGTGTTCCTTCCCAGTGGCAGTTTTTTTGTTTTTCCTTCAAATTCAATCATCCACAGTCTTACAGCTTACCCAGAAGAATTAATCCTAAAATTCTTTGTACTTGGTCAACATTTTAAAACTGACAAAACTCCTTCTGTAGGCTTGTTGCATAGAACCTCATGTCTAAAATGCTTGTTGCACACCTGTAAACATTAAGAGTCTTAAATGCTCTAGCCTCTGGTAAGAAATTGGAAATGAGATTTTTGATATTACTATTTTATCAGTGGTCTTTTGTTCCAAATGGTTGCAATGGGGCTGTTTCACCAACATCTAATCTAGTAAATAGCGTTTTGAAATTAAGGAAAATATTCTTTTACTTAATACTTAATACCTTCAACATTTTATGAAGTTGTATGGTCGAGGACATGTCAAACTCCGTCATCACGGCAACATCAGGTGATGTATTGGGACTTTTTTCCCCTTTGCTAAACCGGGCCCATGGCCTGGGAGTTTGACAGCTCTGCTCTAGGAACAGTAAGGTTGACCTGTGAAAACTAATTGGGAAAGTCTTCTTTGTTGAACGTGCCCTACTTCATCAGAGGTTCTTTACATTCAAACAACCCGTGGAGAGTTTATAGAGCAATGGCCTGTAACTATGCAGTTATGTACTCAGCCTCTCTTTTTTGTTTACTAAGGGTACGATTCGTTTAAGGATAACCAAGCTCTGTAATTTTTACAATGTTACACTAACACTTTTCCCCTGATTTCTTTTCCCAAATAATGGTATCATCTCAGTAACCTAATCTGCAATGCATAATTTTCACATTATTGGATCTAATGTTAGTGCTGAAGGAAAAATATATTAGGTGTATATGACTTTTGACTTTCTCAGATTTCTTTGTGATCTGCAAAATAGTTGAAACCATCTTGTTTTTAAATGATGCAAATTAATTTTCATTATTTGTATTGAAAGTTAATTTGCATTGTTTAAAAACAAGATGGATGGGTTTTGCAGAATGGGAAAAATTCAATTTAATTCTAAGCATAATACATATATCAAGCTGGTCTGCCCTTGGAGAACAGGACCAGAATTTTTTAAAACTCAGATGTAGATAACTAATTCTACCATCTATCATAAATGGAAATAGAGATGGTCCAGTAAGTCTTTAGCTGAAAACAGCAATTTTGAATGTTGCAAACATGAAAAAAATCTCAGCTGTTTTGAGTGGCATCACATTTTGAGTGGGACATGCTGAACATTTCTGCCTTGAAAAGTTGCAACCTTCGATGTCCATTTTAATTGTTCCAAAGCATGGTTCAAAACACATGTGTCCCGAGAGTTTTATCTGTGGATGAAAAAAAGAATATTCCATTTCAGGCACAGCCGTAAATGGACTGGTCTCTGAACAGACGGTCTAAAAATGTAATGTAAAAATTCTTTCCTATATTTTCTGTGGCTGTGGGCTCAGAAAATATTAATGGAAACCATTAGTTAACTCCTGCTGTGGCTAAAGCTGCTGGGAAAGTGTAAGGCTTTTTGAAACATAAAGGATGATTATGAAGAGTAATCCTGTTTTGCTGCCTACTTTTCAGATGTATCAGTAGTGAGAAGTGCTCACTTTACTTATACTTTCTTCTGGAATAGCTTCAGATTTATGCTTTGTTTTGTAGAGGGTTTCCCTCCCATTGGAGAAATCTGTATTTCAAAATGTTTTCCTAATCTAGGATCTTATCTAACCTCTTCCTTGAATAGCTTTTGGCATCTGGAAGAACTGGGTGCTGAGCGGAAAATGTTTCTTCCACTCTTGTGTGACCTATTTTGATGCCCTGATGTTGAGTCATGTCACCTAATACAAGCACCTAATACCCAAATTACATGCTCTGTAATTTTCAGGTTCAGCTTTCCAATTCAGATTGTTCTTAAAGTGTGGCTTTTGATACCTCAAGACAGACTTTCTTTTCAGAACTTTTCAGTGTGATTCCCCCTTCCCCGCATGTATGTGCCTTTGACAAATGAAGACCTTGTAAATGTAGAGAAATATAAGAAGATAAAGAGGTTGAGTTTAATCTCTCACAAGATTAAAGGCATTTCCTTAACTCTAGTGCACCTTCTTAGCAAATACAAACCTACGATGCAAACTTCTTGCCAAGCCAGATCTTCTTGCCTATCAGAAAATAAATCTTTAGTTGCTGGACTGGTTTCCAATCGCTACGGCCATTATTTGCCATAAGTTTACAGCAACTAGTTAAGAACTTTTGGATGGAGGAGGGTAGAAATGCTTGTATTGTTAAGTAAAATGTTCATGCTGCTCCCCTGAGTAAGTAAAATACCTGTACATGTTACAAACAAAACATTGGGGTGGAATCCCACCTAGAGAATAACAACACAGCATATTGGCCTTGACTCTCAAGCTGGGAGGACTGCCTTCCTCTAACTCCACCCCATCCTTTCCTGGGAAGATCATTAAGGAGCCTAATGCTCTTGCTTTCCAGCTGCTGTGTTGTGAAGCAAGGCTCCCAGGTGAGCACAATTCCTCCAGGAGGCTTTAACTAGCCTTGCAAGAGCCTGCAATAATTGCACCATATACACCAAGCCAGTTTGGGTGCCTGCGGAACGGTTGCAGTCTCTAGATTTTCAGAGTAGGAAAAAGAAGCAGCAGCTTGTGGGTTACGTATTGGACAAGTCGGTGAGTCCCAAGTAGAAAGAATCACTTTTTAGCAGTGGTGCATCAGGAGTTTGTTTACTTAACCTGTGTCTTTTGAGTAATGTGTGTGCTGCTGGATTGCTGCATATCTTATCCTGTAGCTGGAGATAGAATTAATTGATGGAAACAGGAGACTACATGGAGAGAAGGATATAAATTAGTCTGTGTTTTCTGTAGGAATATGCAGATGAAGCAAACATATTTTTTCTTGGACCTGGAAAATCTGTTTTCTGCTTCTATATATCTTTTTGGTAGACTTTTGAGCTATACTTCAACTTCCCTGTTCTCTGATGTTGCTGTGCTTTGTTTCTTGCTGACTAATACGTACAAAACATCAAATTTATTAAATTGATTATTTGAAGTTCCTTTTACCCTGAGGGAATTCTTCAGAAGTGCCACCACAAAAAATGTAAATGGGGGAGGGGGATTGATGTCATTTTAAAGCTGCGCTATAGACTGAGGGTGCTGCTTAATGTGGGGAGGAGCTTGTCTATAAGGAGAAAAGTAGAGATGGAACCAATTCTAGGGGAAAAAATCTATGTGGGTCTTCTCCATTTGATGTGGCTTTCGTTTCCCTTTCTGCAGATTGTGTGTTTTGACATAAAGAATTGCACCTCACCAACTAGTGCTATGGATATTTTCAACAGGAACATAAATTTTGATGCCCTCTTCAAGTTCTCCCACATGTGAGTAACTGTGTTGCCTGCTTAATCTTATTGTGAGAGGATTCAGTTTCTTTCTTGGATGTTTAGGAACACAGATGTGAGTTAGGTAAGCTCCGTCATCCGTGAAAGTTGGTGAAAAGGCTGGCAGGACCTGGATTGCTTGGAGCCAGACCACCTCAGTTTTTCTGCTTTTTTGAGAAAAGTCTGTGGATTAAAATCCTCTACTCTGGTTATAAGTTAAACATTATTACAGTATTTTCATATACCAATCAGTAACCTGAAACTGTTTCTCAACCTGCTTCTGAACGAGTTACAACTCTAGTTCAGGGGATCCTGTTCTGTATGGAACTGAATCTTAAAATCCTACTTTGCTGTTTTGCCCAATCTATCGCTTTTTAAAAGTTTTGTGGATGTTATCCAGCTTTCTGTACAACCTGGATTACAAATGTAATGTACAAGTCATCGGTACATCTGTTGCTTGGTTTCATACTCCACTTGAAGGTTGCACATTGCAGAGTAAAAATCTGGCTTGTATCTCATATTTCTTTTCAATAATGCCAATGGGTTTCACATAGAGCTGAATAATATTCACCTAAAATGGTGGGTGCCCCTCTCCTGAATATCTAGGTAGGAAACAGACAAATAAATTACAGTAACGAAAAAATGGAAGAAGTTACTTGAATTGAGTGGGAAATAATCTAACTAGTTTACTTTGTGTTAAAGAATTGTTGACTGAGCTTGTCCTTTATGGTAGCTTTTTGTGACAATGTTCATTATATGTTCTCAGAATTCCCGGTTTGCCACAAGCCCCCAGACGTTGAGAATCCATAGTATAGATCTTAGGGCAGACAATTGTAGATGAAGGTAGTTCAAGTAAATATTTAATGTAAAATGGTGATCTCGGGGAACAATCTAGTGAGTAGTATTACTGGATTATTGAAGTCCATGGGGAATTTTGTTTAAATTGCGGCTGGAAAAACATTTGGATCACAGACATTTAAATTTTGTTCAAATCAATTTGCTTTTCCAAAGAGGGCAGAGCTGTTCAAAATGGCTCTTTGTTTAAATGATATGTTATGCTATAGCCTGTTGCCAGAATGATGTGCTTTGCAAGTCAGAATTACACATCTTTGTACATTCACACTGCATTCCTCTACGACCAGACCTCTCAGGTTTTTCTAACTGTCCTAAAAACCTTCATATCTTTGGTAAATACTTGGTCCCCTCTGGAAGCAATATTTCAGCATGAGAGATTCTGAAGTAAGGAATTCTTAGTGATGGTGTGAAGAATATGTAAGTTTTCTCTGAAGCAGGTCAGATAATATGACTCTGTGGTCTGATATGGCTAGGAGCTGGAAAATGGTCAGTTTGGGAATTGCTGTGCTTCTAGGTATCGTGTAACAGCTGAATTTTCTTCCTTCATCCCTATAGCTCTGCATCAACTCAGCAGCACCTGAAGAAGGTCTATGCCAGCTTTGCATTATGCATGTTCCTAGCGGCGGCTGGTGCTTACCTCAATGTGGTTACTCAGCTGGTGCAGGTAAGAATTCTAAGGCAATTCTCTGGGACAATATAGAAGCTAAAGATCATCTTGGTTATTGAGGGCTAAATTTGCCAGCAGGAGGACTTCAAAATAGTACCTCCCATCTTGTGGAAACAAGCAGGACCATATCCTATTGAGTGGTTCTCAGCTGGTGCTCCGTGGCTAGGTGGCATATTCAGTGAAATTTTAAGCCTTTAAAACTTTTCCACAACCACATCCCAACGGAAAGTCTCTAAATAAATACATGTTCTCAGACAAACTCGGAGCTCTTCGTTTCTGTTTGAAAGAGCTTTTTGTTTCTATTGTGAAACTCAAGTGAGAGGTGGGACTGTAGTTACACTGCTCAGAGTCCTGCCAGATTGAAAATTTCCCATTATCAGAATCTTTGTTAATGTTTACATTAAATCTAAGCCCCATAGTAGTTAATAAAGTTTAAATTTGGAGATAGGTGCTCTATATTCCTTTTCAGGTTTGAATCTCTTTTTGCTAGATCTTTTTCTACATACCTCTACATACCTATGTAGGATAATCCTACTTGCAGAGCAGAATTGTTACAGATCTCACTGGTGCTGATGAAAATCTGTGTATTTAAAATATTTAAGATTGAACGCATTCGTGATTAAATTTTAAAATTGAACAGTGACAGAATTTCCCTTCCAAGAGACCAGCAATGCAAAATACTGGTTCCTTGTTTCAAAATCTGTATGGGAAAACAGTTCCAATGGGCAGAATTTTGTTTAAAAGAGTGAAAGAAGCAGCAAACGGGCTTAGATTGAACTGGCCCTTTTCTCAGACCAGCCTGTGTTAATCGCCGTCTTTCCCACTTTGTTTTGCAGTTTGGACTGCTAACTGGCCTGGGAGCGTTAGGCCTTATGATTTGGTTGATGGCCACACCCCACAGCCGAGAAACCGAAGAGAAACGTCTGGCTATCCTGGCAGGCTTTGCTTTCCTCACTGGTATGTGCAGCTGGAGAAGCAAGAACTGAGAGGAGCAGCAGCAGTTTAATACTCCACAGCAGTTTAATACTCCACATGCGCAAATGTGGAATTCCCATAAGGAAGAAAGCATTTTAGCTGCTTCCTCTTGCTGGGGTTGTGGGAGCGATGCAGTAGTAAGATTCAAACTTTTTTACTACCGGTTTTTGGGTGTGGCTTGGTGGGCGTGGTAGGGGAAGGATACTGTAAAATCCCCAGTCAGAGGTGGGATTTGCCGGTTCTCCAAACTACTCAAAATTTCTGCTACCGGTTCTCCAGAGCTGGTCAGAACCTGCTGAATACCCACCTCTGGAGCTATGCTGTGTAAGGGATGAAACAGGTGCCATCAAGGCCATCGGAGGACCTGGCAGAACGGCAGTGATTAAGGGGGCAAAGTTTACTTCATGCATTAATGCCTAGTATCACACCACAGCCGAATGGCTCTTGTGTAACCCTGTGTCTGAAAAGGAAGCCAAAAGGTTTTGCAGCTGAAAGGAAGAAGACAGCACTAAACGTTACAAAATGAGCAGTTCCTCTCTTGTGAACGAACATATCTGAAATGACATGGAGCACTTTGTCACTTTCTGAATGTTTTTGTGTGGCATTTTGCACCTCTTGTGTCTTTTATGAAGGGAATGCCTGTAATCCATAACTTGTGCCTTATAAATATGTGCATGTGATGAATGGAAAATGTATTTATTTATTCATACACACACACACACACACACACACACACAGTGAGAAACTACTTGTCTCTGAGGCTACATTCCTTCCTCTTGCAGGAGTCAACCTGGGTCCTCTGCTGGAGATGTGCATTGCCATCAACCCCAGGTAAGGGGAAACTCACCAGCTTGCTCTGTCCTTTGCCACTCTTCACCTTGACAGTGAGAACCAGATATCCTGCTTGGTAATAATGGTAGGGGCCCTCTTTGGGGCTTGTTACTAAGCTGTTCTCATTGAAGCATCTAGATCCTTTCAGAGACTTAAAAGTAAAACCCTTTGAATATTTCTAAAACAAATTCTGTTAATTCATAAATCGGAGTCCTTCCATCCATCCATCCATCCATCTCATCTTGTCCCTTCCCTCCCTACAGCATCATCCCGACTGCTTTCCTGGGCACAGCAGTGATCTTCAGCTGCTTCTCCCTGAGTGCTCTCTTTGCTAAGCGCCGTGCCTACCTGTATCTAGGGGGTAAGCAGCAGCAGCAGCAACCGCCTACATTCGGAGAGGCCGGGTTCATTTCGATTGGCCTTTTGTGTTCATCGTGATTCTGCTCTTTTTGTAGGTGTCCTTTTCTCTGGCCTGTTCTTGATGCTGTTGTTCTCCCTGATCAACATTTTCCTGGGCTCAACTTGGCTCTTCACGGTGAGTGGCTGCTGTGTTCCTGGTCTGCCAGCTTGAAAGTTGATAACAGTTTAAGTCCCTGTAGCAGACCCACCTTTTTGGACATAGAACTGGCAAATGAACTCCTGGGAGCAACTGTTCAGATGTGCCCACCTTCCCTTTTCTTTTAGCTTATTATTAGAAGAGCAAGATGTCTTGCGTTAGAGCAGAGTGTCAGACTCGATTTCACTGAGGGCAGCATCAGGGTTGTGTTTGATCCTGGGGGTATGTGGCCAGCTTGACGTCACTCGTTTCAGGGCACCTGTGGTGGCCAAGTGTTAAGGCAGGACTTCCCTTCCTTCCTTCCTTCCTTCCACCAAGTTCTGTTTTTGGCTGCAGAGGGCTTCAGGAGGCCATCACAGTTGAAAACTGAGCCCAGGAGGGCCGTGCAAGGCCCTCCCGAGCTCCGTTTTCACTGGCAGAGGCACTGCAGGACAGTCCTTTGCTGTTTCCAGGGTGGCCCTGCAGGCCAGATCTAAACATCCCATGGACCAGATCCAGCCCGTGGCCCCTGAGTTTGACATCCCTGCATTAGATCAACAGATTTGGGAATGTATACAGATTGCAGTATTTTGCATTATGTTCTGTAATTATGGCTGCAGATGAGTATACTTATCTGGACATCTGATCATACAAACACCTCCAGCATTAGACAGCACCCTTCTGTGAACTTTAGGTATTCTGAGGGGGTGGGGGTTCAGGTACTTTATTGGATGCAATGTTTAGGTACACAAAAAAATAACTGGAAAGTTACTGTCAGAAACAAAAATGGAATTAATGCTGATATTGTGAATAATGAATTCATTGCCTGATGCCACATTCTGCTATAATTCATGAAGAGATCTGGCTCTGTATATATTGAAGCCAGGCGCTAAGACAGAATCACTTTGGGCTCTCAGCAGGTTGCAGGGCCAAGGCTATGCCATTGGAGTTGTTTTGTCTTAATTGGCTTTTTTCCTCCTCCAGGCTAATCTCTACATTGGACTTATGGTTATGTGTGGCTTTGTGCTGTTTGACACTCAGCTCATCATTGAGAAGGCTGAGAATGGAGACAAGGACTACATCTGGTGAGTGCGTTGGTGACAAGCCTAGGGCTACGTAAGTGAGTTCAAGAGGAAGGAGCTGCCACATACGATAAGGATTTACAAGTGAGGCAACTAAACAGGAGACACGGAGGAGCTTCTTCTTCATTGGGTTCAAAAAAGAAGAGACTTGGCTTGGAGGACAGCAGGGAGGTTAAAAGCTTTATGGTAGAAAAAGCCAGAGTTAAACATGGAAGCAAGATTTCAAATGAACTCTGGCAGTAGAAGATGATACACAAATAGTTGATTATGAATAAAACAACAGAGCAGAGAAGAGGCTCTGGCAAAGCCTCCCATTTGTAATTTTATGGAACAGGTGTCAAAACTTGATTGCATCAGTGTGACCTATCAGCGGGTTTTTGCCTTTGCGGAGCTGGGGTGCGCGTGACCTGCACGTGACTCATCTGGCCCATGGGCTACCACTTGGGACACTCCTGTTTTTAGGGTATAACTTGACGTACAACACCTTTCTCTTTGTGCCAGGCACTGCGTGGATCTTTTCCTGGATTTTGTTAACATCTTCCGGGAGCTCATGGTCATCTTGGGCATGAACGAGGTAGGTCTGCATGCACGGGGCTGTGTCTGATGCCTGTCCATTAGGTGGCCAAGTGCACCGTCTCCCACAAAGGCAAGCAAGAAGCCATAATTACAGAGTTCAAACAGGGTGTTTCCATTGAGAGGCAGGTGCTTTGGGAGAGAGACTGACTTCTACTTCTTGCCCTGACTTTTCTAAATGAACCTCCTACCTAGAATGCCTCCATTTCTTTTCTGCACATACTTTCGTTTACTGTATATTACTAAGACCATGAGAGTTAGTGTGTTAGCTGGTACCTCCTCCCACAGACCTATGTATCAAGTATAAGCCCAAAAGCAAAGGGGAAGTTTTACAAAAATTGGGAGGGAGGGCGCTTTTAATTATATATATATATATATATATATATATATATATAGAGAGAGAGAGAGAGAGAGAGAGAGAGAGAGAGAGAGAGAGAGAGAGAGAGAGAGAGATAAAATTGTTCAGAAAAAGAAAAGCTGAATCATACATTGAAGAAATAAGACATCAAAGATGAGTCGAAGGAAAGCTTGGCCCATACACATAATGAACCATGCAGGAAGTGGAAAACAGAGTAAAGGGATGAAGGTTTATTAAGAGTAGGGAATGAAGATGGAGGGGGAGAGGAATAGGAAGGCTTGATGTCATGCAAAGTAGTAAGAGAGAAAAGATGGAGATGGCACATTATCAGTGTGAAATTACAGTAACCTTCCTCAACTGCTTGGGCCATTCTGGAAACAGGCACTACCTTTGTTGCTCAGGCATGTTTCAAAGTACCTTTTCCCAACTGAAGCCACAGCCCCGTCCTGTCCTAGCTTCAGACTTCATTGCTTGCTCATTCCAACAAGGAAGAACTATTTGCAAGTTGCACTTTCATACTATTTCCAGGATGGCACACTAAAAAAAAAATGGTGCAAGAATTAAGGGAGAGTGGGTGAGAACTTCTCAGTCTAACTGTGATATAGGTGAGCAAATACCGGTCATTACAAAATGTTCTGTAGTAATTAAGATGGTCCTTGTTTCTTTCAGAACAAGAAGAAAAAAGAGAAATAAAGTGAAACCAGATGCCTGCCTGAAGATTCCTGTTTTCTTACCCCCACCCTCCCTTGCCTCTTTCTTGCTTCCATCCAACTTGATCTTCATTAAAGGTGCCCCCTGTTCTTCTGTGTGAATGAGAAGCATCTGTGACATTTTCATATTTTGTGGAAATTGGAATTTTTTTCCCCCTTGGTTTTTTTGAGCCTCTTGAAAAAGCTAACTGGCTGATCCTAATGCTGGAGTCTGGCTTTGCCCCACTTCTACATAAACACCTATCCCACTTCCCTCTTCTGACTATCAGAGGCTGAGTTCATATCTGTGTTATTGCTAATGACCTGGCAGTTTTCACTGGGGGTGGGTGGGTAGTAGCATAAGTCCCTTCCATTTTTCTATTCACCTCTGATCACATTCAAATTGCAGTGGGAGCAGAGCAGGGGAGAACTCGCCTCTTGCTGGTGGGGCTCTGAAATTGCTCTGGAAACATTTGCCTGATAACAAGGCTGACTTGTCTGCAGGGGTTTTAAAGAGATGGGTGTTGCACAAGTTCCTTCCCCTAGGATGGGTGGAGTGGGGAGAGGGACAGAAAAGGATATACAAAGCTATAAAACTCTTAGTTGCAGATTGAAAAACTCCTATTGGAGATCTGCTGTGGTCTGATCCATCATGCTAACTCCTCCACCCTCATTTTGCTACCGGTTAGCAAAAAAACTAACTTGCGCAGGTGAGAAATTCTTGTCTGACACTCATCTCAGTTTTTAGCAACTGGTGACAGGTTTTTGTTCGTTTGTGTGTTTGTCTTTAGATAGGTGTCAGTGTGGTAAGGTCTGGTCTGGTTTAATTGCATTCCTGATATTTAATTATTTGAGTTTGCTGAGGAGGAAGAGGATGAACCCAGCACCTTGAACTTTTAATGAGACTGAGCAGCCTTGGTCAGCAAGATGTCAGGGTGACGTGACTGCCTCTCTTCCCTTATAACACCTGGGAATGAATCCTACAGCAAATGGGTTGGAGGGAATTGGCTGGATATTGTATAATGGGAATAGTATTCCTACATCCTGGAGAAACTGGGATCAGTGTGCACTTGGTATTAAAAATGGCTCCCTCTACATGCCCGTTAAGCTTTCCTTGCAGCTAACCAGATAATGTTTCTCCTGCTCTTCTTGGCATCTGAAGCCAGGCTCCAGTTTTGCTTGCTTGAGAAAACAAAACATTTTTACTTCCTCCGTTTTTCCTCCCTCCTTCCCCCTTGGAATAGTGCCAAGAACTAAACTGCAAGAATCTACTTCATAGAGACCTTGTCTAGCAGGGTTTAATAGAGTAAACTCTGACGCTCTTTGGATGGCCAGCCCTGGCTGCGTTCTTTAGCCGCCTACTGTGAAGAGACAGGGTTTTTGAACAAACAAAAACAACAATGGTGTTTTGATTCAAATAAAATCTACATTGTCTTGCTTTGTATGGGAAAAATATTAAAATAAAAATCTTCAAACTTTACCCTGTCATCAGTTTTACTTTCACCAAGACTGTTGCAATCAACTTCTACTGCTTGCAAATTATGGTAGTGAATTTTGTGTCTTCGGGGAAAACTCTTCAGCTTGAGTTCACAGTGCAGTTGTGTGTAGTTTTTGTGCTCAAATAGAGCTGGATCCCCAAGGAAGTCAGGCATTTTGGATTCAAGTTTGCCTCTTGGCTGTCTGATGTTGGAGAACATCTGGGATCCAGAACAAGCGGGCCCTCACACATTTGCCTGTATGCTGTTTACTGCCGAACCTGCAAACGCGCTAAGTATGACTGAATATCAGAGGTGTGGTGGTGCAGTGGTTAGACTGCAGTACTGCAGGCTACTGCTGACTGCCAGCAGTTTGGCAGTTCCGGTCTCGCCGGCTCAAGGTTGACTCATCCTTCCATCCTTCCAAGGTTGGTAAAATAAAGACCCAGATTGTTGGGAGCAATATGCTGACTCTGTAAACCATTTAGAGAAGTCTGTAAGGCACTGTGGAACGGTATATAAGTAAGTGCTATTGCTAGTTTAGCCTGGGGAGAGACAGGTTTGGACATGGGGATTTTAGAAAGCAGCTGTCATGAAATCCATATAAACAAAAAAAAGTTAAAAAAAATCCTTTTATGGACTCTTCTCATCTTGCAGAATACTTACACCAGTGTTTGGCATTTTCAGCATATTAATGGTGGCAGCCAAAAGTTTGACTCCAATGAAGACTTTATTCGACCTGGCAATTTGTAAGCTTTTTATGATATACTGTGGGTTTCTTCCTCTGGTCCCTTGAGGTTATGGTGGGAACCTTCTGATTTCTAAAATTGTCTAATTTCAATGAGTAAACTTGGATCCAATTAATTGACTATTTCTGTCGAGGCCTCTGACTGTAACTGCATCTCTTCAAATGTTTAGTGTCGAGGGAAGAAGGAATGGCCTTGAGGGACAGGAGGAAGAGCTGCTACCAAGATGGATCAAAGTGGGCCAAGTCCAGGAAAGAAATGTAACCTGGGTAAACATCTCAGAAAAACCCCTCCCTTCTTCTCACAAAGAGGGAGGGAGGGGAAAATACAAGACTGAAAGCTGCTGTTACTATAGCTTTATTTTTATCCACCCATCTCATTTTAAGAGGCAACTCTGGCCGGCTTTCAACATTTTATAATGAAAGCTGCACTGGCCTAAATGATTTTGGTTTCCTAGTGCAGTGTACTTTGAAGTGGCTCGCAGGTAGCTACACCTCAGTAATAGGTACAAAGCAGGCTAGAAACCTCAGATGAAGCTAAGCACTGCGACCAAGTCCGATATTGGATCTGCCTTACTGGATGGGTAATTGCAGAACAAGATCCATGTGGTGAAGCGTGCAGAAATAAGTCTTACAAATCTCAATTTTTTTCTGCAACTAGGAAAGCACCGATTATAGAAGAGGAGATGGTTTAAAGGCTAAAAAAAGAATCCCAACTGGAACTAGTGATTCTATACTAGTACAGGGAGTCCTCAACTTACAACCACATTGGAACTCAAAATTTGTTAAATGAGACATTTAAGTCAGTTTTGCCCATTTTTGAAAATTTCTTGCCAGTTAAGTGAATCACTTCAGTCGATAGTAATCCGGTTGATAAGTGAATCTTTTCCCCATTGACTTTGCTTGTTGGAAGGTCTCCAAAAATGATCACATGATGTTGGGACACAGCAATGGTCATAAGTATGACCCAAGAATCTGAATTTTGATCACATGATTATGGGAATGCTGCAAAGGTGGTATCTGAAAAAGCTCACAAGTCACTTTTTTCCTTGCCATTATAACTTTGAACGGTCACTATATGAACTGTTGTAAGTTGAGGACTACCTGCATTGAAGATATAAAATGAATAATTATGGGTGTCGAGGGTGCTTATTTGCATCTTGTGAGCCAGTTATTTCTTTGTGGCAATTTTCTGGTTTCCTGCCCCTCGCACCAAATTGGAGCGTTATAGAGAAGCACAAAATGGATGCGGAGTTCCTTGGCAATAATAGCTACCTCAGCCCCCAAGTCAGTGTGAATGGACAGCCATGACATTTCCCCAAACTAAGCTACTCCAAATCCATCCACTATTACAGGCAGGCAGGCAGGCAGGCAGAGAGAGGCTTGCCTGAGGTTGCCCTGCTGCTACCCACTTATATTTGTGCGTAGTACTCAAATGAGCGTATTAATTGTATTGTTCCCTCTCGGGCACAGCAAGCAGAAGCCCAGTGTGGTTTTCTGCAGGGTAGCTATCCACAAGGAGCTGAACTATTTTCTTAGCGTGAAAAAATCTTTTCAAGGCTAACTATACTCCATCCTTCCAATTGTTTGTTGTAAGATGTGATTGCCTCCCGTTTAGAAAGTTTTCATCGTAACCTCTTTCCAGGGTTGTTTTCCAGTTCCTGCCCTTTGCGTGTTAATAATGAAAAGCTGTCTAGCAAAATTAAGTATTTTAGAGGCTTTCAAGTGTCCCAAGAGCCTACCAAGAATGAGTCATCAGATGTGATGTAATGGAGGACAAGAGTGCAGGTCTCCATTCCACCTCCCCTCCCAATTTTCCCTTCATAGTCCTGCTCTGCTCAAACCTCACAGCTGTTATGCTGTTGCTGGAAAAGGTCTCCAAAGTAAACCAACCTGCTTGCAACCTTGGTCACCAAGCTGGCATTTACTAGATGGTGATGCAAGGGCTGTGCAATGCAGCGATGCTATTCACACTTCAGCTCACTAGGCGGTGCCAAGGATCTGCGGAAAGCCAGAGCCACTGAAGCAGGAAAAAAAAATGGCCTTTTGCCACACTGACATCGAGCCAAGCTTCTTTTTGGTGCCTTCACTGGAAGCTTAAGCTTTTTTAGGACTCCTGTTGAGTCCCCTGGATGTAAGCCAAGATTTTGTCTATTCCCCTTCCAGTGCAACCTGCCTTCTGCAAACTTAAGCTAATTGCAAAGCTGTGATCTAGGACAAATGTCAACATCTCTGCAATTAGCCTAGGTCTATAGGAAGCCAGTGGCGCAAGTACTTTGAACAGGCAGGTTGCCTATTTCTATCCATGCCCATGAACTACAGTTTAGAAGCTTGAGTGAACAGATTTCTAGCTCAAGCAAAAATTTATTTATTTATTTATTTATTAATGGGACTTATATGCCGCCCCATCTCCGAAGACTCGGGGGGGGCTTACAATAAAAACAAACACAAAATGCTGCAGCCCAGCCACCTTAGCTCTGCCATCCAGGCTAGCCTGGACTAAAGGCCACTTAGTAAAAAGACCAAGGCTAGCTTTTCATAACAGGGCTCTGCAAAGATCTGAACTTGAGGGATAACATGCAATTCGGAGCATGTGTGAGAATGCATGTAACCTGTTTGGAACTGTTAAGTATATGTGCATAACGTAGTTGGGTTGACAATATATAAAGCACAAATATATATGTCTGTAGCTTTAAGGAAAAATACTGTAATGTATTATGCTGTGTTCTGGTTGGTTGAGTATGCTGCAAGTTGCCATAAGAGGGAGCTATAGATCATGGTTTAGCTCTCTCTCCCACTGAAGCTCTCTCTTAATGCTGCTACTGACTAACTCTGTTTACTTTGATATTCTGTTGATATCAAAGATTATCTGTTGTATTATGGTTTGATATTTGTCTGCTGCAAAAGACATGAAAAGGGTAAGAAGACTTTATAACTGGATACTGCTGGACTGTTAAAACGTGTATGACCTGGACTGTTTATTGGACTGTGCTATTTCTTCGAGTAAACATTCAATTTGGTGTGTCTCTGTGTGGCTGTGTATTTATTCATAACTGTTCTCATATCCATTTCCATGTGCATATCCTTGTTACACAAGGGTTACTCTGCATATATCCTAACAGGAACACTTTAAAGCAACCCATTTTCCTGGCCTTGCACAGCTGTTCTAGACAACTGGCATGTAATCCTAGGAAAAGAAAAGATACATTTGGCTTCACATGTTCTCCAAGAGGCGCTATGTGTGCAACACCCACGCTTGCCAAATCACATTTTGCCCAGATCTGAATTGCTACACAGGTCTAGCAAAGAACACGAGAAACCTGCAAATTCATTCCAAACACCAAGTATTTCAACCACACTTTTTTTTAACCCCCTTTATTTTCTAGGAGATCCAAGACAACAGACAGCCTCATTTCACAATAACTTATATAAATAAAAACAGAGCAAAAGACATCTTAATGTTTTAAAATATATCGAAGTAAAAAAAAAAGATGGAACAAAAAGAAAGACTCATCAGGAGAAGGGGCCTGTACACAGCAAAATAGCACCATCTAGGGAACCAACACAGCTCCCATAGAAACAAGGATGGGAGAGAATGCGGCTAGGCTGCATGGAAACCAGATCAACAACATTAATAACTTAATGTTTCTTAATTAAAAAGAAAAAGGTTACACAGAAAGGGGGCAAGGAGTGAAGGCCCAAGCTATCTAACCCAGACACACAGTAGCTCTGAGGTTCTTGTTCCTTCAACAGGATTTGGGAGCAAGGAAGGAAAAGGAGGGACCATTTGATGAAATGAAATGAGAGAAAAGTGAAGCTACTCACATTAAGATGCTTGTCAAGAGGGGTTCTTCTCGTCAAGCATCCACACCCCCTAGACATCAGTTTGGTACCCCCCAGCCCACCCCCAAGCAGCCACATGCTTGAATGAAAGAAATGGATGGAAGGTCCACTTCGCTTCTCTTTCCCGATGGACGGGAGTCCTGGTTTTGGCAAAATCTCACATGCTTTTTAAGTGTCAAGGGGTGGAAGGGTGGGCTTCGGTAATTTTGCTAAGGCAAGCACTGCACTGCCACTGAGGTAAAGAGGGCAGTTTGGATAGATACAAGGATGGGAAAAATCTTCCCCTGGCAAGGGCATCGTAATTAGCACCACCCCTTCCCACCTGCAAAAGGGAGGTCAGGGCAAGAGAGTGTTTTGCTGGTGCAATAAGTGAAGTGGAATCACTTACCCTTTAAGGGAGATAATCTGCTTAATGTACCCTGGAACCCATAACAATCCTCGGTTCTATTTTCCTCCACAGCGAATCCACCAAGTTGCATAATGGATCAACAAGATCAGTAGGACTCCCTCCCACTCGCAGTGCTTTCACCAAAGGGATACTACTTAGGTGTGCAAAGCCACCACCACCACCAATCGATGCCATTCAACCGGATGAAGATCTCCACAACCCCTTCCCGTCCTGCCCTCCTGCCCACCTTTTCTTCCCTTTCTGTCTCTTTTAATAGGCAAGCCAGGTGGGTGCCCTGCTGAAGAACTCCCATTTCCCTGCTTAAGAATGGGCAGGGAGCTGGTGTGGAAGACACATTATGTTCTGGTGCAGGCCGTGATTTGGTTTAGAAGAATCAAGCAGGATCCTATGGGCAAGTGCTGGGCCCTCAAAGCACCAAGCAGGAGCATGTGGCAGTGTGTCAACCCAGGAAGTCTATGCCCTCGTTCTCCCTCAAGAGGCTTCTCAGCCCTGACTGCCACAGGAGGACAAGCTGTCATAGAGAGAGTCACTGAGGGACTCCGAGTTCTCCAGGCCCGGCTGGCCCTCTGGACCCATATCCCTGGAACAGGCTTCTGTGCTTCCCTCTTCACCCACATCAGAAGCACTGGGGGTTCGGCTGCTGCTGGTGCTGAAGGCCGGGGAGGCCTGAGGTCCTTCAGAGGACGCCCGTCTTCTCTCGACTACATTGCAAGCTGAACCCTGCAGAAGCAGAAAGAAAGAACTACTCAGTGGAAGAAAGCCAGGGAGACTGGTTTT
This sequence comes from Naja naja, assembly GCA_009733165.1. NCBI lineage: Eukaryota > Metazoa > Chordata > Lepidosauria > Squamata > Elapidae > Naja > Naja naja. Next base: position 163,259,452 of record CM019149.1, read on the forward strand.
GCCTTATTTCTGTTTTACACCTACTGAGAACCACAGGAAGTGTGTGTGGCTGGAGGGCAGAGATGAGCTCCACAACTGCATTTTGCATTTTCAACACAAGGCCAGGAGGTGCGGGCGGGGGGGGGGAATGAACTCTTTTCATTGACAAGTGGTCCTCGTTTAACAATCACTCTTTCAGCAATCATTTGAACTTGGGACACTTGGTAAATGAATAGTACTTACAACCAGTCTTCAAAGCTTTGGCTGGCTCAGGGCCTTCAAGAGTCACACAATGGTGATCTAGGTGCTCAGCAACCAGCCCAGATTTCCAATTGTTGCAGTGTCCCACAATCCCAATTTGCGGCCTTCCCTATTGGCTTCCCACAAGCAAAGTCAATGGGAAGGCCAGCAGGAAGTCAAAAGTGGTGATCACGTGAGGTCCTTGTTTAACAACCCGCGGTGATTCACTTAACAACAATAACCGGGAACTACCAGCAAGGTCACATGACATGGCACATTATGATTGCAGTTTTTAGTGTCAGAAAAGCTGATTCAAATTACCGTAGTTAATCGAGGAACCTCTCCATCTCTTCAGTTCCTGGAAAACCTAGAAACTAACACAGCAGCCAAAATAGCCTAACTGTTTACATATTGTACTAGCTCTATACCTGTGCTTTGCTATGGAACTATGTGATCTGGCTTAGTTTTTGGGGAGGAAAATAAGGAAAAAGAACTGTGCGTCTGCCTACCGGTATTCATCTGGCTAGCGTCCTGTCAGTGTGTGAGAGTTGAGGACGGTTTGAAAAATGAAACAGTATTTGCTGTGTGAGCAAGGAGACAGCAAGGAGCCTGGGTGTGGCTTAACTCAACTGTTCTTTACTAAAGGTGGTTGCTGCTGTGAAACTGAAACGTCTCTGGGTTTTGCATTTGGAACAGATTCCTTTTGAGGTGGGGAGGGAGAGTAGAACTCCTTAGCATCAGAGCGTGTTAATAATAATATAGAAATACTAATGCTCTGATGGTCATTTCGAAAAATCCTTTCTTAGTGAGCACCTAGAAGCCAAGAGGAACATATGTGCCAAATTTCAAGTTTGTAGGCTTAATGGTTCTGGAGATTTTGTGATGATACATGAGTGGTGTTTCGCTTTTATATATATATAGATTACTATTAGATTGTTATCCCACGTTTTTATATATAACCGTAGTTGGTTACATACTTAACATTCATTTATAGATTTTGTATCCTGTTTGAATGTTAAAGAGCCTCATCTCGTCGTGAACTTGCTCCACCTTCTGCACTAAAAGCTGAAAGTGGAGCCATAGCTTTGGGACAAAGAGGAAGGAGATGCCGCTGATAACTGTTTCCTATAGCATCACCCACGGCGTGATTTTGCAAACATGTCTTAGCATGACTAGAACCACTCAGGAAAACAAAGCTTTCTGTGAGGTACTTAACAACAAATCTGTCAGTGCTGGTTATCATCTTCATACCCCCTCGTGGATAACATCAAAAGCTACGGCAGTGATTCTTAGCTTCACAAGCCCTTGGAAACCAAATGCTGTCTGAAATCTCTCTGGGCTTTCTGAAGTGTGGCATCTGTCTGCCTGCTGCCTTCCTCCCCCCGCCCCAAACTCATCCCTGACCCCTACCATTGCAGAACCATGGAGCTCTTCCAGCCTGTCAGGAGAGCAGAGAAAGGGATCCATGCCCGCTGATGCTTTGGCATTAGGGAAAGTCCAGTTCTTGCCATGTTGGATACGCCGGGGATTGCTGGCTTCGCTGCAGAGATCTGTGTAAGGAAGATCAGGAAATCATGACCAGTGAGCCGGGACCAACGTTGCATCTGCTTTGGAACAACACAGCAGAAATAATGCAAGTCTGGATCACGGGGTGAACGTTTTGCATCTTCCTTTTAAATGCTGAAAGAACTGTATTTTGAAATATTAGCTATACACTTTATGGTATTTGATCCGCATCAGGAATAGGATTACAAATGACAGTGTACATTTCTGCTGAAATGGCCTGCACAAATTGGTGACAAATATTCAGAAAGTAGGGAGAACATCTTGATATTTCTATTGGTTAAGGACAGAACGATTCAAGGGTCTTCCTTCTGGTTTTTCGTACCACTTCAGTATCTTAAAAATGCACAAATCAACATCTGCCTGATTCTTTTCATTGAATAGGACTCCTGTTTGGCCTCCTAACTTCAATGCATGGAAAATTGTCTCACGGAAGAAAAACTATGGATCCCTCTAAATCAAGAATTGTAACCTGCGTCCCTTTGACCAGCTTATAGTCCTTCTAACCCTAACCCTAAAACTACTCAGCTAAGAATTTGAGCCAAAAGATCCCTTTAAGTACTGAAGAACAATATAATGAAATAGGTTGAGCTCCACTGGTAAAGGCACATTAGCAAAATGCCTGCTTGTGGAGTATGTATGCACATATCTACGGCTTCAGAAAAGACCTCCAACACAGAGGACAATATATAGCTCCTTTGGTTAGAACTCTTTCAAATGGTACAAACCTTGCAGGCAGCCTCTGCGATCATGGCGGCTGAGGGCCGGCTCTGCACTGGTTAAGATGCCATGGAAAGCTGGCATGCTTTGGTGCTTGCTAGGCCCCATCAGGTCCTCTGCGCTTGGCACCTCCCTTTCCAGCGTTCGGGCTTTGCGGGGCACTCTGGTGACAAGTGGGGGACCTCTAGGTGGGAGTGGTCCTGCTGGTGGAGGATCCAATCGAGGCCTCAGTTTCGGGACACTCTTGCAGGGCATCCCACTGCAGTAGTCAGGAGGGGGAAATGTGCCAATTCCACTGTCCAGAGTCCGTGTCAAGGAGCTACACACTGTGGACATAAACCAGAAACGGTGAGGACCGATGAAGCCAAAGTCTACGCCTCCTCCAGAAATCCATCTCTCTGACCTACTCAGCAGTATACATTGGAGGCCATTATATGAGTGAGTGGGTAGCATGCAATTCTCCAATAATTGTTGAACTCCAGGTTTCGTGGCCAATGGCCAGAGATGATAAGAGTTGGAATTTACGTTTAGAAAGCCATACTTTCGCTTCCATGAAAACACACCTGCCTGGAGAAAAAAAAAAGCCCTCCCAGAATTCTTATTTATTGTCTTCAAACCAGCCCCCTTAGAGCAGCAGTCCCAACCTCTCCAGATCTGCAGACAGCAGTGGGGGCAATGAGTGTGTGTGGGGGTGTAGATGGGGATGGATTCATGCACAGGCCCGTCACTTGTGCAGCCTGGGGGTTGGGGACCCCTGCCTTACAGGAAAAGCAAAGCAGAAGACAGAGATGTAATTCAACAGTCAGCCACCTTTTAGGACACGGGGCATTCACTGTGTGATTTTCCACAATAAAAAAAAAATTAAACATCGTTTTAAAAATTAAGACGTTAAAAAAAATCCAAATAATGAATGAGCTCCCACCTGCTCCCTGAGATATGAGAAGTTTTTGATTTTTAAAAAATATATTTCGGCAGTCCACCATGTAGGAGTTGCAGGTGCAGTAATTGTGGACAAATGTTGCTTGATCCTCCAACACAACAAATTAGTTATTCTGTCCTCACAGCCTTTTCTAATGTTCAACAGTGCATATGTCTTCACTTTCTTCTGTCCTCTTTCCTCAACTCAGAAGAAAATCCAGGAAATGGGACTTCCAAAAATATTTACACAAAAATACCTGATTTTCTTCCACATCTACCCTCTGTGAAGAATGAGATGTCAGCAAGCATTACCCAATTCTTGTTCTTTTTAAATTCAGCATCTAATGTTCTATCAACATCTAGATGTTCTAAAGTATTTACTCCCAGAATTCTCTGATATCATTGGTATTGATGGAAGAATAATGGGCATTGTAATTCAGTTCAAAGGATATGAAGTGGCAGAGCCTGCATTACATAGGGAAAAAAATCTCACCACCGCCCCCCCCCGGTTTATAATCTCATGATTGGAACAAAGCCACCAGACCCCACTACAGAGAGGATATACATTTCCTTTCTAGGAAGCAATTCTCTGTGGTAGTAATTTCCTGTGTAAACTTGGAGTACAATTCATGGAAGCTTGTGTGGCATCATGGGAATATTCTTGACAGGACTTCATTCTCCTCGTGGAAGACATAAACCTGATTTTTTTTTTACTGCATTTCAACAGTACTGACTCCCAAATGATTAGACCACCTTCCTAGGCTAACTGCTAAGTTAAAATAACAGCTCCTTCGCCAACCCCCAGCCTATCCCTTCCACTTTCCTTGGAACTCACCGGCAAAGTGCTGGGAGGTCACCAGTTCAGCCAAGCTGTCATCAGATGGCAGCTCTTCCCGCAAGGCAGCTTCGTGAAGCTACAGGGGAGACAAAGGAGACAAGAATGAGACCTCTGGCAGCTGAGGCATGAATGGGGTGAGTGTGTGTGTGTGTGTGTGTTCAGGCTGCTTTCCCTCCACCCACAGAGAACTCACCTTGTCTGGAGCTTCTGGACAGGCATGGAGGTGCCCAACAATGCCGTTGCGTGGCGGACGGATAAGGCGGGGATCTTTGGCATCACGCAGGCCTCTTTGAAGGCCCTGTAGCTCATTCTTCTGCTCCAGATGAGTCTCACACGGTGCCTCTTTCCCATCCACCCTGCAAGTGCAGTGGAGATCAGTACCCTGAAGCTTCTCTTTCGTTCAAATCCTTATCCCGTTTTGCAAGATCTGCAGGGTCTCCTGGCAGGAAAGAGACTTGGGACCCTCTGTAAATACCATCGCAAAAGTAGGCAAATGGATGTCCTTCACACTGTCTTCAACTACAACTTCCATAAGCCCCGCCCTCTGCCCTTGCTTGCTTGGATTGGTGAGAAACTGCAAAACATCTAGAGGGACATGCCTCCTTTCAGCCCACAGCTTTCACAGCTCAAGATGCCACTTGTTAAGTCCATCTCTCAATCCATCAGAGCCAAAAATCATAATCCTCATTTTTCAGGCTCCTGGATTTTAACTCCATAGTTTGTCAAAGATATCTGGGACCCAGCGAGCAATCTTGAGGTTGATAGATTTTATTTAAAAAACAAGGGAGGAGGGGGGACATTTTAGAATGTGAAAAAAAGCTTGGAAACAAATGGGCAGCATCTGGTCAAGTCTTAAAAGACTTTTTTTTAAAAAAGGGATTGGGGAAGGGGAGCCCCTCCACAAAAAGGCTTCACTCAAGCTGTACAGCTATTCATTACCCACTTACTACCTCACGGACTCCTCTTTATCCCAAACAGAAATCTTCAATTTTATGCAAATCTGGACCCCCGAGTTAGTGTGAAACAAAGCACTGATCCTAACTTAAGTGTGGTACCTCTTGGGTGAGATCAGCTTTCACTAAGGTGCCTTTAAGCCCTTCCAGGCAGATACCGCTCTGATCCACCCTCTCTGCTCTGACTTACCTATTGAGCAGCTGCTGCATGAAGTTCTCCGCAGTCACCTCCTGGTACATAAGGGTGAGCTGGCTGTGTCCCGTGTCACAGGTGTGGGACCGAGGCTTGTCCAGGGCCAGCCCATTGATGTAGGCCTTCTCCTCCTCCAGGGCTTTGCGCAGGTCCTCTGCCTTCTCCATGAGCTTGGAAATGTTCAAGCTTTCGGACTCCAGCTTGCGTGAGCCAGCTTTGCTGTCCTTGGCTTTGGGAGTCTCCGGCCTCCGGCTGAGGGCAGGCAGCTTGCTCTTACGCAGGCCAAACCAACTGGCAAGACCACTCGAATTCTTCTGCTTGGTCTCCCCTGCGGCTGGCCCACCTTTGTGCCTTCGCAGGACGTTCTCTTCAATGCCTTTCATCACCTTTTCTTCAATACTGGCGGGAGGCCCAGCTTTGCCCTTGGCCTGGTCAGGGCCAGGGGGATGCTTGCGCCCAAAACTGCTGTGTGACTTGGCAGTGGGTGGGCATGGCTTGGGTTCTGGAGCAGGGGGTTTGGTTGGGGACTTGGACGGTAACTTGGTCGGGCTCCCGTGCGGACTCTTGGCATTCTTCCCGGGCGGCAGGGGTTTGGAGGGATTTCTGTTCGCTGGCGTTCCTAGGGAACGATTCTTGGAGGCCTGGTGCTCAGCATCGTTGCCACGGGAACCCACAGAATGGGAAGAGTAGCAACGAGGGGTTGGTTCATTCCCATGGCAAGGCTCAGGGTGCTTGAGGCTGCTGCTCCCAGAGCCCAGCCTGGGGTGGGCGTCGGGAAGGCTTTCCCCACGCTCCCCTGGCCGGGTTGGGGCCCTCCCCTTCTCAAAGCCCGGTCCCTCTTTCCCCTCCGCCCCTTTCAACCTCCCAAGCACTGTCAGCCGCTCTTTGAAAGGCATGCTGGCTGCCACCTCGAGCATCCGCTTGGTAGAGCCGCTGGCGCCTCTCTTGGAGTTGTCGGGGTTCCTGCGGGCCAGAGGAGGTGAGCGCCTGCTCTCCGGGCCCGACTTTTCTCGGTGGCCAGCAGGGCAGGGCTCCAGAGGGACGTCACCGGGCGGCACTGCCCGAAGAGCCAAGCGGCAGGAAGGCAGGAGTGCCTCAGGTGCATCCAGTTTGGTTTCACGGGATGAGGGGGACCGAGAGCTCACGGCAGTGCTGAGGGTCAGCTCTAAGATGTTCTCGTACTCATGGGGTTTGTGGTACCCAAAAGGGTCTGGTAATGTGGGAGCGATGGGGGGGCACTCAGGGACAAGGGGTCGGCCAGCCTTGGGGGAGGGATGCCCTATGCCAGAGTCAGCAGGAAAAGGGCTGTCGGGGGAGCCCTTGTGGCTAGGCGTCGGGGAGTGGTACACCTCGTATGTGTTACTGCGGCAGGGGATTTTGGAGCTGCGGGTGAGCTGTGGGCTGAGGCGAAGGGCAGCGGGGCTGGGTGGCGGTGGCATTTTCAGCAATTTGAGCACCTTGGAGGGGGATGGGATAGGGAGCCCTTGCTGAGACTTATCTTTGTCTTCGCTGGAGGCAAGGACGCTCAGGTAGGCCGGCTCCCTGCAGGCAGAGGGAGGCCCCAAGGCCTCTAGGCAACTCACGGCCTGAATGTGCTTGTAGCTCCTGGCCTGCCCTTCGGGGTTTCCCATCAAGCAGGGTCCACTGGGCTCCCCATTGAGCAGGGCACTGTCGCCAGCCTCCCGAAGGACATGCTGCAGGTAGGTCTCCACCTCACCTAATTCCAGCTTGTGTTCAGCCAGTGCACTCAGCAACACTTGCCCCGGGTGTCCTTTCTCTGGAGGATCAGGTTCCCCTGCCTCATCGGAGGAGGAGGAGGAGCTGCCCTCACTTTTCAGTGGAGGCTGCCCAGGCGCCCCTTCACCCTGAGCCAGCAGCAGACATGGCCAGGCTTCTGCTGTCACTCCTTCTGGGGAGCTCAGCTGCCCAGGGTCTCTCCAAGGGGAAGGAAAGGCGAGCAGTGGGTCCATCTCTTCCAGGGAACGAAGCACTTCCAGGATTTGGGCCTTCTTTCGCAGGAAAGGGGAGAGCGCTTCCAGAGACTGGGGATTAGATCCAGGGATTTCCAGGCAGTGTTCCCCAGAGATGACCTGGGACGCAACCAAGACATACAAAATGTAACTGAGGCCAGCTTTTGATTTCCATGTCTGCCCTCTCGACCACAACCTCCCATTTGTTGTTTCTGGTGGTGTCCCCAGACTTCTTTACAACCAGATCAAAGGATTTATTCTACTCTTCCATTTTAACGTGGTCTCCTACAATGGAGAAAAGTTGCCCAGAAGTAGCAGAGAAAGAATTTGTCTATCACCTTCTACTCAATATTATTTTTAAGTGGCAACATAATGGATTGAAGAGGCTAAAATGTGCAGGAAAAGCAGGAATCCCACCTCCTCCCCTCCATTTGAATTTTGCATTCAATCCAGGCTGTAGTTTGCTAAAGTATGCCCTGAATGGATGCTGGACTGGAAGATTTTGACCTTAGCTAGTCCTATGAATTTAAGGCACTTCACTTGCCTCCCATTACAATCTTGCATCTTCCATATATAGCATACCTACAAACAAGTGCAATTTATTTAATCAGTTTGTATTGCCACCCGTCTCAACAGTGAGCTTTATTGTTTAAACAAAATTAATAATAACATCAACTTATTCATTTATTTAGATTTTTTTCTCATTAAAACCTTTAGCCTCTCATCTCAGCAAATGCCTTCTTCATCAGCTCACAATTCAGGAACATACATTACAGTTAAAATCATAAAAACATTTTAAAACCAACAAAAACAGTAGAAGCCATTTACTGTTGGGTGGGCGGATGATTTCAACCCACAATACAAACCTGAAAATACACAGCACTGAGGAAAGTATCAAACTGACATGCACGAACACAGCCAAGAGATGGGCCCTTTCATACATTTGGGGGCCCCGGGCCCCAGCAAAGAACCAGGCCTTTGGTGCCTTATGAAAGGCCAGCCATGTCACAGCCATCCTAACCTCTGAATACATCATTGGAGAAAAGGAATCAACGCATTTGTCCATCCTGCCCAAGTGGATCAGACGGGTAAAAATAACTGGGAGAGACGGTCCCCTCAGGTAACTTGGTCCCAAGCTATGAAAGGCTTTAAAGGCGACAACCAGGACCTTGGCTTGCACCCAGAAGCACTCCTCTGGCTGTCAATACAGCTCACAAAGTTCTACATGTACCAAGGTACTGGCACCGTTGACTACTTGCACTGCCACATTCTGCCCCAGTTGAAGCTTTCAAAAGTTCTTTAAGGACTGCCTCATGTAGAGTGCATTGCAGTAATCCAAGCAGGAGATCACAAGGGCAAGTGAGCCAGGGCTTCCTGTCCAGGAATAACTGGCACAACTGGCATGCACCCCAGGAGTGTACAAAGTCCCTCCTAAGCACAGCTAATTGCTTGTCTTCAAGCAAGAGCTGTGGGTCCAGGAAGATGCCTCTGTGCAGTCTCCCTATTTGGATCAGGGATGTTTTCTTCTACAAGGATGACCACCTGTTCTTTCTAAGAGCCACAGTGGCGCAGTGGTTAGAGTACAGTACTGCAGGCTGCTTCTGCTGACTGCTGGCTGCCTATAATTAGGCAGTTTGAATCCCACCAGACTCAAAGTTGACTCAGCCTTCCATCCTTCCGAGGTGGGTAAAATGAGGATCCAGACTGTTGGGGGCAATATAGCTGACTCTGTAAAACCGCTTAGAGGACTGCAAAAAGCTCTGTGAAGCAGTATTTAAGTCTAAACGCTATTGCTATCTGTACTTGTTATTTTATAACTTTGCTTTTCAAAATACTATATGCCGCCCAAAGTTATCAAGCCGAGTGATCTTAGAAACATGTATCAAACAAACAAAGAAATCTGCCTGACTCAACTTCTGAAACCAGTTTTGAAGGAACAATCCCATATCCACTTCCCTACATACAATGCAACAGTTCTCCTTTGGTAACTCTGATCTTCCTCTTTTTTTCCCCCCCTTGGAAAAGAAAAAAAACTCTCACGGTTTGAGTCAGAGCCATGAAGCTCACGGCATAAGAAGGTTTGAGTCAGAGCCATGAAGCTCACGGCGTAAGAAGATGTCTACTGCATCAAAAGTCTATGCTGCGCAGCACTGGATCAATTAATGGCTCTGGGCCCCATTCCAAAAAACGTTCACTATCTCCCTGCCTTAAACTATTAAAGAAGTATGATGCACAGGAAAGCTATCGGAGTGGCCCAACGATGAAGCAGTAGCACCAGCAGGTCTGTGCCTGCAGGTGGCAATGCAGAAATGGATGGACACCAGAGGTCTTACAGAACATACCTCTCTCTGCAACAGGCACCGTCCCAGGGGAAACGAAACCGGGAGCTTCTCTACTGTGCCTGGTTGGGAGATCGGGGACGGACTGGAGAGCAAGGAAGCTGGATGGGCTGGAGTCTGAAGAGACAATTAATAGGATGAATGGCTCCAGTAGATCTGCTCGCAAGAGCAAACACCCTGAATGGCAGCGCCTTCAACACAAATCCATGCAATGCTTGGAAATACATCTGAACTCTGCAGCCCCACGGATAAACCACCAAGGTTTATTAGCATTGGGAAGCCCCCAAATGACTGTAATGCTTTCAGTGAACTATGTACGTGTCAGCTGAGCACATAAGAAAGGGAGATGAAAGACAGAGGACACACCTGGGAGAGAGATCCAGAAGTCAGCTTTCGATGGAAAAGATCACTGAGAGCCTGGTTTTGCCTTTCCAAGTCAAAGACCCGTTTCTTCAGCTTTATGCATTCTTCACGGAGATCCTGAGAAGAAAGAATCTCACCTGTATGCTAGAATCAAGAGAGGACCTGCAAATGCTCTTGTTTGGTTTCCTCCAGGTTAGGGTCTTTCGTGGTCAAAGTGCATTCAGGAGAAATCAGCATTTGCCATCAAGACACACAAATCCCCTCCCAAAGAACCCTGAATCCTGTGACTAGCACAAGTAATTCAAGTTAAGGATGTGCATAAATGTTTGATCATATTTAACAGACTCTGATAGTCATGACAAAAACTTGAGAGGAGGAAGAGGGAAATAGTACTGAAGACTGAAGCCCTCTCTGCTGACTCCTGGGAACGTAATACAGAGCAGGACACAGTTTTGGCATGCAAAAAATACCAGGTGAACCCCCCCCCCCAAAAGAGATCAATAAGCAACTTTGGGTGATGAGCTAATCAGAGGCAGATGTAATTCATGTTTGCAAGGACTGATACCAAGCAACTAAGATCTACTATCTGCTTGTCCTTCATCTGTATCAGGGATACACAACTACTATCAGCTCAAGGTTTACACCTGCTTTTGTTCAGAACAATGAGAATTGCATTCCAGAAGTAGGCTAAGCCATGTCCTCTGTTTAGAGGGAATTTTGGGAGTTTGAGAAAGAAGTATTCTAAGTATCCACAAGACTTCAAGGTAGGGTTTTTTTTGGCCTCCTAGCCCCAACTCTCGCCCTGTTACACAAAACACAAAATAGGGGTCATATTGTTGGCCCAATCTTTTGGGGGGAGCCACAAAAGAAGCTGGTGGGCTGAATATTGTCCCAGACTGCATATTTTTTTTGTCTCTGTCTATAGAGACCAGTGGCAGGACTTTTAGTCGAAGTTCTTTTGATATTCCCATAAAACCTAAATGTGACTTCATCATTAAAAATGAATTATAGTACACTCCTACTCCAGCCAGACTTACTTGCTTAGTTTTACCTCCATTTTCTCTTTAATTACAATTTTAAAACCAGTTCTGGAGGTCTGTGGGGGATGCATGTAAGATTTCTAGGAAAGACAACAGGCCAAGGGGCTCATGACTGTATCTCAACAATGGAGGAAAAGGATGCATGAAATACAGGTAGTCCTCAACTTACGACCACAATTGAGCTCAAAATTTATGTTGCTAAGTGAGAAATTTGTTAAGTGAATTTTGCCCCATTTTACAGCCTTTCCTGCCACATTTCTCAAGCGAATCACTGCAGTTCAGTTGGTAACACAGTTGTTAAATGAACCTGACTTCCCCATTGACTTTGCTTGTGAGAAGGTCCCAAAAGGGGATCCCATGACCCTGGGACACTGTAAACATCATAAAAATGAGTGAGGTGTCAAGCTTCTGAATGTAACTCACGTCACCATGGGGATGCTGCAACAGTCATAAGTCTGAAAAATGGCCATAAGTCACTTTTTTCAGCACCATTATAACTTTGAATGGTCACTAAGTGAACTGTTGTAAGTCGAGGACACCTGTACTCTGCTTTTGAGCCTGAGTGAATTATGAAGTCCTCATTCAATTCTCATCTCTACCACCAGCTTAAGCGGGGACCTGATCTGAAACACAGCTAACACTGATCTGAGAAAGTTGTAAGGGTTAACAGAAGCATTTGGACTACCCTAAAAGGCAATACAAATATTATCACAGGAAACAGAGTGGTGGAAGAATTCACACGTCTAGCAACAAGCAGTTGTTTCTAATAGGTCTTTCTTTCATGCAGTATCCAGAGGTTAATTGTTGTATCAATTCCTCTCCCTTGAGCGCAAACAAGCCTAACCCTCCTTCCTTAGCAGTTATATCTTCCATAGTCCAATGTGCCTACCTCCAAGCAGAAGGATCACAGCTAGTTCCATTATCCGGAAGTCACTACTGATTTTGTTCAAACTCCCTCCCCCGGCCCCCAATAACACATACAAGAGCTCCATTTGTTGCTTCTCCTCCTCCTAATGAAGTCCAGCAGAGGATACAGTAAGCACAGCCAACAAAGGGCCTATAGATCAGGGGTCTAAAGGGCCTATAGATCAGGGGTCTTCAAACTTGACAGCTTTAAGACTTGTGGACTTCAACTCCCAGAATTCCTCCTCCAGTCATGTTGGCTCAGGAATTCTGGCCGTTGAAGTCCACAAGTCTTAAACTTGCCAAGTTTGAAGGCCCTTACTATAGACAATTCCTTTGCTTGCTGACGTAAATGTTTCAGGAAACTTACACGGCTTTAAAGCAAAAACAGTAGCTGCTGGTATCATCTTTAACTTCAAAAATGCCACTAAAATCCATAAGAGACGTTCTTGGGAAGTAAAAATGGGAAAGGAGGTTGGGAGCAGGCCTAGGAAAAACAGAGCAGGATAAAATCTCTAGAGGGCTACAAAGGAGTGATTTCACCAGTCTGTTTTCTGCAGGATTTTGTGCCTGGCCCCGCTCCACTTTAAACGGTTCTCAAAATTGCAAAAATGCCCTCAACCCTCAAAGACCAGGCCTGGAGACAGACTCACTTTTTGGTTTAACAGCGCTTGTACCACGTGGTTGGCTACCTGCAGAAGAAGCAGAAGGAGCAGATATAAGCACAAAGGGAGGCAGCTATCCCCCCCCCCCTCAGAAGGTGCTGTCGGGGAAAGAGAAGGCAAAGCAGCAGTACCTCATCCAGGCAGCGTTCATAGGTTTCCCGCTGGTTCTCATTGGCTTGCACCAAAGCCAAATTCTCTGCCTGAGGACAAAGAGAAGAAGAGTCAGGCTGTGCTGGTGAAAAAAAGAGGACCTCGAGTTTCTTCTCCAGGAGGCATATGGGAAAAGAAATGAAGCATGGACAACTTTCCTTCTTCTCTGCCCCACCCCACTTCTCTTGCCCTTGAAAATTCCTATTCTCCAGCATTGCAAAGCTGTTTTCTCCCTGTGCCCATGGGAAAAGACTGAGGGATTAAAGGTCACTAGCTTCCATGTCTAGCACCTCCCTTCAAAAACCAGAGCAGCAGGTCAACTAGATTGTTGTCCCATCCTTTGTAAACATGTATCATGTACCCCACTCAAAAAACCCAGAACACAATGTTTGTGACAAAGTGCATATAACTCACATTAGGAAGAGACAGAAAAGGAATACACAACACTTGACTCACACAATGCATTCACCTGGGCCTATATGTCTGGTGTGAGGATTTTTACCTTTCCCTGTACACCATGCTGGAAAAAGGGTGCCAATTCTGGAGAATTAGGAGCAAATGAACTCTTGCTTGTAACACCAAGGGAGCAAAACTAATTAAGATCATTCACCTATGCGAGCCTGTGCTCACCCAATAGGCTTATAGAACATTCATATTGTTTCTATATAGGTAGTTCTTGAGATGGTAATCAAAATCTGTGGTTGGTCAGTGAATCCATCATTCTCTATCAGTTTTGCTGAAAATTTGAGGTAAATACTGGGTGGGTTTCAGCAAAACCATCAGAAACCATGGTTCCACGATAGTGTGTTGCAGCAAATGGCTATAAATATTGCCAAGCACCCAAAGTACCTCAAATCCAGTTTGTAAGTACCACCCAGGTAGGTCTATCAGAACTTCAGTCAGTAAGCATCTGATTGTAAATTGAAGACCATCTACATGTGCCAATGCTGGGAGGCAGCTCACATTTAAGTGAAATAATAGACGGTATGTAGCTACCAAGAAACAAATTGCTTGCAATAGGATCTCAATTCACTTCTTCTGCCAGCCTTTCATTCAGCTGGTGCTCTGGTCTCTAGAACCCGCTTAACTCAGCAGAACAAGATCAAGCCTTAGTACCTCTAGCTCTCGGAGTCTCTGCAGAAGATCCTGGGGTGTCCTTGGCTCATGGACATCCCCTTCTGGCTTCATCTCACACTGCAGATCAATTTCAGACATTGTTTCCTTTGGGCAGAGAGAATCAAGTAAAAGAGTGCCAAGTTTCATGCTTCTGCCATAATAAAAGACCCACCAGCAATTTCAAGGGGGAGGGGTGTACATCAAGACCATTCACCAGCTGCCTCCCTTGATGCCACTGGGATTTCTCTAACAGAAAGGGGTGGTCAGGATTGAGGCTAGGCTAGAGTTATAACCCATGCTTATAGCATGTGTTAGGGCCACAGCTCAGCCCCTGACAATCCAAAGGGGTGCAGAAGACCATTTGGCATCAACAATGATGCAGGGAAGGATTAAGGCCAAGTGATGCCTAAGCCCAGCCCAACAATGGTGCCCTATGGCCTTTCCATTACTTAAGTGATATAAGACTCAGTAAGAGCTGAAAACTCTTACTTAAGACTCAGTAAGAGCTGAAAACTCTTACTTAAGACTCAGTAAGAGCTGAAAACTAAAATTGAATGCTGCAGTTAAAGTCTTACGGACATGATAGCAATAGCATTTAGACTTATATACCACTTCACAGTGCTTTATAGCCCACTCTAAGTGGTTTACAGAGTAAGCCTATTGCCCCCAGCAATCTGGGTCCTCATTTTACCGACCTTGGAAGGAGAGAAGGCTGTGTCAACCTTGAGCCGTGAGACTCAAACTGCCGAACTGCAGCAGCCAACGGAAGTAGCCTGCAGTACTGCATTCTAACCACTGTGGCACCATGGCTCAGGGGCAGGGAGGGAAAACCCTCTGGTGACCCCTTTCCCTGAGGGCTAAGCATGGTTAATCAGGGCTGTGGATGATGCACTGGGATATGTGGAGCCTATTTTTTGTTCTACTTTATTCAGAGTAGAAGTGGGAAGCCTCTGTGGGTTCCCAACTCCCAATCCACCCAAAGCAGGCTTGAAATCAGGCCCAGGGACAGCTATTTGGGGGCAAGGGGTTGAAGAGTAGAAACCAAAGTCTCCAGAGGCCTTCTGCTTCCACTTTCCCACCTTATGTCCAGGGAGTGGATTGCCTTCGCCCTCAATCCCCCCATACAGGATGATGTATGATCCCAGCTAATGTCTGGGCCCAGCTCTTTCCCAGCCTTTTCTTACCTTTCTTCAGGGCCCCAGTGATGGACACTATGACAAGCCCAACCTCCAGGCTTCCCTTCATCACTTTTGCCTGAAAGAGAAGCAAACAGAGTTCAGGGTTGCACACCCTTCATCAAAGGATTGTTGCCTTAAGAGATACGTCAGCATTCAGGCAATGTAAAGGAACAGCAGAGCGCCACAATGAGAGCTATTTTTAATCACAAAGATCCAACCCCCACAGTCCTTTTCCTCCAAGGATTTCCCCCTGGTACATCTCACTCCATGCTTGTGACGGTTGCTAGAGCGCGCAGTTTACAAAAGAATGGGGAAACATTTGATGCAGCTGGGGCCCATCTGCTGGTTCATCTTGAAGGAGTCTGGATTTACAGATTTAAGTCCCAATTCCTCTGCTCCCAAACCAGCAACTATCAGGGAAGCAACAACCAAACCACAACACTCACTACTGCAGCAACCTCGGGTGATGCCAAGTTGTTGTTGTTTTTTTAAAGGATGGGCTGGTTTTTAAAAAGGACACGTTAACAATCCAAAAGATAATCAGAAATATTAAAATTAGACCCTTTTCAACACGGGTGTCAAATTCACAGAGTCACGTTGCCGTCACATGATGTTTTGTGACATTTTCCCCATTCATGGAGCTGGGGTGGGCCTGGTCTGTGTGTGACGCATCTGGCCCACAGGCCGCCAGTTTGACACCCCTGTTCTACAACCAGACAGATTTTAATACATTGGAGATCAGAAGCAAGGCTCTCTTCATCCATTACGCTCAGTTTGCAAACTTCCCCAGGTCATCTTGTCTGGCCACAGGTAAGAGAATGAATCCAGGGGCAATGGACCGATGTCAAATCCAGCAGAGCTTCCACAATGTATAGCCAAAATGAGCCTTTTCAGCATAGGAGGAGAAATTTCCTCCTGTGGCATCTGATTAGTTTAATCCATATGTTTTAATTTACTTTTGGCTTAATGCAATTTGGCAATCCAGCCATTATTTATAAACTGCAGTTTACTGTTTTACATGTCATAGAAAACAAGCCATTATGATTTGCTCAGCAAGCCATTATTAAAGCCATGGCTTACAATCCACAAGCCCCGACAATGATTTTAAGGTGTACCACTCCAAGCCCAGCAATGTTCAGTCTCTGATGCAGGGATTCTTAATCTTGGCAACTTTTAAGATGTGGACTTCAATACCTGGCTGGAGAATTCTGGGACTTGAAGTCCACAGATCTTAAAGTGGCTAAGGTTGAGAAACACTGCTCTGATGTATTATGTACTCGGATTGGAGAAATAAACTCTTCTCCAGTCCCATCCCTTGAAATCCTGCAAGCATTTATTTATCTGATCTATGCCTTAGAGAGTTCTTACAGCAGCTTACAGAACTACAAAAAAAAAAAACCAATATGAACTACTAGAGGCAGATCATCACAGTAAAAATAAATACTAAAATCACCTCACAATTAAAAGGACTACATCTAACAACCTGAGACAATGACCAGAAAGACTCCCCTCATATCACACCATACATCACCTTCACACCAAGACAGACCTCTGACAGTGCGGACATTTCCACATGACCTGCTGCAGATCTTAACAATGAGAGGTGGTTCTTGGGCAGACAGGCCCTAAGCAGTGTTGTACCAGCAGAAAGGGCAAAGTGGGAACTCAAGAACCATGCACCTTCTCCTAATTTCATGATACACTAGAGTAGACATGACCAACACAAGCCTTGCTTAACACTATCAAGTAAGACTTCTGGATTCAGCACATATGTTCAGCTTTGCGTGTTTTGTTTTTAGCCAAGCTCACTTGCTCAAGGCAAGGGTTATATGTGAGAAGATAGACTGCCTCCAAAAGGCCCACCACCTGTGCTGCTGTTGGCCTGTTCCTTCAAGTCCTCTTTCTAGCCATTACACGCACGGGTGTCAAACTCACGGCATCACATTGCCGTCACTTGACGTTTTGTGACAATTTTCCCATTCACAGAGCAGGGGTGGGCATGGCCTGTACGTGATGCATCTGGCCTGTGGGCCACCAGTTTGACACCCCTGCATGACTATGGCCAATTGTTGGCTATAAAAGGTGAGCAGGCAGGCAACTGGTTGACTCAGCCTTCCATCCTCTTGGGGTAGGTAAATTGAGGACCCAAGATTGTTGGGGGCAATAAGCTGACTTTGTAAAAAATGCCGCTTAGTAATAAGCAGGCATATACAATGGAATGAAGGCTATTGCTGAGCACACTGGGTTGTATCCCAAAAAAATTGTAAGCCGCCCTGAGTCTTCGGAGAAGGGCGGCATATAAATGTAATTAAAAAAAAAAACCTGAGGGTGATAGTGTCGGTATATATGGCAGAGAGGAAAGGAGGTGTATGTGTTCATAAAGCAGCCTGAAGCAACATAAAAAAGATATATACTGATTTTCAACAGGACTCATAAGTAGTAGTTGGAGGAGCAGAAGATGTAACAGAGTGGGAAAGAATGGAATAGTGAGCAGTGAGGACTACTCACTTTGAGTGCTTGTGTGTGTGGGTTGCCTAAGGATCTGTGTGATTATTTTGGCTCTCTTGGATTTTTGAGCCCACTGACTTGGCTATGTCAGTGGTGGTGAACCTGTAGCACGTGTCACAGGTGGCACGCAGAACCCTCTCTGTGGGAACGTGTGGCGTCACCCCAGCTCAGCTCCACTGTGCATGTGCGTGTGCCTCCCGCCAGCCAGCTGGCCTTCGGTTCTCTGCTGCGCATGCACAGGGGGAGGGGTGCATGCGCAGGGCACATATAGGGGGAACACGCATATGCATGGGGATGCATGCACGAGGGTAACTTTGCATTTGGGGTATGCGTGTACACGCATTTTGGACACTCAGTGTCCAAAAAGTTCGCCATCACTGCTATATGTAAACAAACCCATGACAGTATCCAAAGTCACCTAATCAATTTTACTTAATCCGTAATTTGACATACTTTCCCAAATCCAGCTTTCTCAGGCTCAACATTTTATGCGGAGTTTGATACAGTTTGTAATTTCAGGGGATTCCAAGCAGCTAGACGTCAGATTTAAGAACGGGGAATTAGTGCTGTAAATTGCTATGAAAGATTGCCACGATGTTAGAAAGAAAGCCAGTATTGAAGGCAAAAGGGTATTTTACCCAGCATGTCTGTGGCTTTGCAGTACCAATGCAGAAGCTGATGTTGGAGCTTTATATAAAAACGAAACTGCAAATTTAATGCATGAACACAAATCTGGAGTTTATTGGAGAATCCCATGTTCCCCATTCTAAGTAACAAACCTAACAAGCAGAACTATGTACTTCTTCCTTTATCAATGAGTAGCCAAATAGGGTGGCCAAGGGTACCTCTAAGTTCTACAGAGAGAGACAACATTCATCCAACCTGCAATTAGGGGCCTTGGTGGCTCAGGCTGTTAAATGCCTGCACTTAAGATCCAGCTGTCTACAATTACTGTAGGCTCGAATCCCACCAGGCTCAAGGTTGACTCAGCCTTCCATCCTCTCGGGGTAGGTAAATTGAGGACCCAAGATTGTTGGGGGCAATTAGCTGACCTTGTAAAAATGCCGCTTATACAACAGGCATATACAATGGAATGAAGGCTATTGCTGAGCACACTGGGTTGCATCCCAAAAATTGTAAGCCGCCCTGAGTCTCCGGAGAAGGGCGGCATATAAATGTAATTAAAAAAAAAATGTTTTGTTAATGAGCCTTCTAAAGGAAGTGACCAAGATAATTTTGAAGTTACATGAAGTTATTTATCCCTTAGAACAGTGTCTTGTGTCTTTAAGACATGTGGATTTCAACTCCCAGAATTCCCTAGCCAGCTTCCACATCAACTGGGGAATTCTGGAAGTTTAACTTCACACAATTAGAAGTTGCTATAGTTGAGAAACACTGCCAAATGTAGCCCAATAGATGAATGGCGAGGTTTAAATTAGAGGGAAATCAACATAGCCAACATAGGCTTACTGGTTGTTGTTGCAGCTGTAGCCGCCCTGACTAGCCTACCCACAGATTGGTTGGAAAGATAAAATAACAAGTTGGAATAAAAGTCATTTTATGCTCCTTAGAAGAAGAATGGGCAGAAACCAAACTAGCAATACAAACCAAAATTCAAATCAAATGCTAATGTATAATTTTCATAAAGAGATCCCAACTGGGGTCATGAAAATACAAGGAGTTTATAGAGAAGTTATCTTGCCTATAAAAAGTTAGATAATGGTACTGTTCAACCTGATAGTCAAGTGGGAGTTTGAGAAATTCAAAGATCCAGAATTATTATTTTTATTCCCCATCTGGAAACAAAAACCCACAAACCATTTACATGGGAGTTTATTTCTATAATAGGAAACCAGATTAAAGAGATTATAGGAAAATCTTTATCCTATAGCTCAATCTTCAACTTGGTCTTTGCCAGATTTGTTTGAACTGCAATGGCTATAATTGGAAAAAGCAGGGGGAAGTGGGGGGGTTTAGCCAGCTAACTCAAATAATTCTCTTTCTAATCACAGAATTGCTGAAGAAATTACTTCAGAGTGGTCTGAAGGAGGAAAAGTTAGATCACTGTATTCATTTTCTATTCTAAATTGTTGAATAATTCCCTGAAGAATACGAAAGGATGAAGACAAATGCAGTTGCCACTAATTTTGTCCCTGGAGGAAGAATCCAGCATTTCATTTTTTTTTAAATTACATTTATATGCCGCCCTTCTCCGAAGACTCAGGGCGGCTTACAATTTTTTTGGGATACAACCCAGTGTGCTCAGCAATAGCCTTCATTCCATTGTATATGCCTGCTTATTACTAAGCGGCATTTTTTACAAAGTCAGCTTATTGCCCCCAACAATCTTGGGTCCTCAATTTACCTACCCCGAGAGGATGGAAGGCTGAGTCAACCTTGAGCCTGGTGGGATTCGAGCCTACAGTAATTGTAGGCAGCTGGAACTTAAGTGCTAGGCATTTAACAACCTGAGCCACCAAGGCCATTTCAATTTAGCTTTGAGAACATAAAGCATATGCAATGCAGGATTAGTATTCAGCCTCACCCCTTCATAGTTTCAAATGGAATTTTTTAAAAAATCTTTGAAAGATGCAGATATGTATATAATATGTTCCACTTTCATATTTCCCTGCAAAATTCATCATTTTAAAGCACCCAAGAAAACTGCTTTGCAGATTTTTGGGAATAAATATGCAAAATGCTAATAAAAAAAATCATCTACTTGAGCATCTTCTCTCCCCTCTGACTCCATCCAGTCATCCCATCCCCTCTCCAAATTTCACTCCAGGGCAAAGTTTTCAACCTTGGCATTTTTAAGAGGCATGGCTGGCTAGGGAATTCTGGGAATTGAAATCCACACATCTTAAAATTGCTCAGGTTGAGAAACACTGCTCCAGTGCTCCAGGGTATTAAAATGCATCTATTTTCAGAACTGCTAAGATATATTTAAACCATCTTGGCCATGTTAAAAATATGTCTGGCTTAATTATATTTTAAAAAGTAAAGCTTAAGGAATCTACTTTCCTTGCAATGCATTCACTGGTTTTGGCATTTTGATTACTCTACGAGTCAGTAATAATTAGTTCTTTTGCGGTGTCTCAGTAGAAAAAGAAAGAAAAAAGAGTCTCAAGAGAGGAATGAATTAGTTCAGTCAACCAGCACAGAAATTTATGCTTAGCGTCCACAATCCCAGGAGTTTTCACTATTTGCCAGCCCAGGGGAGACAGAATAGTTTCCAAAATCCTCAGAACAACTGGGTGAGAAAAAAAAACCCAGGAGTTACCTACAGAAACTAGAAGCACCACCCTTAGTATTTTAACAAAACAACATAAAAATAAACTCTTTGAATACTGCTTTTTAAAGGCAGCATCAAAAACCTCTGAATCTTGCATAGGAGTTCCCAATCTTTAACAGGCTGAAGCTGACCCAGGAGTGTCTTGGCACCACAGCTTTTCACTTGTGGTCCCCTCAATACTCCCATCATACTGACATCTGTGACATTCTCCGAGACATACAGTGAATTAATGAAATTTCTCATTTGGGATTTCTGATTCAACAGTGGCTTTTGTAAATAGTCCAATAAGCTGCACTAGAAGCTCCCTGTAAAAAGGCAGCCTCTGTCTTGCAAACAGAGTGCTTCCCATTTCCTTTCCACCCACCCACCCTTTCCAAGTTCCCAGAGCCTCTTGCAAAAAAGACGCCCTCCTCTGTCTCATACATCTTACACATACCTTGCTGCACATCAAGAAACAGTCCTGGCTGGCCTTTGCACCTACCAGGATACTTACTCCAGGCTACTTAAGCAGTCAAGGGCAATCAGCGGATCTAAACTAGCGTGCTGGAAAGCCTGCGTTTTCTTGGCTGCATTGCATTTCCGATTTTTTTGTGGGGGGGGGAGGAGAAGAAACTGCAGGGCCAACCTCTGTATGCATGGCACAAAGAGCCCTAAACAGATCTCACGGACCGCAGGGAGACATCTGGGCGTCACTTCAATCTAAATCCCAGCAAGAAAAGAAATGCAACTGTAGTGGTCTCTCTCTCCCTCTTTTTTTCCCCTTCCTCTCAAGAACAAATGATATCCTGCCGCAGAAGCGAAGAAATCTCAGATTTCGCCCTTCTGCAACAGCCTCCCTCGGGATCCCGCTCCTCTGCTACAGATGCATCCCGTCCAACAGTGCAACTTCACAGCCCAGGTCCCCAAATCCAGTTTCGGGGCGACCCGTCCAGAGACAAACCACTTCTCCCCCCTCCCGCTTCCCCAGCCGCTCTTCCCCGCCGCCTCCCTCTCCACACCTCTCTTCAGCGCTGCCAGCTTTCCAAGCCTACCCACCACGTCCTTCTCTCCCGCAAACCCTACACGCGCCCGACGGTCCTCCATCCACACGTTCCTTGCCGGCTCCGGGCGGGAGAGCTTTGGAAACGTGCAGCTGCCTTCTCTCTTTCGAAACCACAGAGCTCAGAAGTCGGGGCAGCTCCCTCCCCTCGCAGCTCCCGGGCTCCCTTGAAGAGCTCCTGCTGCAGCAGCTCCCCTGCTAGCGCTCCGCTTCAGACACCCGACATTTTCCAAAGCGCTCGCCCTCTTCCCACCCGCCCGTCTCCTTTTAAGCCACCCACCCCACCCCAAGTAACCCCTTCCTCAGCTTCTCCGCCAGCGCTTTTAAACTTCGCTTCCAACCCCCACTATCCGTTCCTCCAGCCCCTAAAAGTGGGGGTGGGCGGTGGGGCTGGGAACCGAGCCTGAGCTCGCCTACGCCACGGAGCCCCCCCACCCCGTACCTTTGGCGCATCCTCCCGCGACACGGCCCGACTCGGGGCCTGCTATTGTTGGGTGGTGTGGAGGCGGAGGCAGAAGGAAACTCACGGCTCGGAGCTCCGCCTTATCCGTCTCCCCACCTCAGCGCGGCCCATCTCACCCCAGACCCTCCGCCCCCCACCCATCCTTTTCGCAGCCCATCTGGCTGAAGGGGGATTTCCACTACCGAGGGAAGAGAAGGGAAAGGGGGGGGGGAATTACCCAAGCAGCGTTGCCGAGAGGGCTGCAAAGCGGGGTGGGGTGGATAAATGCAGCCGCTTTCAGAATTAAGGATGATTATGCTCATAATAAATACATGTGTAGAGGGGAAAAAATGCAGGATTCCACACAAATCAGATTGTCAAGTAGAGCGGCAGTTAATCCAGATATTTCTACCCACCCGCATACATACATACTTATTTCTGTTCAGGTTTGTACCTTTTGAGAACAAACTCCTGTGAGGAGTTGCTGGTATGCTCAAAAGGGCAACATTTCCCCCCCCCCATTCTAGCAAATAGTTTGTAAGGTAAATTTCTGGGGGACCCTCAATATGCGTCTCCCCCAACCAAATAAGATCATCAGCAAAAATGGCTGATACCTTAGGGAAGAGGACATCTAACTGAGGTCCCCAAGGTCACGTTTTCCATTCCTAGTCCTGTGACCTGTTTGGCAATAGCCTCAAAGCTGGAAAAAAATGAATCCATTTTACCCTTATGCAGTCTGCTCTTTAATCTCAAGGCCACTCTGGAATCAGGGGCCCTCAAATGAGAGTAATGAAAAGCCCTAGTTTCCTTTCTCAACAGTTTCCCTTCATTGGAAGTATTCTGTCCTTGCTCTTCGGCTGTGGATTTCAACAATTTCTACTGTGGAGTAGAGATGATCCTGCTCAATTTTTTGCTTTTAGTTATAGCTGCCCATCTTATGCAACATAACCTTGGGCAGCTTGCAAACAGCAGTAAAAGCATTAAGCACAATAAAAGCATTAAAACCATTACAGCAAACTCTTGGCATCCACAACTACCATACCTCCTTTCAAAAAAAAAAACCCTTTTCAGCTTCACCCTGCACCAATGCTTATGAGAAAAGTTCGGTTTTTGTGGCTTTGTAGCCACTATTGTTTGCTAAGAGGGAGACAAGCAGGAATTTGGAGAGACAGTTCTAAAGAAAGTCACGAATGAGAAAGATCTTTAATATAATCCTCCTACACTTTTGCAGCTGCAACTCCCTTTTTCCTAGAACTATTTGGTGACCATGATGGGAAGGTGTGAAAGATACTTCTATGTAAAGGGCAGTAGCACTTAGCAACCATTTGGAAACAATTTGCTTGGCCCTAACTTCCCAGATCCATGTACATGCTATGACTCCAGGTTCAAAGCAACAATTCCCTTTTTGTTAATTGATTCTGTCCCCCTTGGCCAAACTGTGGATGCTAGCATTTTATAAATCTGATGCTGGCAACCATGCCTAATTCTGATTTTCTTTCTTAATCCAGACATAGCAGAGTAATTAAAATGGAGCAGGGTAATGAAACAAGTACAAGATTAATCTGCGGTCTACAATACAAGAAAATATTCTTAGGTACTAAGAAAAATAGAACCACCACTCTTAAAATTACTAAAACACAAACTTCTTACAGTTATGCAATGAAAAAGTGCAATAGCACACACATCTTGTACCTGGTTCATCCATCTTAATGAGTCACATTAAAGCAATTGTGTTATGTGGAACCATGATTTGTTAAAGGTATAAACTACAGATCATGCTTCTCTTGAGTTATTCATTCTACAAGTAGTCATTGCACTCTATATCATAGACAGGTGCTTTAAAGTTTCACCATTTGAAAAGTTCTGATGGCAAAATTGTAGCTATAGCAGTTGTATCATGCAAACACAGCCAGAGTGGCCTGGTTCACAGGTAACATTAGAAATAGAATAGAATAGAATAGAATAGAATAGAATAGAATAGAATAGAATATTGGCCAAGTGGGGTTGGACACACAAGGAATTTGTCTTGGTGCAAATGCTCTCAGTATACATAAAACAAAAGATACATTCGTCAAGAGTCAAGAATCATAAGGTACAACACTTAATGATAGTCATAAGTCATTAAATAAGAAACCATAGTTGAGTTCATAACTTATGCAGAACCAAATCTAAGCAAACCACATTATAGCTTACTGTAATTCAGGCAATGCATTTTTGTGCCCATTTATGAAAGAATATAAGGTGGCAGCAGTTCATTACAACGTATGAACTATTTCTTACTGAAACTCTCTAAAGCAGGGATGTCAAACTTGCGATGTCAAGTCATCACGTGACATATCCTGACTTTTCCCCCTTCACTAAACCGGGTGGGTGTGGTCAGTGTGTGATGCATTCGGTCCGTGGGCCACGAGTTTGATACCCCTGCTCTAAACTATATACCAAGCACATTAGACTACATAAAAAAATCTCCAATAATTTATACTTTTTGCATAAGAGATTGAATAATTGACTATTTTCTAAAGCATTTTTCACCTTAGACCAGAAGAAGGCAAAATTTCTTTCAAAACAGTTTCTCTCTCATTAAAAACTGCTCTTTTCAAAAATATCCACCCAAAACACCAAAACATTATTTCATTTTTAAAATAGAAGACTATTTTAGCCCAATTAAATTGTTTTCTATTTCATCAATAATTTTAAATACCTACAAATATTGACAGCTGGAAACAGAGAGAGACATATACTAGACAAGGTGTTGGACTCAAACCAAGGAGGTTCAAATTCAAGTCCCTACTCAATTGGATAAGTGGGTCATTGATCTCTTGCCAAGTATACAGGTAATCCTTGACTTACAACCAATCATTTACTAACCGTTCAAAGTTACAATGCACTGAAAAAAAATGTGACTTGCAACCAAGTTCTTGCCCTTACAATCAACACAGCACCGTCACAATCACATGATCAAAATTTGATTTCTTTGCATTCAGCATTTATTTATAATGGTTGCAGCCACTTAACAATGCTGACAATGGAAATTCTGGTCTCAATTATGGTCATAAAGCAAGGAATACCTGTACCAGTTAAAATGGTTGCTCTGGCATCAAACCTATGCAGGCTGCCATCTTAAGCAATCAATAGAAATGCAGGAGAGCAATGCAATCAAATACAGTATTTATGTTGCAGATACAGTGAAATAATGAAATAATATTACAGCTTTAATTTGAAAATCCCACTTTAGGAAATTCCAACCAAGCTTTCTATTTAGAGCAATTGAACAGAGACTTAATTTTCACTATTTTACCTAAATTGTAATTCAGATATTGTCCTCAATTGATGAGAATTCTTGGCTTCTTTGCAGCTTTATACAAGTATTCTAAATCAAGCTATCATCTTCAGCCCTAAAATTCATTATTATTTTTATGTTGGTGAAAAAGCTATTTAATGTAAAAAAAATTGAAGCAGAATATGGTTGTTCTGGAGAATTTACTACAGGAAATAATCATAATAATTTATTAGGCTAATACTGAAAATAACATGCAAACCTTTAAGCAAATAGCTTTTAGGGGAAAGAAAAATGGTAAATACCATTTATTAAAACAGCTTAGTCTTAACTAATTTGCTTTGAGATGACATTTATTTATTTAAAAGTTTTATATGGCTGCCCATCTTGCAAAACCCAACTCTGGGCAGTTCACAACAATAATAAAATGAAACGAAATGAAAGAAAAGAAAAGAAAAAGAAAAGAAAAAAACAGGAGCTTGACTCATTATCTCCAATCCATCAATCTATACAATGCTTCAGTCTTACACTACCCCAGTCCCTGGGGGAAAAACCAGCCCTTTGTGGTTTTTCAGAAGGCTAAAAGCAAGGAGTCTGCTAGATCCCAGGGAGAAACGTGTTTCATGGGGCAGTACTACTATACAAAAGGCACACTTCCTAGGTCTCATTAAATAGCAATACTTAAGGGATGGGACTCAGGGTATGCATATCCTGTCTGGCCTAGCGGAGCAAGCAGACACCTTCAGGAGAGGCAGTCCCACAAATAACTTGGCTGGCTTTCTGCCAGGTAGGGCTACAAAGGTGGTAACCAGCACCTTAAATTGTGTCCAGAAAGAAACTGGGAGCCAGTGCAGCTTTCATAGCAGGCATGTATCATGAGTAAACCAAGAGGTGCCCAGCACTGTGTGAGTTGCAGCATTCTGCACCACTTGTAATTTCCTGGTGCTCTTCAAGGACAGACAGCCCCATGTAGGCCACACTGCATTTTCAAGAGGAAGTAACCAAAGCATGAATGAGCGTGAGCAAGGCCTCACAGTCCAGGAGTGGCACAATTGGTGCACAATTGTACCTCTGCAAAGCTCCCTAAACGTGACTGCCACCTGCTCTTTGAGCAGAAGCCACAAATTCAGGAGGACCTCTACACTGCATGCCAGCTCTGGCTGGTTTTCAGGTAGATATTTACAGTGAGACACCCAAGCCTTGAGGTGCTCCACATTGTGAGGATCTAAAGCTAGGTCCACACAAACACTGACTGAACTAGCTATGGAGAAAGGAGAAAAACCACTCCAAAACAGTGCCTCCCCACTCTCGATCCCTGAAACTGGTCCGTGGTTGATGGTATTGAAAGCCACTGAAAGATCCAGGAAGATCAAGACAGTAATACCACCTCTTTCCTGATCTCTCCAGAGGAATAAAATAACAATAATGCCGTTTCCTTACAATATCCCCACCTGAACCCAGGATGCAAAAGATGCAAATAATCCATTTCATCTACAGGCCCCTGCAGCTGAGACAAGAGATATATAAGGTAACACATTGGTAAGGATGCCTGAGGTTTTCTAACTATTAACAAGCATTAACAAAAGCTTAAGCAACTCCAGAACATTATAGACACCATAATATTTTTAACTGGGGATGACACAGAGTTTGGGAATAAATCATGTCTGCACATGTTACATTTCTAGACATTTTGTTCTGTAAACATTCACACCTAGCCTGTTTGATGCACTGCATAGAGAGCTGAAATGGGAAAATTTCAGGAGTTCTTTCAGTCTGAAAGGGGGATCTTTTGCGTATACTTAACAGATGCATAGGTGTACTAGCTCAGGACCATCATTTCCACACACACACACCCCAAATTGAATATCCTGTCAGAGAAACACCATCATATCGTATGCTATCTTATTGTACTTAGCATTTTCCAAAATAGATAATTACACTAGGTAAGGAGCCTGCCTAATACAGTTCTTAAAGATCTCATCAGGATTCTTTTATTTAAATTAAAATTGATGTTAGAAAAGTAAACATTCTTTATTCTTTATGAATGCTTTTAAACTTTACCAGATCTCATCCTTTAGTTTTACAGTTGCTTTCACCAATAACATAGCCATCCAACAGATTTGTTACAAGTAAGATTATTAGATGCCATCTAGATCTAGAGCTGGAAGAAACAAGGTTCCTAGCGTGTTGGTGGAATAAAATACAGGCTGTCTAATAATAATGTTTTGTTTACCTGTTGCAATGTTAACGTTTACCTCTTATGGGAAAGCAACACTGCTTGCTAACCATACTGCCATCTGTTAAGTTTGAGTACATGAGCAACAGTGACACTGTTAAGCCTCGGCTTCCACACGGACATCTTTTCCAACAGTGTCTTCCTACACCAACTATTGTTGCACACTGCTCTTTTTTTCCTGACGTACACTAGAACCTTTTCTTCGCCTGTTTCTTTAAATCTTTTTTTTAAAGCATGCAGCAAATTCTCCACCTGCTGCATCTTCTGGTCTGAAGGACACAGTGGCCTTTTCCTCTTCTTTAAAATCTTGGCAGAAAGCTTAAGATGGCGATTTTCAAGTTCTACTTTCAGGGAGTGCGTTTCACATCAATTTACTGACCACAGAACCAGGACAAATGGGAAGGAGCAGGCGAGGAATGTTCTTTAAAAATTCATACTAAGATACGGAGGGGTGGGGTTCCTTATGATTTCATACAGCAGGAATTGAATAGCAAGGGATAAACATTGAAAGGTCAGCTTTTAAAGATTTCTTCAGCGAGAAATTGCAAGAGGAGCAAAGAAAAATTGCTGAATTAGGAGAATTCATCATTTCAAACCTGCACTTCTCAGAACATTCCCATATGTTAGAGAACACCGCAGGGAAAATTTAGGGGCATACAGACTAAAGGTAGGCAGAGGTGTGCCAGTAAGTGTTGCTGCTAGGATACAACCCCCTAGATTGGTTAGCAAACTCTGAAGAGCTCTTGGAAGAATTACACTGATTTATTTTCTGCTGTCCCAAGCACATTCATTCTTTCCATGTCATGCTGAGCTAGACATGCTGATTCAAAATTAGGCTGGAATTTTGTTTGAGGTGGAATCTGGGGCTGGTTTGGTTTTGTTCCTCAAGCTGTATTCTTAGGAGGCTTACTTTAAGCATCGGGTCAGATAAAACTCTCAAGAGATACACAACCCTGGAGATTAACATGGAACATCCATCCTCTCCATCATTCCAATCCTTGTTGCAATGTCAGGCAGGAGACAGAATATAGGTGTACACACACACACACACCGTTTCATTTTCAGCCCTCTGGACACAGGCACAGGAGCATTCAGAAAACGAACAATGTCCCCTTTGCAGCCTGCAGCTATTCCAGAAATGGATTAAACAAGATTTCTGGAAATACATGAACCCCAATGTCCTTCCCGATTCTGGGTTGAATCACCATCGCTGTCCGTAAAAAGAGCAACTTTCCTGTTCTACTTTAGATTGCTCATGCTATTTTGGAGAAGTCATTTGCCTCATTTGACTTAGGAGATATCTGCTAGTTCCCTTTATGCCTCCTAATTGAAACCAACACACTGTACAACAGAGAGGGACGGGAGAAAATGGCAGCCCCAACAGGAAAGGTAAAAACTCCCTTTATTAGTTTCCCTAGAAACAATAATGAAGCAGTTCGCCACTGCCATCTTCAAATAGGTTTTATCACCTTCCCAGAATAATTTATAGCCTTAGTATTCCCTAAAGATCCCCCACAAAAATAGAAAAATCTGTTATCAGTGTGGCTCTGCTTCTAGGGTGAGTTGGGGATCTGCTGATGTTCTGTGCTTCAGCCCAGTGAGCAGGAGTGATATCAAGAGAACTTGGGAGGCAAAAATGCAACGTTTATGAACAGGTTCTTTCTTTGAGCTCTGTAACATAATAAGGAGCAAGATGGCATTCATCTCAGCCAACCTTATTTTTCAGACATGATGAAAAAACACAAAACGTAGCCACCTCTCTCAACAAAGAGAGGACCAATTGTTCCCCCATCTCTTGAATTTCAGTTGTGGGAAGCTACCTACAACTGAATACCAAGAGATGTACAATATCCTAATCAAGGAACAACCAGAGTCAAACAATCAACAGACAAACAATCAAACAGAAAATACCCTAATCAAGGAGCTACCAAGGAAAAAAACAACCCCACCACCACCACCAAGAGGGGCAGGGCAAGCTACTGTAAACAAGGAGCAAATTCCACACTCACTACCACGGATGATTAACCTACTTGGGCAATTCAATGTCTGCAAACAGCCAAGCTCAAAGAGCACCAAGGATGCCAAAGCTGCTCTCCCTTTTAGTTATAGATTTTTTAAAATATCCACATGGACTGACAAGGTGGGAGCCAGGGGATTTAAAGAAATGCTAGGCAGGTTGGGTGGTGGGAAAGAGCAATGGGATTAGATCCAGATGAGTTTGTTGCTTTTAGAATGATTCAGACTATCATTCCACCCTTCTCAAGCCCCAAAGAAAAACATTTATTAGTACCGTAGAAAGGAGATGGATAGATAAAGGGGAGATAAAGCAAGCATGTGATAGAATAAGGCCAAATGTATATTGAGAAAGGAGCTTTGACCAGCCTGATTTTCTGTCGTCACCCAAATTTGAATTATATCCAAAGTACCATGCACTTAGGCCTTCTGTGGGATACAGCCCATGGGTTTTGATGCCACAAGCTTGGCAACTGAAAACAAAATCAAGCGTGTTTTGCAAGTGAAGCATAATATACACACACATCTTCAAATGCCTAATCCAGATAATTTGAACCAGAATCAGTGCAGAAATAGGCCCAGGGGAGAAAAGAGCGAGAGAAAGAATAAAGAATGAACATTGCATGGCTGGAAGTGCTGTGTCTGAGTTGAAGCCTGAACAAATGGCCAAGCGGCATCCTTTTCGACTAATCCTTTCATTTAAGTATAAGTCAAGAATTTGCTCTCTTCAGTAAGATTTAGGGGTTTTTTAGAAACAGACACCCTACTATTTGAAAATGAGCTCCCAATACACATGCACACCTTCCTTGCAGACATTCAGAGCAGAGACTAAATCCTACCCATACAAGGGGCCATAGAGAATTAAATGTCTTGCTCCCCAAGTCCTGACATGGAATTATATAGTGTCTGCACACAGAACCCAGCCTTCTGCATACAGATTGGAACAAATATATGGCCCTGCTCCTTTCAATGATAACAAATGCACACTCTACCTGACTCTGTGGTTTCTTCCCCAAACCCCCAAAACTTTAACCTTAGACTGTCTACTATTGACCTCACCCCTTTCCTAAGAGGTCTGTAGGGGGCGTCCATAAGTGCACCAATGTGCCTACCGTCCCTGTCCTATTGTTTCTTTTATTTTTCTTATATGTATTCATTTCATGTATTCACAACTATGTTTATTCTTACACTTATTATCTTGTAAGCGATTGACAAAAGGAAGGAAGGAAGGAAGGAAGGAAGGAAGGAAGGAAGGAAGGAAGGAAGGAAGGAAGGAAGGAAGGAAGGAAGGAGGATATGGCTCTGGGATTTAGGCTATTCTCTATGGCAGCAGTCCCCAACCTTTTCAGTTCTGCAGACCAACAGTGGCGGTAGCAGGGGTGGGAGGAAGGGGATAGTTTCACACACATAAAGGCTTACATAAATGGAGCACTCTGTAGAATCTTCTTTAGTTTTTCTGCCAGAATGCCGACGGAGAGTTCGTAATCTTTATTTAATAATGAAATTGGTCCATAGTTCTTTGCCTTTGTAACATCTTGACACTCTTTTGGGAGCAACACAATATTGGCTTCTTTCCACATCTGGGGTATATTTCCCCCCCTGCAGTGTAGCATTCATGGTGTCCTTGAAGTGGTTGAAGAAGTTCATCCTTGAAGCACTTATAATATTGGCTTGTGGGCCTGGGGCTTTTCCTGGTCTCATTTTTTTTAAATAGCTTCTGATATCTCAAAGGCAATTATCAGATCGTTCATAAGTTCATGCGCTCTCACCTGCCACTTGTGCCGCCCAGTTCCAAATGGGCTACAGCCCAATACCGGGCTGCAGGTCAGGGGTTGGGGACCCCTGCTGTGGTTTTGTATCATCTAAGGCAGAGGTCCCCAAACTTGGCAACTTTAAGACTTGTGGACTTCAATTCCCAGAATTCTATGCTGGGAATTGCTATGCTGGCTGTTGAATTTTGAGAGTTGAAGTCCACAAGTCTTAAAGTTGCCATGTTTGGGGACTCCTGATCTAAGGCATATGATCAGATTCTTTGAATAAAATGTCTAGTAGGCCACCTTTGAGGCTTCAGAGACCAGGATTGGGTTTATGCCATCCTTTGCTTAACCATAGCTTGGTGAGCAGCTTGGTTCACCCATGCTATTTGCAAGCCACTTTATATCACTGGAAATGGAGCAGCCTAAAAGCCAAAAATCAACAAATAGGACCCTAAACCATATCTCAATTCAGCCTTTTTCCATATCATTCACTATTTCTCCATTGCAAGGCTTTAAAAAGCTTTCAAGAAACGTTCAAGACAAGTAAAAATGGCGGCACCATTTAGCTCTTATGTAGAGGCCCACATTGCCATTGCAACTTCAGCGTGCAAATTCATATACTGCTGTCAAGCACATGATACATGTAAGGTAAATGAATTGTTAGTCTGTTTCTCAGATGCTGAGAAACTCCGTCCTTCGGCTGGGAGGGTGGATGCACCAGCCTTGCACAGCACTCAGCAAAATCCCCCGAGGACACAAAGAATCCTCCCATGTCATTTCACATCCTGACATGTTCTGGTGTGAATCATAAATATGTTTTTCGTAAATCCTCAATTCCACTTCCATCATGCATTCGTACATCTTTTTGCTCAAGGCTTACTTGTGCCGTAGTTTGCTGTGAAAATCCATTACTCAGAATCGTTCCATCAAGGTAAGAAATGCCATGCTAATTCAGACCGTCAGCTGTCTCACTCAGCAGCTTTTCCCTTTCCTGCAGACAGTTTTGTTCTCAGTTTACCCCACCAGTGGTTACCGTTAGTGGCTTTCATTTTGTTCAGCCCTCTTCAGGCAGCTTGATTTGCTGCTGCCTGCCTGCCTGCTGCTGCCCATCAGAATGTCCCAAGGTGATGAATTTTGCAGGTTTCCGCAGTTCTTTCTCTTTCGTCGTACATGGTGCTACATTCCAAGAAGTACATGTCATTCAAGAGCCAAAAGCAATTTTTTCAAATAGTAATGAATGATTTTATGTAATCATTAAGCAGTAAAAAGCAAGGGCTGGAGGAGCACATACTCTGCTGTTTTCTACCAAACAGGAAGCCCAACCTGACTGCCTAAAGAGCTCATGTCCCAAAATGGGCCAACTAGATAATGAAACCATTCACAAATTTAGCAAGAGAGAGAGGGAAAGAGGGAGGGAGGGAGGGGGGAAGGAGGGAGGGGGAGGGAGGGAGGGAGAGAGAGAGAGAGAGAGAGAGAGAGAGGTGTGGGGAAGGAGAGATTTAAGAATGTCAAACAGACTGCTCAATTTACAATTTTGGAAAATTTAGCAGGAAGTTAAAAACCAAACCCAATAAAAGTGAACAGCTTTATTTATTTCAAAGGCTGGGTCCCACCTATAGAAAGTTAAGATGGATCCCATCCCTCTCAATGCAATCAGCCCCAATGGGGCAATCAGCCCCAAGTTCAAACAATAAAATTGTGCCAAGATGTGAAGTAAAACAAAAGCATATGTTCTTGTCCTCTGAAGACCCAGCCACAACAACTACTACAGCAGAGCAAAAATAGCAGCAGAGCCTCAGGCTGGCATACATCTGTTTATTTATAGCTGCAACTGGTCACAATGCCGTGTCTCCAACACCGAGCAGAAAGGGGAAAATTGCAGACAAGGAATGAGTGTGTGTCTCCCACACACAAGGCCCTTAATCATTTTATTCTCTATGATTATCCACCTACCACTCTGGGTAAAAGCAGGGGATAAGAAACTTGATGTCTAGCTTTTTTATGGCATTTTCACACAGTCAAAGGCTCTTATGTGCAATATCCCACCGGATCCCTGTTATCTCTGTATTAAAGAGGAATTTGGGAAGCAGCCAAAAACAGGGGCTTGACAAAGGCTATACAGCAAGTGCATTGCAGGAGCCGAACAAATCTTCTCTCTGCCGGTCCTCAACCCTCCTCCATTTCATCACTAATGTGAAAGGATAAGCAATCTGTACCACATTTGATGATCAGCTTTACGATTTATTTAATCACCAGTTTTATCCTGCCTTTCCTCCAAAGAGCTCAAGTTAACCCACATCTGCCTTCTCCTCCACTCCCATCCCTTCCTCTAGATAGAAGGCAAGATTAATCATTTATCTGAACCACATCGGAGAATCCGTTGAATTCCTGGACATTCTGGATCAACCAGGAATTGAACTTGGATATCCCCTTTTTTGTAAGGCTTTGAAGACCCAGACCTTCCCAGGCTTTGAAGACCCAGACCTTCCCAGGAAGTAACTGAGGTGGTTGAGCCTGTTGTAGTGGCTTATGTGACCGCCTACAGAGGTGATTAGTTATCGATACAGCATCTGCCTCTGTAATGTGTGCGTGTGAGAGAGTGTACCTGCCTAGCTTCTTGTTTTAAAGAGATGAAGGTTGAAGGACTATATGTACAGATTCTCTCTTTTGATAGCTGTAAGATATACAGGTAGTCCTTGACTTAACAGCAGTTCATTTTGTGACTGTTTAAAGTTACACTGAATGGCACTGAAAAACAGTGACTTATGACCATTTTCCATACGACCGTTGCAGCATCCTCGTTTTACATGATCAAAATTCAGATGTTTGGCAACTGATTCATATTTATGACAGCTGCAGTGCCCCGGGGGTCATGTAAGCAAGCTTTTGTGACCCTTCTGACAAGCAAAGTCAATGGGGAAGCCAGATTCACTTAACAACCATCTTACTAAGTCAACAACTGCAGCAAATCACTTGACAAACTGTGGCAAGAAAGGTCATAAAATGGGGCAAAACTCACTTTAACAAATGTCTCACTTAGCAGCAGAAATTTTGGGCTCAATTGTGATCAGAAGTCAAGGACTCACTGTATTTTTCTTCTTATTGTTTGTGTTATATTCTTAGTGTTTTAGTTGGTTGCTAGCCACCAATCATTGCAAGGTAAGTGGATAGATGTGTAAGTTGAATGAGATGATAGATAAAAAGATAGAAAGGAGGGGGGAGAGAGAGAGAGGGAGGAATAGAGACAGACAGTGATAGATATATAAATACGGTAGGTAGATACATGATAGATAATAGATAGGTAGATAGATAGGTAGGTAGGTAGGTAGATAGATAGATAGATAGATAGATAGATAGAGGTAGGTAGGTAGGTAGGTAGGTAGAAAGAAAATTATTCCTGAGTCTTGTTCACAAGGAGCATGACATTTCTAATTACAGAGTCAGGAAGAAAAGCTGAATGTGGAGAAACCAGTAGTAAAACTTATGGTAGCGTAATTTTAGGCACAAGAGACAATTCTCAGTTTATCTATCTATCTATCTATCTATCTATCTATCTATCTATCTATCTATCTATCTATCTAATCTATCTACCTACCTACCTACCTACTGTATCTATATATCTCTTGCTGTCTATTTCTATTTCCCCCTCTCTCTCCCCCCTATCCCCCTTTCTATCTTTCTATCTATCTATCATCCACATTCACCAAACAAGTTTAGTCATGATTCATGGGGTGATGGGAAAGCCAGTTCGATGTAATGGTTAAGGCATCAGGCTAGAAATTTCCATACCGTGAATTCTAGTCCTGCCTTAGGCACAAAGCCAGCTGGGTGACCTAGGAAGGAGGCCATGGCAAATCATTTCCGAAAAATGTTGCCAAGAAAATTGCAGAGGTTTGTGCAGGCAGCCCCGAGTCTCTGACTGAATGGAAGAAAGAAAAATAGGGACAATGGAGAAGAATTGGGGGGGGGGAACCATATCATTACCTAAAGCAACTATGAATTCTTAATAATGAGACCTAATGGCACATGCAGGAAGTACCAGATGGAGATAGAATAAAAGCACAGAACCCGACAAGGGACAATTCCTGTGCATAAGGGATCAGATGCGTATTCATGAAGGAGGGCAACGTTGACTTTCATCACGGCATAGTTCCAATGCATCATTTAAACTCGGGAGGAAAAGTATTGTCATGCCTAGAGAAAATGAGTGAAAAGCAAGAGGCTTCTTAGGAACTCAACTGCACTGAATCAGGGCAGCATTGCCTAGGGAGGCAGGGCAGGAGATGGGCAATCCATAACACCCCTGCCAGTAAGCAGGATAGTTGAGCTGATGGGGGCCAGAGTCCAAAATCTGATATTGCTTATAGCAACATTCTCCAGACATCATTCTTTCCCAGCCCTACCTGAAGATACCAGGAGTTGAACTTGCTAGGATTTTTTTTTTGGCATATAAAGCAAATATTCTACCATAGCACGAGTGGTTATCTATATTAGAATAACAGAGTTGGAAGGGACCTTGGAGGTCTTCTAGTCCAACCCCCTGCTCAGACAGGAAACTCTACATTACTTCAGACAAATTTTTATCCAGTCTCTTCTTAAAAACTTCCAGTGTTGGAGCATTTACAACCTCTGGAGGCAAGGCATTCCACTGATTAATTGTTCTACCTGTCAGGAAATTTCTCCTTAATTCTAAGTTGCTTCTCGTCTTGATGAGTTTCCACCCATTGCTTCTTGTCCTGCCTTCAGGTGCTTTGGGGAATAGCTTGACTCCCTTTTCTTTGTGGCAGCTCCTGAGATATTGGAACACTGCTATCATGTCACCCCTAATCCTTTTCATCAGACTAAACAAACCACTTTTTAAAATCTAAACCATTTGCCCCTTGTGACATACAATCACAAGGGATTGGTGTGTGCATGAAGAACAGAATCTACCCTTGTCTGGAGGGAATCAGTTTGTGTTCTCTTTCGTACTGTGACAGCCTTCCCTAGGCAGGCATGGCCCAGATGATGCTGGACTACAACCCCAACATCCTTAAGAGACCAACACATCTGAAAGGCCCAGGCTGCAGAAAACTGCTCTACAGTACCACACTGCTGGGAGGGTTTCTCCACCATCATTCCATATTAACACCATAATAGCATAGTTGGAGTGAGGATGTAATTATCAGCTCCACACATTCCAATCCATCCATTCAGCTGGAACACCAGGATAACAACAGGGGTGAAATTCCTGAAATTCAAATTTTTTAACTACTGGGTGTGGCTTGGTGGGCGTGGCAGGGGAAGGATACTGTAAAATCTCCAGTCAGAGGTGGGATTTGCTGGTTCTCCGAACTACCCAAAATTTCCACTACTGGTTCTCCAGAGCTGGTCAGAACCTGCTGAATACCACCTGTGTGCTGGGGATTCGCAGGAGTTCGGGAGATCCTCTAGCTAAGAGTCTGTGTAGTTCGGAGAACCCCCAAATCCCACTCCTGGCTGGCCCTCCCCACCCCTCCCCTCCCAGGAGTCCCCACGTGGCCCGTTTTGGATGCAGGCAAGTGCAAGGCATGTGCAGAGGCCCAGGGAGGGTGAAAAATTAGCCTCCCTGAAGTTCAGAAAGGCCGGAAATGGGCCTGTTTCTGGCTTCCAGAGAGCCTCTGGAGCTGGGGAGGCCGTTTTCACCCTCCTGGAGACTAGAGGAAAGCCTCCAGAGCCCGGGGGGGGCCAAAAATGCCCCCCCTCCCCACCATGGTGCAGGAGGCCAACTAGGCCACGCCCACCCTGGCCACGCCCACCCAGCAACTGGGCAGAGGACCCGTTGCTAAAATTTTTGAAGCCCACCCCTGGATAATAACAGTATCATCATCAGGTCCACTGCATTTGCACACTGTACATTTTAAGCATCTTGTGGGAATACTGAGCTTTGATTCCCGTCCAGTTAGACAGCATATATCTTAAAGAGGTCTTCCTGAGCTGCTTCCTTGAATTCCAGAGTTTTCATTCTGTTTGGCTGGGAAAGGATCCAAGATCATTAACAGTCAACACAAGGGAAGGTTTTTTCCTTTTCTTTTCTTAGATTCACACCCTGAAGAAGCCGAGGGGATCAGAGGTCCTTTCCTTTCCTTTTTCCTTTTCCCTTTCCCAAACTGGGTCACTACAGATAGTCCTTGACTTACAACAGTTCATTTAGTGACCATTCAAAGTTACAACGGCACTGGAAAAAATGACTTGTGACCGTTTTTCACACCCATGACCATTGCAGCAGCCACAGGGTCAGGGGATCAAAATTCAGACACCTGGCAAGTGACTCATATTTATGACAGTTACAGTGTCCCGGGATCATGTAATAAACATGATCTCCGTACCTTCCGCCACGAGTTAAAAACCTGGCTGTTTTTACAATCTGGGC
The DNA here is from genome assembly GCA_009733165.1 of Naja naja. Lineage (NCBI taxonomy): Eukaryota > Metazoa > Chordata > Lepidosauria > Squamata > Elapidae > Naja > Naja naja. The sequence continues at coordinate 163,297,538 of CM019149.1, forward strand.
TATGCTGACTCCTTGGGTTTTTTTGATTTTAATTTTGGGGGGTTTTAATGTTAATTCGGCTTAGTTTGTTTAATATGGTTTTTAGGTAATTTATTGTTGTATTTCCTTTTAATCTGTGAGCCGCCCCGAGTCCTTTGGGAGAGGGGGCGGCATATAAGTTAAATTAATTAATTAATTAATTAATTAATTAATTAATAAAACAAAATGATTGGGGAAGCCAGATTCATTTAACGATGGTGTTACTAACTTAACAACTGCAGTGATTCACTTAACAACTGTGGCAAGAAAGGTCATAAAATGGGGCAAAGCTCACTTAACAAAGGTCTAGCAACAGAAATGTTGGACTCGGATAAGTCGAGGATTACCTTCCTTTCTTTTTTTTTTTATTAATGCATAAAGAAGACTGCTCCAACAAGTAACTCGAGTTCAATGCTGTTCCACTTTCCCCCTTTCCCAAATTCCAACAGTGTAGACAAAGGAACATCTAACCTCTTACACTGAACCAAAATAAACTTGGTTATCTAGCTGCAGTTTCCGCTGGATTTGTGCCACTGTCAGCCTCTGCCACCTCCAAACAGCCCTGAGACCACCCAACGGGTCTCGTGCCAAAGGTGAGACTAGAATTCAGAGTCCTCCTCTCAGTTTCTACCCCCTTAGAAACTGAGGGGCCTTAACCAAGACAGCAAACTGGCTTTCTTATATTGTGCATACCTCCTAACAATAAAAGTTTTATCCCATCTGACTTCGAATAACAGTTAGGGAGGTAGTCATGCTGCCAAATTAGGAAGAAATGCTGGCTGGAATCACAGTTATCACCAGCATTAGGAATTAAGGGCTGGGAAGGGTTCTATCTTCTCCCACTATCTCTACACTGAAGTGGATTGCAGCCTATTGCTCAACCAGCATCTAATGCCACTCTATAAAGCCTTAGTAAGACCACACCTAGAGTACTGCATCCAGTTTTGGTCACCACATTATAAAAAAGATGTTGAGACTCTAGAAATTCTAAAGTGCAGAGAAGAGCAACCAGGATGATTAGGGGACTGGAGACTAAGGCATATGAAGAATGGTTACAGGAACTGGGCTTGGCTAGTCTAGTAAGGAGAAGGACCAGGGGAGACATGATAGTAGTCTTCCAATATTTGAGGGGCTGCCACAGAGAGGAAGGGGTCAAGCTATTTTCTAAAGTGCCTGTAGGCCAGACAAGGAATAATGGATGGAAACTGAAGGAGAGATTTAACCTGAAAATAAGGAGAAACTTTCTGACAGTGAGAACAATCAACTAATGGAACAGCTTGCCCTCGAAAGTTGTGGGAGCTTCATCATTTGCTACTTTCAAGAAGAGATTGGACTGCCATTTGTCAGAAATGGTGTAAGGGTCCCCTGCTGGGGCAGGGGTTGGACTAGATGACCTATAAGGTCTCTTCCAACTCTGATTATCTGTTAAAGCATCCCAGCTTGCCTCCCCCATTAGTTTCAGTTGAACTAACCCAAAGTTTTGATCTCTTGTTTCCTGGTTATTCCAAGATCCACCTCCCCCCATCATCCCATTTTCCCCCTCCCCACCCTACAGTAATGGCAGGAAATGGAATTCAACCAAAGAATGGGGGAAGTGAGATGCTGTCTGTAAGGAAAAGGAAAGCCAGTAATTGTGAAGAGAACAATGGCATGAAAGTGCCCCTATGTCTCCCCCAACCAACAGTTTCAGTGGGGATCAGGATAAGGGAGCTGGGAAGGAAGTAGTGGGGGCAGAAGGTCCAATGACTTAATCAAAGGGGACAGAGAAGTTCTTTCTTCACTTTTTCAATGGCTCTGATCCACAAGACAACCAATTTGTAAGCCGAGTCCAAAGAGAGGTTGTTTGTGGAACAGCTTCAACAGCTAAGTAAACAGCACATGACTCCACTGGTGGACCTGCAAAATTGATCTGACCAGACAGGATGGAGTCTAAACTCTAGCTGAAAGGAACAACCAGGCGTCCAGGATTCACCTTCGTTCAAAGCCGCGCATCGAATCCAAGTGCTACAAAAGGAGTGAACTAATTCAGTAAGACCTTTAGTAACCTCACAATGACAGTTGCATTGTTTGCAAGGGCTGCAGGGAAGATGCGAAAACACATCCTGACCCTATTATGCTGCTAACATAAGAGGGGACGTATCGAACAGGTGTGGATTGATGCAATTGCATTTGAATTTTGCTAAAACCCATGGTTGCAAATAAATGTTTAAATACAACTCACAATAAGTATGCACAGAAGAAGTTGTCCACCACATTTGTGTACATCTTTACCTCCTTCTAATTAGCTCATCCTTTAATCTGATGGTTCTGCTAAATGAGATGGAATTGGGTGGCCTCTCAGGGAAGAAATATAGCAGAAATATTGCATTTCAAAATCAGAGGTCTGTTGCATCTCTGCAGAAATCCCTGCCTCAATTCATTTGCTTCCAATCTTATTGGCTCAGGAAAACTGACAATTAGGAGCCTACCTTTTTTGCAAAGCTGTTGGGACACGGAAAATGACAAAAACAGTAGGTTATATTTGTTGAAGACTTTCTAAATACACTTGGGTAAGAAGTAGTAGAGAAATGATTAAATAAAATAAATAAAGCCTAACTATGGCTCTGATACAGGTAATCCTCAACTTATAACCGGTCACTTAGCAACCGTTTAAAGTGACAATGGATCTGAAAAAGGGATTTACGTCCAGGATCTCAAGTTCTGACATCTAACGTTCCCCACAGTCACGTGAACAGATTTTGGTGCTTGGCAACTGGCCTGCATTTACAGTGATTTGCTGTGTCCCACAGTCACTTGGTCACAATTTAAATTTTTTTCCAGAAATCAGCATTCTGGAGTTCACTCTTTTCTGGCATTCTAGTTTCTGGAAAAAAAAAAACCTCCTCGTGGCAACGATGGGTTCATTTAACAATTGTAGTGTTTCCTTAGCAGCATTTGTTTCAGGACTGCCATAAAAAAAGTCATAAAATTGGGTTCAGTCGCATGACCTGCTTTACGATGGTCTTGATGGCCATAAGTCAAGGACTGTCTGTAATAACAAAAGGGAAAAGAAGCAGCTCTTTTTAAAGAGTCCAGATTGCTGGAGAGGCTGGCTGGCTGGAATGACAGGAAAGTCTCTTCTGAGAGCCTCTCTCTGTCCCTGGATTCTACTGTTTCAGCTGCAACAAAAAGAAGGCAAGGCCATCATAGCATCCCTAGCTTTCTTCCCCAAAAAAAGCTCGCCCTTCAAGCCTTCTGGGGAAGAGACAGCTTACTCTGGTGCTTGTCACTGAGCGGCTGGCTGTGTGAGAGGCTTGGTTAGAAAGAAAATTAATTCCCAAGATCCCTCTGCAATTGCTCTTGTGGAGAAACAAAGGACTGCACCTGGGATTACCGGCAGATTGCTGCCCTCACATACTAAATATGAGCTAAGGGGAATTGCAGTTCAACCCATCCGGAGAATGTAAAGTTGGAGGATGGCTCCTGAGGTTAGAAGACTCAGGATACCCAACTCCTGAAGGAAATCCTGGTCTTCTGGGCCCATTGCATGCAAGGCACGGATGGAGGGGGGAAAAAACCCTCCATCGCTGGCAGATGCCACTGAGAAAACGAGGTCACAGACTAAGGCACTGAACTGGCGGCTGGCCAGACAGCAGCCTTGTGGAAGGAAAAAAAACCCACAAAGATCTCTCTGGAATACCCTCCCTTTCTTGTGTCCAGTAGAGAAACCAGGGGTCTCGAGAGCCCTACAGACACCAGAACCATGAACTGCATTTCCCCCAAAATACAGAACCTGGTTTTAAAAGAAACTCCTCAAAATAAGTGGGAATGCACTGTAAAAATCACCTCAGAGGGGAGAGGGGCAGCGTAAAAAAATAATTAATAAATAAGTGTGCTCGGTCCCACCGCATAGATGCTCACGGTTTCTTGCTCCTACCCAGAGGTGGTATTCAGCAGGTTCTGACCAGTTCTGGAGAACCGGTAGCAGAAGTTTTGAGTAGTTCGGAGAACCGGCAAATCCCACCTCTGACTGGAGATTTTGCAGTTATCCTTCCCCTGCCACGCCCACCAAGCCACGCCCACAGAACCAGTAGTAAAAAAATTTGAATCCCACCACTGCTCCTAGCATGTATTTCTACAGCAAATGCAAGAGAGGAATAGTTTTGACAGGCACAGGTTCTCCCAGACAGTGACCATTGAACAGCTTCTAGATAATAACTGTAAGAACATGGTCCTTTATGAATCTTAAAATTATCATCCTGTAAGAGTTCTCATTCCCTCGCGATAACCAATTCAAGTCACTTGGTTGTCCCCTTCACATCTCCTCTATCCACCTGTTCCTGTTAAAAATCTTGCATTCACCCCCACTCACTTCAACTCCCTCTAGACAGGGGTCTTCAAACTTGACAGCTTTAAGACTTGTGGACTTCAACTCCCAGAATTCCTCCTCCACTCATGTTAGCTCAGGAATTCTGGGAGTTGAAGTCCACAAATCTTAAACTTGCCAAGTTTGAAGGCCCTTGATCTAGGAAAATTACTGTTTCTGACTCCTCAGGAATAACCGGAGGCAGTCTTGCCTAAAACAGAAACCCAGAATCAAATATGGTGAAGTGGGATCCAGCGGTTCCAAGAAGAGAAATAAATTAAAAGAATTTCTCTCATCAAGATGAGTTCCCAGAGCTAAACTTTCAAGAGGGAAAAGAGCACATTAGCTACCAGTTTTTACTTTTACAGCCATTACACACTGATTGTCTGTATGGGCCCCATAGATAATACACAATTATTTTGGAGTAGAGGCCAGCCTCCAAAATCTGCGAGCAGCCATAGAAGATATGGCCAAGACTTCATACAAATCTACAGGTAGTCCTCGACTTACAACTGAGCCCAGAATTTCTGTTGCTAAGTGAGACAGTTGTTAAGTGATTTTTGCCCCATTTTATGACCTTCCTTGCCACAAGTGCTAAGTGAAACACTGCCAAATGTGGCATCCTCATTGACTTTGCTTGTCAGAAGGTCACAAAAGATGATCACATGACCCTGGGACACTGCAAACATCATAAATATGAGCCTATTGCCAAGAAGCTGAATTTTAATCATGTGACTACCAGGAATGGTTCAGTGGTCATGTGAAAAACGGTCACAAGTGCTGCTGTATGTTCAAACATTCACTAAGTGAGTAGCTGCAAGGCAAGGACCACCTGCACTTACCTAGAGCTTATTTCAAACAAGGATTTTAGAAGAGACAATATGATTGGCAACTCTTCCCCTTTGTCTCCAGTAACCCTGATTCCCACCCACAAAATGGCTGCCTCCTTATTACAGGGCAGCCTTCTTCTGTTCCAGCAACCCAGCTAAAAACTGAGCTCAGCTTTTGACTCTTGATGAAGCAGGTGAGGCAAGGCAAGGCAAGGCTGAAAGGGTGCATGCCCCAAAAGGCCACTTGTCACTCACATGGATCCTAGATGTTCAGTTTGAAAAGAATCATGACTGATACCTCTGCATAGATGGGGAAGACTCCGCAACCATTCCCATTCTCAACCTCACAGACTGTTTATGTTTCTTCTTAAATGGAAACTTGTACAACAAATAAAGAAGTGAAATGGGTTTTCTTCTTCAGCAATGTGTGCAGAAAGAAGGAAAATTGCTTCTACGCTACAGCTTATGGATAGCGCTTGCAGTAACCGGAGATGATATATAGCAGTGATGGCTAACCATGTGCGCACATCCCCAAAATGCAATGCACCCCCCACATGCACCCCATGCACACATCCCTCTGCACATGCATCTGCCCCCCACAGCAGAGACCCGAAGATCAGTTGGCCAGTGGGAGGTGTGCGCATGCATGCGCAGCAGAGCTAAGCTGGGGCAACAGCTTGCGTGCCCACAGAGAGGGCTCTGCGTGCCATGGCATGTGTGCCATAGGTTCGCCATCACGGATATATAGACTTGCAACTGGATTACAGAGACAAGTCCTGTCACCCATATATTTCAGCCCTTCAAAGTTATAAAGGTATGTGAGAATGACCTTGGCAGATGGGGAAGAGACACAGCCAGGGGAACCATAGGAGAAGCATCAGAATGTGGATTGGACAAACAGTTCAGACGGGACCCTCCCTAGTTTCTTCTGGTTGTAAAGGCAAGTGGGGAAGAGATGTACTTTCAGACTTTCAAGATTCTGTTAATGTATCTTTACACTAAAGTAGAATTAGTCCATCAGGTCAGGCTTCCTGCCTGGACTACCTACCTCACTAGGCTGACATCAATCTTGCAAATCTGAATATACATTTCTCTCCCATCACCTTTACTGTTTCTTTGGAGGGCTAAACTGCCTTTTGTGCCCTAGCTGTGGTTCTTCCTCATCTCCCCAGGTATCATTACAACACATATCATTACAACAATTCACAACTTATTCACAACTCATGAGCTGAATAGCAAAACCAGAGTCCAATTGCATTGGCTAATTAGTGAGCTGGAATCAAATCCCCAATGTTTAACCCTGGCTGCAAAAGCAAATTGGCAGATCGCAGCATAAATTTCCCATAACACTGAGAGATTCCTGATCTATCAGATGCATAAAATAAATATAAATAAATAAAAGTACAGTATACAGAGAAATGCAAACAATCGGTAATAGTTTTGCGTCAAGTACAGATGGACACAAACAGGTTTACAGTAATAAAATCTCGTATCACAGCCCTTTTCCAAAACTTATCATGGAGGAAGGTATGGATATGCTTTACATACAGTATTTCCTCTCTATCCCCACAGGTTCCCTATCCTTATCAACTACTCAACAAAAAACATGTGGCACTATAGGTAGTCCTCGAGTTATGAGCACAATTGAGCCCAAAATTTAGGTTGCTAATTGAAACATTTCTTGCCACAGTTTGTTCAGTGAATTTTTGCATTTGTTAAGTGTGTAACACGGTTAAGTGAATCTGGCCTCCCCATTGGCTTTGCTTGTCAGAAAGTCGCAAAAGCTGATCACATGACTCCAGGATACTGCAACCGTCATAATTACGAGTCAGTTTTCAAGCATCTAAATTTTGATCATGTGACCGTGGGAAGGCTACAACAGTCATAAGTGTGACAAATGGTCATAAATCGCTTTTTTCAAGGTTGTTGCAACTTTGAATGGTCACTAAATGGAACTGTTGTAAGTTGAGGACTACCTGTACACCTTACAGCTATCAAAAGAGAGAATCTGTACATACAAACCCTTCAACCTTCATTTCTATAAAACAAGAAGCTAGGCATGTACAATCTCTCACACATATGCATTACAGGCATTTCGCATATGGAAAAACCGAGGCAGGTGGACAGATCTCAACAAATTTGATAGAACTCACAGGTTGGGTTGGGTTCCAACAGAGTAAACAAAGGCTTCATGTGATGCGGTAACAAAACATGGTACAACTTATTGGCTTTGTTCAAAATGCCGCCCGTGGTTAACTGAATACAAGTTGCCCTAGACTTACAACAGTTCGTTTAGTGACTGTTTGAAGTTACAACGGCACTGAAAGAAGTGACTTATGACCATTTTTCACACCTATTGACCATTGCAGCATCTCCATGGTCACATGATTTTTTTAAAAAATTCATATTTATATGCCGCCCTTCTCCAGAGACTCAGGGTGGCTTACAAGTTTTTGGAGCGCAACCCAATGTGCTCAGCAATAGCCTTCATTCCATTGTATATGCCTGCTTATTACTAAGCGGCATTTTTACAAAGTCAGCTTATTGCCCCCAACAATCTTGGGTCCTCAATTTACCTACCCCGAGGATGGAAGGCTGAGTCAACCTTGAGCCTGGTGGGATTCGAGCCTGCACTAATTGCAGGCAGCTGGAACTAAGTGCTAGGCATTTAACAGCCTGCAGCACCAAGGCTCTTTTTACATTTTACATTCAGATGCTCAACAACTGACCAGTGGTGATATTCAGCTGGTTTGCACTGGATTGGGCAAACCGGTAGCAAGAATTTGGCATGGGTCGCCAAACCGGTAGTAAATTCTGGCTGGCCACGACCCCGACCTGGTCACCCTCCCACCCGATGCTCACTCATCCCGCCTGCCTGACGTTCGCCTAAGGTATTTCTTTCTTTTTTTACCCTCCCGACAATCAGCTGTACATAGATCAGCTGTGCCAGGATTCCCCTTGCTGAGGCCCAGGAAGGCAAAAAATGGCTCAGCCCCCGCCTCCATTTTTGCCTTCCTGAGCCTCAGAGGAGCCTTAGGGGAGCAAAAATACCCTCCCCTGAGGCTCTTCTGAGGCCAGGAAGCTCCCAAAACAGAGTGTGGAGGGGTGCTGAGTGCCCCTCCCATGCTGTTTTTTTCCTTCCTGAGCTTCAGAGGAGCAAAAATGTCCCCCCCCCAATAGGCTCCTTTGAGGCCCAGAAGGCCCCAAAAACGGGTGGGGCTGCAAAAAAGCAAAAAAAAAAAAGCCATGCTCATCCAGTCACATAGCCATGCCCACCAAGCCACGCCCACAGAACTGGTAGTAAAAATTTTTGAATCTCACTGCAACTGACTCATATTTATGACGGTTGTAGTGTCCCATCTCCTTTGGCGAACTTTGGACAAGCAAAGTCAATGGGGAAACCAGATTCACTTAACAACTTGCACTGTTAACAACTGCAGTGATTCACTTAACAAATGTGTCAAGAAAAGTGGTAACGTGGGGCAAAACTCACTTAGCAAATTTTTCACTTAGTACCATAAATGGGCTCAATTATGGTCGTAGGTTGAGGAGAACCTGTAAGGGTTTCATTAAGTCAGTTCCCTGGTGCATTTTTTAACAACAATCTGAGCCTAACACTCTGGCTGAGTTCATTCACTGCAGTGCTAACTGGCAGTTTGGCCTAGGGAGCTATGCGGATGCATCCCTTGGGTATCGACTTAACTTGTTGTGCAGATCCAGCTATTTAAGGGTGAGCATGCTATGTAAAGGCAGCCATTGCCCTGGAGAACTCCAGTTGGTTTTCTTCAAAGAGGCTTGCAAAGAGCAGATCCTGCTACCTATGGGAGGCCTCACAGCCCGGGAATGGAAAGCATGCTGATCCTGAAATGTTCAGGATCGTTTTGGTATTAGAGGCGGCAGCGGGGCGGATACCGGACCCCTGGAAACCGAAACAAGTTGCTGCGCTGGAATGCAAACGACTAGTGGATTCAGATTTCTCCGAAGTTTCTGTAAGTCCAAACCGATTTTTTTTCTTCTTCTCCCCACTTCCCCGCCCCCAAGTGCGTGCTTGGTTACCGCTGCTCCCTCGGCGCGTTTTCCAAAACGGAAGCCCACGGATCTTCCGAAGATCATTCGGATCACTGCGCAGGGCGCTGCGGCAGCCGCAGAAAGAATTGGGTTTAACTTTAGGAGGACAACCCAGCGCCAGGCAGAAGAGAGACGAAAGGGGCGCGCGTCTGAGGGCTTCAAAGGGAAGGAGTTGTATTGTCACAGGGGGAAATCCACCCACTGGCTCCGGAGATTTAAGGAAGTGGCTGGAAGAAAGGAGCAGAAATAGAAGCGGAACTGCAGAATTGCTCGTAAAAATACACTCATAGAATAACCTTAACAATTTGTTTATCGCAGTCAAATAGCCTCCCTACTCAAGACTCGGTCGGCTCAAAGACCATTTTTAAAAAGCCTATAATGTTCATTTAAAAACAGCAATCCATTAAAACGCCATATAACATAAACGGCGTCTAAAATGAATATCAACCTTCCTTCCTTCCTTCCTTCCTTTTTCTTTCTTTTTCTCTTTCTTTCTCTTTCTTTCTTTCTTCCTTCCTTTCCTTCCTTCCTTTCACACACACACTCTCTCTCTCCCTCCCTCCCTCCCTCCCTCTCTTTCTTTCGCAAGACAAGTATCGTAGATCGCAGCCTCCAGCTGCTCGTCTGTCTTATATGCCGCCTTTACGGAATCAAATCTCTCTGAACTCGACCGCTGGGGTCATCGTTGAAGCCAAAGCCCTCCGCTTAAAACTTAGCGCCGTGGGTGAACACAGCCAACTGTTGCTCATCGTGAATGCCACAGGATGGAAAATGCTTTCTAAGCAGGTAAGCAAACGACTTCTAGCGAGAGCTCCACTTCTTAAACCGTACAGAAATTGCATTCGCACGACTTTTAGCTATACAATTTGGGATGAAACACCCTTTGAATGGTGTGGGAGTAGGAATGGATTTCCCGAGAGAAAAACTGCAGACTCCAGGAATCAGGAGCATAACTCAGGTGACCTTGAGGACACAGATAAACCTCCAAGTGCTCCAACTACCCTAAATGGATGCAAATGACCAGCTGTCTGCAAGGAATATAAATCCTTCCATTCCGCACTGTCCTGACAGAGCTGAAGAAGCGTCTTGGATGAGAAGCGAAACATCTTCAAAAGAAAACACAAAGTCCTGAAAAAGCACCTTTGGGACAATCATGACCTGGATGACTGAGCATCTCTACAGACCATTCGCACGAGCCACCGAACTGCGGCTACCACGTGTTAGTTTTGCGTAGCGTGCGCCCCAGCCCCTGAGTTTACTGTTCAGTACATTCAGCAAATGGACTGAGCCAACCATGGACAAACGTATCCTGTGAATGCATCCACAGGTTTTGCTGCATCAGTGTTCCCCCCCAAACACTCCACAAACTATGCCCCCGTGGCTTGCTAAAATAACTCCGCTGACTGGCTTCCTACAGCACACGTAGTCAGTAGCCTGCCCTACTTAAGCGTAATTCGTAAGGAGAACTCGACCTGGGTGGACAGATTGTATTTCCTTCACTTCAGATTCATCAGGCTCCCCCCTCCCCAAAACCCCCCTCTGGCTTCGGCCGCTCTAAGCTCCTGCGCTGCAACTCAATCGGAGCCCCAAGGACAAGCGCGGGCTCGGTGCTCGGGGGACGGCTCCCCAGCAAGAGACAGCGAGGATCTGGCGCAGCGGGCGAACGGCGCGTCCCGCCCCGTCCCCCGGCGACGCAATCGGCCTACAGGCTTGACTCCCCCTCCCCGGGTTAGAGGGGATGCTCCGGAAAGAGCCGCAGAGGAGCGAAGGGAGCGGACGCCTCTCCCTTCGCAACTCACCCCGCGATGTTACTCGTGGCAAATGGGGCTTAGGGCCACCGAAAGAGCGGGGATCGCTCTGCAGGCACCTCGCGGCATTTCCTGCAAGCCACCGCGGCGATCTCCCCGGTTTCTCGCTTCCAAAGGCCGCTTCTGAAGAAAGTGATGTCATGGCTTTAAAACGGCGGGACTCCTCCCTGCATGCTGACCCGCGACAGCCAATGGGTGCCTGGTCCAAGCTTACTTGGCGCCAGATGTTTCTCTCCCGTTTAGAGGCAGCACCAGCATCACCGTTCCCCCGGCTGCTCCAGGCCTAGTAAAGTGCCAATAGCTCCACGATGGCGGTAGCAGCAGCGTTGGGATTGCTGTGAAAGGAGAGTCTTCTTGACACGTTGGAAAGGGCGAGCAAGGAGCTGAGGTGCTTTGTTAGCTTTTCATGTTGCTGCTATTGTTGAGGTCATCCTGATCTCTTTGTTTTTCCTTCCCATGGAGGAGCCTTCTCTGGAGATTTCTTAATTTCTTCAGCCGCCAATCTCTTCATTATTAACCTGCCACACTATTTAATATGGTAGTAAGGAACTTAAGTGCCAAGCTTTCGGTTGAACTGTTACAAGATTTAAAACAAAAGAGCTGAGATTCTAGAGATCACGTGGGTCTTTTTCCAAAGTAGGTTTGCAACTTTTTCTGGGACTTATGACTGGCTTTCATACAACATGCTAAGGCTAACTTAGGTTTAACACAACTTTGCAAATGTATCTATCCTAGTTCAATATATTGTATCATAAACCATGACCAGCTCTGACTTGTTCTCATAAAAGACCCTTTGTAACAAGATCTCATGATTATTTTTCAGGCTCTGATTAGATCTTTCTTATAGCTTGTTCCCACTGTGGTTAAGAGTGCAGTGTAAGTAACAGGAGCCTGTTAAATCTTTTATCTTTTTTGCATCCCAGGTATGACATTTGCTAGAATGTCATACCTGGGATGCAAAAATCCAAATGACCACTAGATGGCAGTCAACATATTGAAGCTTTCATTAAATGCAAATACTTTAAAGCATGGTCTCCAACCTCCCAGCTTTGCTGGGAGTTGAAGTCCACAAGTCTTAAAGTTGCCAAGGTTGGAGACCCATGCTTTAAAGTTATTGTCTACTTCCTACAAACTGAACTCTTGTTAGAAGGCCTACCTGTAAAAGTGAGTGCAGTCTTTGCGCTCCTGCTGATTTGCCTTAAAGGCATAGCTAGCAAAAGCGGAACAACTACAGTATATGAAGAGAAAAAAGCTGAATACTGCCTAGCCCAGAATAGTAACAATGGATTATGGGGAAGTTCTGAACTTCCCCATAATTCTTAGATGCTTCTAGGTGCGACTTCAACTGTTGGAGAATTTGTCATACAGATCGTTCTTGATTTATGACTACAATTGAGCCCACTAAACAAGACAGTTGTTAAGTGAATTTGCCCCATTTTACAACCTTTATTGTCCTGGTTTTTAAGTGAATCAATGCAGTTAAGTTAATAACACACTTGTTAAGTGAATCTGGCTTCCTCATTGACTTTGCTTGTCAGAGAGTTGCAAAAGATGATCACATGACCTTGGTGCACTGTAACTGTCACAAACACATGCCAGTTGCCAATAGTCTGAATTTTGATCATGTGACCACAGGGACAAAGCAACGGTCACAAGTTTGAACAACGGTCATAAACCAATTTTTTCTCATTGTTAACTTCAGTCACTAAACAAATTTGCTTTTGCCATTCAAGGCTTCCATAACAAGTTGAACAATCTGGTACTAACAGCAGGATCTCAGAACTAGAGTTCTTTACATACCTGCTACAGCTCCAATAATATGCTTTTTAATAACCCTGCTATGCTTGCTATTGCATAATGTGTTATCTACATAAGCTAGTGGATGAGATGCATTGAATTTTACAGGCTCTATTGCAGTGTTTCTCAGCCTTGACAATTTTAAGATGTGTGGGCTTCAGCTTCCAGAATTCCCAAGATCAAGAAACACTGTTCTGCTGTCTCTTTCTCTTCTGCTGACAAACTGTCATACCTCTTTTGAACATCTATGAAATCTTGTGTGTCTATCTAGCTTACGTAAAGGCAAAGGTTCCCTTCGCACATATGTGCTAGTCGTTCGTGACTCTAGGGGGCAGTGCTTATCTCCATTACTAAGCCAAATTTAATAATTTAATTTAATTTAATAATGGGATTTATATGCCGCCCTATCTCCCAAAGGACTCAAGGCGGCTCACAACAGTAAAAACATACAAAAGTTTAAAATTTAAAAGATATTAAATAAAAATAAGCTGACTTTGTAAAAATGCCGCTTAGTAATAAGCAGGCATATACAATGGATATTGCTGAGCGCATTGGGTTGCGCTCCAAAAATTGTAAGCTGCCCTGAGTCTCCGGAGAAGGGCAGCATATAAATATGAATAATAAAAAAATCTCAATAATTATAGTTAAAAACCCACAATAACCAATAAAAAACCAATTAAACACCTCCCCCTCAGTCCAGGTCGACCTGTTGGAAGAGCCATGTCTTCAGCTCGCGATGGAAGGATGGAAGGTCGGGCCATCCACAACTCCAAGGGCAGTTGATTCCACAGGGTGATTGCTCCCCCCGAGAAGGCCCTGCCCCTGGGGGTCGCCAGCCGACACTGGCCGACGGCACCACAAGGAGGCCCTGTCTGTGGGAGCGCACAGGGTGCTGGGAAGTCGTTGCTGGCAGTAGATGGTCCCGCAAATACCCTGGCCCTAAGCCATATAGGGCTTTATAGGTGATTACCAGCACCTTGAATCTCACCTGAAGGGCAACCGGCAACCAATGCAACTCACGCAGGAGGGGTGTAATATGGGAGTATCGGGATACTCCCATCACAACCCCCGTGGCTGCATTCTGAATCAATTGAAGCCTCCGGGTGGTCCTCAAGGGCAGCCTCATGTAGAGAGCATTGCAGTAGTCTACACGGGAGGTAACGAGCGCATGAGTAACCATACGCAAGGCATCTCGGTCCAGATAGGGGCGCAACTGACACACAAGACGAACCTGAGCAAATGCCCCCCTGGCCACGGCTCCCACCTGATCCTCCAAACTGAGCCATTTATCCAGGACACCCAAGTTGCGCACCCTATCTAAAGGGGGGTAACACCTCTCCCCCCATAACTAAAGATGGAACATCCTGGATAATCCGAGATGCCGGTACGTACAGCCACTCGGTCTTGGCCGGGTTGAGTCGAAGCCTGTTCCTCCCCATCCAGATCCATACTGCTTCTTGGCATCGGGACATCACATTTAGGGCATCACTGGGTTGGTTAGGGGTGAAGATAAAAAACTGGGTATCATCAGCATACTGATGGTACCGCACCCCAAAACCACGGATGATCTCACCCAGCGCTTTCAAAGAGCTAGCGCTGTCCGAAAACTTCTCTGTGGTCATGTGGCCAGCATGACTAAATGCCGAAGGGGCACGGAATCCTGTTACCTTCCCACTAAAGTGGTCCCTATTTTTCTACTTGCATTTTACATGCTTTCAAACTGCTAGGTTGGCAGAAGCTTGGGCAAGTAACGGGAGTTCACTCTGTTACACGGTGCTAGGGATTCGAACCGCTGAACTGCCAACCTTTCTGATTGACAACCTCAGTCTTAGCCACCGAGCCACCACGTCCCCACTATCTAGCTTAGCAGATCCTTAATTTTGCTTTTCTGAATCCCTTGGATTAAAGAGAAAACATCTCTTTAAAGCTTTGTAAAAACACATGAGAGAATGGAGATGTCATGCCCCTGGTGGAGACTGGCTCTGAGGAAGAGGAGGAACAGCCAACAGGGAGTGGGAGTGTGGCTCCAGAGGTGGTGGAGGAGGCTGGGGAAGGGCAGAGGCTGGCAGAGCAATCAAGAGGAGGATCCAGGCCCATCTCCTATCCATCCCAGGGCACGCAGGGAGGAGAGGATCAGGGAAAAGCATGGTCTACTCACAAGGAGAGGGCCATGATCCTCAGGGCTTACAGCTGGGAGCTATGTATATAAGTTTGTAACTGCGTAGTCAGAATTGCTGGAGTCAAAGTTATTGTTTCCTTTGAAGGAGGTTTCTATTTGTTGGCATTCTTCCCAAGGACTTTTCCCAGTTATCTGCTTGAAACGTATGATTACTTACCTTGGTTTGCTTTGGAACTCTCGCCAAGATGGTTTGTTCTTGTTTTCCTTTTGCCTCATTATTTACTTTTGGGACTTTAAACTGTGACTAATAAAACAGTTAAGTTGAAGGCACTGCCGGACTTTAATTCATATTTTGGGTTATTGTGAGACACTACGGGTCATCACAGGAGACTCCCCTTCTTCTCATGAGATTAATGACCTATCTCATATACTGGGTTGTTACAGTTTATTTAACCATAGCTTACAGAGTAAATCATATTCTATTATATTCACAAATTATAATTCTCAGTAATGCTGGGTCTTGTAGTTGCATTTCCTCATTTTTATAAAGGCACTATCATACTTAGTTGATACTTGCCAAAATAGGTGGTTAACTACTTCACATTTAAATATGCAGACAGCTTACAGCAACATGAGTTCCTCTCACCTAAGTTCATTAATATAATGGTGAGAAGACAATCCACCAAAATTTTAGCCTCTAGCTACAAGTCAGACATCGTTGAATGGCACCACTGATCATAAAGAACAAACATGTGTTGCTAAGCATAAAGCTTTCTTCATTAGTTTTTCTCAAGGGAATTAGAAATATATATATTAAGCTATACATGCAGTTAAAGATGAAGTGGCATTTAGGAATGTTTTGGAAATAATGTACCACACAGAATGGATAGGGTGTACTGTATATATACACAGTAGCTAAATATCTATTTCTGAGGCGGTGATAATAATTTACAGAGCAAACATAAACACGCTTCTTTGTATAGGACCTAATGCTATGGAGTGACTATAGCACTATGAAAAATGCTTCAAATTCCACTCATTTCAAATTTCAAACAGCCACCTCTGCTGAAACATTTACTTGAAGTATCCTGGAAATACTTCAAGTTGGGAAGAATGTTTTGAATTTGGAACATTTCCAAAAGAGCTCATTACAAACTATGGTTAGTTGTGACCATTCGTTCAGTGACTGTTTAGTTACAGAAGCACTGAATGGACTCTGAAGTTAGGACCATTGCAGTCCCTTCAGTCACATGACCAAAATTTGGCCACTTGGCAGCATATTCACACTTATGACAGCAAGGATGTTTCAGTTCCTCTCACCTATCTCCCTCCATCTGTCTCTCTCCCCCATCTATACCCTTTTGGCCCCCTATACCCCCCACAGCCCTTGCCACCCCAACTGGCTTCCATTCTGCTGCTGCAGCTGACCAAGCATACCCAACCTCGCCCTTTACCGACACAGCTGCTGCCACACACAGCTTTCTTCCCCAGGCAACACATGGAGGTTTTCTTCTCTAGATGGCCTCATGTGACCAGCACCCACTTTGTGTGTGGCCAGGCCAAAGATCGATTGCAGCTTTGCACTGCGCTATTGGGCCATTATTGGAGCTCAGTTTCATGTTGTGAAGGGCTTCATGCTGCAAGTGCGATTTGAAATTTGCAGCCTCAAGAGCTTTGGCACACCAAGAGGGCCCTTTTATGCAGAACTGCTGGGCCAGCAGAGGTTTCCAAGGGTGGCTGTAGCTTTGTGCTGCAGGTCAGGGGCATTCTTGCAGCCCAGGTGGCATGCCAAGAAGCTCCAGAGCCTGTAGTTCTGGGGTTGCCTGCCATCCTGCACGGTAGTGTACAGGGCAGCTAAAAGGGCAGAGATGGGAAGGAATAGGCAGTTGGAGGCAACCCTGTACCTTACCAAAGTTCATAACTAGGAGAGGAGGGACCAAGCCCACAATGGCTTGGATTGGGTGGTCATCCACTAACAACTGGCCAAATTTGGTTAATGACAGCATTGGGTAGTGCTGGGATTGCCATTGCTATGTGATGCAGTCATGTGACACTCTGTTTTGCAACTGCATCACTTAGCAATGGATTCCTATCTCAGTTATGGTTGTAAGTTGAGAACTACCTATAAACACAACCATTTTGAATTTGAATCAGAAGTCTGAATGTGAACCATGTTTGCTTTCTCTTTCCTATTTCTACTTAGGCGGGGCCAAATAATCATTTTTTAATTGGCTCTGCAATTTCTACTCTCTAGAGAGTTTGGCAAAGGAACTAATTACATTCACACAATTAGAAGAGCAAGCTATAAAACGCATCCAGTATTTTTATTTTTATACTACAAGGGATTTGTACACATTATAATGTAGAAGTGGAAAATTGCTTATACGGGCTTCAGTGCTAAAGGAAAAGAAAAAAAATCCAGCTATGTGCACATTATACATCAACAGGCTAGTGTACAGTACAGATAATAAAAAGCTCTGCTTTTAGCATGGCTCAGCCTGTGACTTCAAATACACTCCCAATAATTCAACTATGGAAAATACTCTAAGCCATTTCCTCTTATCAGAGCCTATGACTATGAATAAGGCAGAGGCTTTTGCTTTTTGTATTAATTGAACATTAAGATTTCTTATGTTTTCATCTCCATTTATACCAGAAACCAAAAGGCATTCCCTGAATGAGATCTGAAAGAAGTCACTCAAACATGCTAAAGCTGCATCTCACATGGGTTTCCAGAGAAGACATTAAATCTGGGCAAGATTTAATAGTGAGCTGGCAAAACACTGGAAGCCAAAAAGAGTTCAAGAGCAGCAGATGCTTTATCGGACAGGAGACAGTTTTTTTAATCTCAGTTGATAGCGGCTGATTCTGAATTCCCATTGGTTGCAGGTTCGTCTTTCTTACTGTCCTCCAACCTTGGTCCACTTGTCACAAGATGCTGCGTGTTCTAATAGAAATAGATAATTGATCCTGTAATTTTTATTCTGATAATACAAACTGCAATCACATTAATGCAATTAAACAAAACAAATGAAAAATGCATTAGCCAACTTAAACAAAAATAATTCAACCAGATATCATTAAGATGTTTTTGCTTTGTGGATGTTATGAAAATAAGGATTCACAGATACACAATCGGTATGCAAAATTTTGTCTATATTTTAAGCAAGTCAACAAATAAAGCAGCTGAGAAGACATTTCAAGAGAAGTTGCTTGAATGTTTACCAACTGAAACTGGCAATTCAAAGGCTTCCACCACCTGCCAGTTCCTAACCCTCCCCCCATACTACTACGACCAGCTGTGCTGGGGGTTTTTTGTGGGGGGGGGAGGAGAGAAAGGAGGAGGTAATGATCCTTTCCTCAAACCCATGCAGTAAGCAGATGGCTAATCCCCTTAACAAACAAAAGTGGCTCCTCCTTTTCTTTATGGTCCGCCTGTGTATATGAAAAGCCTGGCTCTCTCTCTTCAAGGAGGCCTTTATAGAATAGGCTCTTCTAACATTAACACTTGGCAACCAGCTACCCCTAAAACAAAAGAAGGCCACCATAGGAAATCCTCCAAACCTAGCCCAGTACCTGCACTGATAGCTCTTGTGGAGGTTCTGACGCGAGAGGTGTAATTTGTCTGGGAAAACTTCCTCTTCCTGCCTGTGTTGGAAGTCCTTGTTGAAGGGATTCTTCATCTGAGCACACAGTTAGGGGAGCTTCCGCCACATTTTTGCTCAGTTGGTTCTCAAGGGCAGCAGAAGCATCAGCAAGTAGAGGAGAAGGGGGACACTGCATACCATCTCCAACAACATCCAAATCCTATCAGGGAACAACAAAGAAGCCCATTTGGGGTTGGGGAAAACAGTGCCTGCCACTAGGTTTTTCCTCACTCCTCACTAATTTTTGTGTGTACATACACCATAGGAAGGCATAAAAATAAGCCCCACATCTTTTTAGTTAAAAAGGATGAAAAAAAATAATTTTGGGCTGTCTAACTAAGCTTCATCTAGAATAGTCCTCAACTTACAACCATTTGTTTAGCAATAATTCAAAGTAACAACAGCATTGAAAACAGTGACTTAATAACCATTCCCATGGTCACATGGTCAGAATTTGGATGCTAGGCGACTGGCATGTATTTATGCCAGTTACACTGTCCCAAGATCATGTGATCAGCCTCTATGACCTTCCCGGCCAGCTTTCCACCAGCACAGTCAACGGGGGAAGCCAGATTCACTTAACAATTGCAGTGCTTAGCTTAACTCTGGCACATAGTGCAAAATTAATCACTTAACCATTGCCTTGCTGAGCAACAGAAATTTTGGGTTCCATTGTGCTTATAAGCTGAGGACTACCTGCATTCTGCTAATACAGGTGTAGATTTGCTGGGTGGGGTTGCTGCCTTAGAGGGTATGCCTGTTTCCCTATTTAAAAAAGGGAGATGAAATTAAAAGGGGGCATTTATAGATCCAGGGCAGCCAGTTTGTTGAGCAAGACTTTCAAAGTATACAGATACCAAGTGCATCTACTGATTATAATGAAATTGATTTTAATAAAAAAAATGTTCTCTAGAAGATTGCCTCAAAAATACAAAATATTTAGGAAGATATTTTTAAATGTTTGGGCAGATTATAAATATCTTCCTACTAGGATTAATTGTTGTGGCTAGCCAGCAGCAGTGAGGAGGAGGTTCCCAAGGAGCCTGTGCTAAGTATGATTCGTAGAAGAGAACAGCTGGAGCAGCACAGGCAACTCGGGAGTAAGAATGCAGTGTAATGGCCCTTCCCTTCAGGGAATTTAAGCCTGGTTTCAAAGGGTTTTTGCTTTTGCAGAAAGCAAAAACACTCTAAGGACCCAGCATTGTGTGTAGAGATTCTGACTTATCTGAACAATTCTGTCAAGGCTTTTCTGGTTGGACTAATTGGCTGCAAGCCATCTTTTATCTACAAAGAAGTTTATTTGTAGATTAAAGCTGTGAAGGTTTGAGTTACTGAATTTGTTTGAGATTTTCTTGCTGGTAACTGGGTTGGGTCAGAACATTAATACAATGCACTGTATTAAACTACAGGTAGTCTTTGACTTACAACAGTTCATTCAGCGACTGCTTGAACCATTAAACTGAACTGAAAAAAGTGACATATGACTATTTCATTCTGTAACTCTGGTTATCTTACTTAATTATTTCACTCTCTTTTGCTTTCGGTGACATTATTAAGTCTGACATAAGTATGTATTTGCATTTCCCCCTATAGCCTTTGATATGTAGCCTGATGTCCAGCTCAAAGGTCATGGGGTCTTCTGCAATGCCTCATAAGATACTTACATCACTGAACTCCAGTGGCAAACTTTCTGTGGGGCGGAGTTCAGCTGCACTCAAGTAGAGATCCGTGGAAATGGTTTCCAGTTCCTCGGGAACACACAGAACCTGTTCAGGAACATACATCTGAGGTGGTAGCTGTAGATGGAGTGGGCAGCAGGGATTTTCAGAAAGGTTTACAGGCACTGGTTTGCTGCAGGGTACTTCTTCTGACCCTGGGCACAATTTAAATAGGAGTTGATTGGTGTCCTGGCAAATATCTGAAGATGGGAGTCAAGGAAATTTGGCAAAATTTGCAATGCACAGTCGGTATAAAAAGCAGACCCTTAAGCAAGTCATCTGACCATGGAAATGTACAATATGTAAACTAAAGAAATAAAGGGAACTTTACCACTTTTTCCCCTTGGAGAATCTTGTATGTGATAGAAAATATTGGGAGTTAAATATGAGCTCTGTATACATTACCATAATCTGTTGATCAGTAATAAAAAAACAACTTTTGATTTAGAACTGGGGTATTGTTCTATATTAGTGGACCGATTCTGTTCTCTAACTTCAAAATAAAAATAGGTGTCTAAACTACATAAACATGTTGAATTTTTAGTAGCAAAATTTATACATAACCAGGGGGAAAATTTCCTGCAAAAAAAAAAAATTACAACAGAATTTAGCTCAGTCCACAAGCTTCCAATCAATAAATATCATAGCATACTGAATTCTAAATATTACTTTTTGCTGGCCTAAAAGTTAACATTAAGCCTTTTAGAAGAGCCATTTTTCATATACATTCACACATGGGCCTGAAGTGATCCAAACAATTTGGCTTTATTTCAAGCTGTGGCTTAACTCTACTTTTGTGAACTTTCATTGTTGCTTCCAACTGAATTGACTGTTCCAGTTTAATTCTGAAGTTATGGAACAGCCAACAGACCATAGGAAGTCACTTCTTTGGGCTCCTGCTTGAAACCAGAGACTACAGCAAGCCACCAGCCTTGATTCAGGGCCAAGAAAAGCACAAAGGTGAGAAATGTTTGGGTCATACTGGGACAGAAATTGAGTTTTGATAATATTCATGAATATCTTACACTACTTTGAGAATTGGTGGGAAATCACTTTACTGAAGAGTTTGATGGAAGCTGGGATGATGGCTTTAAATCAATTACAATAGTACACATTAACGTGTTGTAAGTCACTTCTTGTGAAATGGTTGGCTACATGAATTTGATTAATAAATAAATAAAATAACTGTCCATGTAGCCATATTCTGTACCAGGTGAAGCTCCTGGATGTTCTTCAAGAGCATGTTGCAATGATCCATTCTGGAGGTGAATAAGGCATGAATAGCAGTAGCACTTAAGACTTATATACCGCTTTATAGTGCTTTACAGCCCTCTCTAAGTGGTTTACAGTCAGCATATTGCCCCCAACAGTGATAATGAATGTGCACCCTCATGGGCAAAGCTGGTGCACAATATAAAATTGTACAAAGTGTCTCCTAGCCATGGCTGTCGCCTGCTCCTTGAGCAGGAGCCAAGAGTCTGGCAGGACCCTCAGGTTGTGCAGTGGCTCTCTGGGGCAATAAAACCCCATCCAGTACCAAAGATGTTGAATCACATATCAAAGCTTTGGAATTTGACTGTTTATCAGAAATTGAGTTTGTATCAAACCTGGATGGTGGCAAAAAGAATATTAAGAAATATTCCAGACCTCAAAGGAATCGTTGTCAGAAATGCATAATCTGTTTTGGAAAAGGTATTTTCTACCAATGCAGCAATATGTGTTACTATGGCAGAGATTCTGTAATCAGAATTGATACTATTTTAAGATATCTTGTAGCTTAGTGAATACTTTGGTAAACCAGTGGCTACATTGAATTTTCCCTCTTAATTTGTACTTTTAATTTTTTTAATGTTTCATTTTTAAGATTAAAAGTTTTGTTCAGAAAATAGATATTTTTAAAAACTCAAAAGGTGTTTAATTGGTCTAATTGGGAGACCTATTAATACTATCACCAGAGAGAAAAAGGATACGAATAAGGCAATGTCTTGTCATTGGGAGAGACTGGTTGGAACATCGAACATCATCTACAAAGGCCAAACACCTCTGGCTAGAACGGGTAGTGTGTGCCTGGAAGGTACAAACCAAAGACAAGGTAATCTTTTAGAGAAGCCACTGTTTTAACATGAATTCTTTCCGTCATACATCAGCCTCTGAAATATACACATCAATGCCTCATGTGTTTTAATAATCACACAACAGACTGAACTTACTAATAGCATAAAAAGCAGGTTAAAATGTGCCTCATCATGAAGTTTTACTCTTCCCAAATTGACATTCCCTTGAAAACAATTGGTTTTGAATTCTGCACGTGGCACAGAGATTGCACATATCTGGAAATCAAGAGTTACTTCCATTTTTATGCTTTGCTTTCATAAAATAATCAAGCATACAATATCTATCACCACTGGACCAAACAGAGAAGTAACTCAAATTACCTGCTGGCCAGCACCCTCGGTAGCCAGCATTCTGCGTTCCTTCAGCTGCCGATGTAAGAGAGCCTCCACACCATAGCGTTGTCGGTAACGCCTCAAATATTTCAACCGCTTCAAGTTTTCACGTTCTTTAGACATAAGACCCTCTGGGCCTGTCAGGAGACTGCTACCTGGAAGACATTAATAATGCATCCTCAGTGTAGAATTAAAGTATTATATACCCTTCTACTACAGATCAAAAGAATTCTTCTGGGAGTTTACTCATTCTGCTTTGGGAAAGAATCTGCTTTAGCTCAATTCTTACAGATTTGATTGTTGCTTCAGAGAAGAAATACAAAAGGATCACCATAATTCTACTGCAGGGATGAGCAACCTGAAGCTTCCCTTCACTCAGCATTGTTTTGTTGTATTTCAGTAGTGTGATTTTGAACGTTAGGTTTCCTACTTCCATTACACTTTCTCACCACCCTTACCCTTCTCAACCTTAAGGCCTAAAATAGCTCCTTTGGTATCTAATGCTAGCCCATTTTGGAAGAATTTTAAGGTTGGAATTGGTCAGATTGGAAGGCTGTCTTGCGTCTCCCAACCCTTGAAATGCTGCCCATCCCTGTTCTGTAAAACTATGATGTCTGCAAAGTTCTACTACTCTTGAGAATAAATGTAGCACTTCACAAGATTTTAAAAATTAAAAAAATCAAGGTGCAATCTAGAAGAAGCACCATCTTCCAGCAGTGTTGTCATGGAGGACTTTTGGGGTGATGTTTTCAGAACACATATTTCAAAAACTCTACTCTGTAATGTATATGCAAAAGCACTTTGTTAGAACTAATTAAAATAACTTTTGAAACAATTCAGAAATGTTTCCTTAGCTAGTCTCGTAGGATCACTGATTGATATTTATGCAAATACTTTCTCTTCCAAAATTCATGGAAATAATTGTAATAATAATAATTAATAATTAATTAATAATTAATTATAGGAGCCAAATACTCTCTTAATGATTGCAACAGATCTCTGAATTCAGACATATGGTATATGAAGCTCTCTTTTACTTGTGGCTACAATGCACTCTCCTATCTTTAGGAACAGATGGTGCTCAAATCCTGAACATTTTTAATTAACCTGAACATTACATTAATAAGTACCACTTCAAATAAATATTAACAGGCAAGAAAAATCAAGATATATCTACAAAAAAGTAGTCCCCAAGCTCTAAGCTCTTGGTAAACTGCTTCTGATGGCTGCTCTAATGAATTTCACATCAATTTTTGTAATGTCTTCAGCTTATTGAGCCTCGGTGCCGCAGTGGTTAGAGTGCAGTACTGCAGGCTACTTCTGCTGACTGTCGGCTCCCTGCAATTTGGAAGTTCAAATCCCACCAAGCTCAAGGTTGACTCAGCCTTCCATATTTCCAAGGTGGGTAAAATGAGGACCAAAATTGTTGGGGGCAATATGCTAATTCTGTAAACCGCTTAAAGAGGGCTCTGAAGCACTATGAAGCGGTATATAAGTCTAAGTGCTATTGCTATTATGTTCAGAGTTGTAGCCATTTACCTATGGCTTCATGTTCCACCTTCCGGCTGTGCAAATACCGGCGCTTCTTCTCTTTCAGAAGGTGCTGAAGCCGTTTGAACTGATCAATATACAGAGATTGTAGCCGGATCAGTTTTTCTCGCATGATCAATGCCACCTCCTCAGCCGTATACACACCAGCATGTCTGCACAAACAGGATCCAATCACAACTCATCCTCTCTAATCATTAACATGGAGAATCACCTAAAGCAGTGTCAGGTAACAAAAGTAAGCTATTTAAAAGCAAAGAAATCAATCAGCAAGACCTGTGACCTTCAGTAGGGTATGCAAAACATTTTGAAACCAAAATGCTAATTTGAGGAAGTTCAACACAGTATCTTCTGGAGTGTCCTCAAAGCTTAGGAGCTACACCTCTGGGGCTTACAGTACTATCCTAAGTACAAGTAATGATCTGAAATATTTTTGTACACTTTAAAGGGTGAGAAAGTATGACAGCTTTCAAAAATGCATTCAAAAGGCCTTCTCTGAACAATTGTTTATAATTTTCAGTTAGTGTAAAATGTGGTCGATACATTACCCAGTTGCTGCGTAATTTCACACCAGAACATATGGCAAATTATACATGTGGAATAACTCTACAAGTTACATTGAAACATTCGAAACTTTATGGGGCCACAAATAAAGTATAAATGAAGTTATATACTTTTCATAAGTACCTCAGACAAAAAAAGGCAGGCCAAACAAAACATCAGATGTAGATTAATGGTCAACATCAATTTGTTTTCATTCGTAACGGTCAAAATATTCAAAATATGTATTTATGAATACAGGTTGGACTTGAGGGTTTTGTGGACAGGGTAGGGTTGATGAAACTTAAGTCCTCTACATGCTATTAACCACAACTTTCAACCATCAGTCAGTAGGTCCAATGAGAGGGGATACTGCACATTGTAGTTTAAGAACATTTGAAGGCCCAGAAGCTTCCCACCTATATACTCCATCATCAACTATTCTGGTGCTCCTAAAAAGAGAACTAGTGAAGATTGATGCTGGGAAGAATAACCCAAATTGTTCTGGAGGAGGAAGGATTACGCTAAAGCAAGAACTTTGTCTTTAAAAGCTCATATTCAGTAGATGTTCAAATAATTTTGGGGGGAAATGAACTATCTCTATTGCACAATTCTGCAACAGTAATTCACAGAACCTGACTCAAGAGACTTACTTTAAAGGATCCTCTTGGTCACTATCAATGCTATCTGCTTCACTATCAGGATCACCTCTCCATGTCTGATCCACAGTAAGAGGCTCCTGGTCTCCATCACTCCAGCTATCTTCATCTGGAAAAATAAAAGAGAAGAAAAATATGTTTACAGTCTACATTACATAGTAAAATTAGTGTAATGTCATCAAAGTAAGCTAAAGCAGAGCTTACCGAAGTGAAAATCTCATATGAACATACACATCCATAAGCTGATATAAGCATGTCCATCAATCAGAACAATAATATTCATAAATATTTAATCATAAACTCTGCATTAAAACTAATCGCTAGAACATCACTGGAAAATCTCACCTTTCTAGTTACCTAAATGTCAGACCAATACACCCATAATTTAACCTGGATATGGTAAGGAAACAAGCCTAGCACCATCATCAACGTATTTTATTTGGTCATCTTATTTGGCACAAGGAAGAGATTCTTAATGTGGCTGAGGTTCTTTAAAGTCTAAATTATAAAGACACTTCATAAATTCAAATCACCTCCACCTCTAATTTTAACTATCCAGCAATTAATATATGCTGCAACCATTATCAACTTAGTATTTTAAATTTCTTCTATTCTTCATCCAACTACCTACAGGGAAGTGACAGAAAATTGTTTTTAGAAAACTGAGTTGGCTAGTTCCAGAAAGCCCTCAAATTAAGGCTGAAATCTCTGTAAAAACAAATCAAAGGCACAGGATGCCATCCTCTGATATAGGATATCCTTATCTTTTACAGCTTACTCAGAAAAATACATTTTCTGAGTGTTCGGATTATTCTGTAAACGGTCCATATGATTTATAGGATTCATCAGTAAACTTATATGTTAAATGTAACTTCCCTCTAGAGCAATTCCTAAATTAAATAATGTAACCAAAACAACAAAATATGTATGCTCCACAATTTCTGAATGCAGAGTCAATGCCCTTTGCTAAAATATAAATTTCTGACTTCCTAAGACATTTAAGCTGAACCTATTATTAAAAAATGGTAAAGGGAAACATAAATACATTTAATTAAAAACATTTTAACCTAGTATCGGGTGAGACTGAACATGATCTGCTTCATCTTTTCTCTAGGTTGCTTTGTTTTAAACTACATATTGAAAGAGATTTGTTAGAATATGATCAAGCTATATAAAATTCAACCTTTGCATCTAATTTTAAAAGAATAAAAAATGCCCAAGATAACATTATCATCTCTTCCACTTACCCAATATCCTGCTGCCCTCACTACGGTTATTTTCTGCAGTTTGAGAGCCCTGCTCCGTCTTGGCATAGGAACTCAGCTGACAGAGAAGAGACTCTCTTACAGGGCTAGGATTAGACTTCTTCATCTGAGCCTGTAAGGCCAACACGTTTCTGCGAGCATGTTCAGCGCAGAATGACACACTAGGTAGAAAGGCGAAACAGCAAGTGATGCGTCGTAATTTCCAAAATATCTAACAGAGAAACACTTCCATATTGTTTAAAGAAAGGTCCACTAAAAGATCTCCAAGATCCCTTCCAATTCTGTTATGTAGGAATCAATGAAGTGAGTATACCTGCAAGTTGCTCAGTTTGAGAGATGTTGCACTAACCACTTCTGCGGACGTGCTCACCTCAGCCTCATTTTCTTTGCTTCCTTCTCCTGCTAGGCTAGACTGCCTTTACCTCAGTCCCATCTGTTTTCTTCCCCTTAATGAAATGGGTCTAATCACCCACACCTCTCCACCAGATTCCCCGCTATCACCTATTTCTTTTTAACAGAAAAAGATTTTTTTCATTCATTTCATTCATTTACTCAGTCTTTTACACTACAATGTAGTACTATTGTGATAGTAATACTATTGTACTATCATAGTACCGGTAGTCTTCGACTTACAACAGTACATTTAGTGACCGTTCAGAGTTACAACGGCACTGAAAAAAGTAACTTATGACTGTTTTTCACAGTTACAACCTATGTAACATCCCCATGATTATGTGATCAAAATTTAGATGCTTGGGCAACTTTTCCATATTTATGACTGTTGTGCAGTGTCCGGGGTCTTGTGATTTTTTTTTTGCAAACAAGCAAAGTCAATGGGGAAACTAGATTCACTTAACAACTGTGTTGCTAACTTGACAACTGCAGTGATTCACTTAACAAATGTGGCAGGAAATGTCATAAAATGTGGCAAAACTCCCTTAACAAATTCTCACTTAACAACATAAATGTTGGGGTCAATTGTGGTCTTAAACCGAGGAGTACTTGTAGTAACATATGGCTATTTATTGCCAGTCCTCAACTTGTGACCATCTGAAGTTACAAGGATCTCATTTATGACCTAGTTCTGACAGCTGAGGGCCCCCACAGTCACAATGAGCACATTTTGGGCACTCACCAACCAGCCCACATTCATGGCTGATTCTAGCGTCCCAGTCATGTGACTTGTGTTTTACATCACTTTTGCGAAAACCATTTTCAAGTTTTTGGCAAAACTGGCCACAGCAAACCACTGGTTTGCTTAATGAGCATAGCGTTTGCTTAACAACTGCCACAAAAAGGTTATAAAATTGGGTCAGTCATGTAGATTACCCAATTTACAGCTGTCACAACTTAGGACTGTGATAGGCAGGCTCCATTATGGTAGTAAGTCAAGGACTACCTGTAGTTTATATTACAAATTAATAACATGTTTAAAATGTTTTAAAGGCCCATAAAGTTATATTTTAAAGACGGTAACGAGAACTTTTTCTTTCCCTTGGAGCAGGGAAGTATCTGTTACAGTTAACTGCTATTCTTACTGCCTAACTCTGAATCTGGACAGGACTATGTGGCGGCTGAGTTCCACCACATGTTTGTTGGACCCATGTCCTTCCTGGCTGGCTTATGCCGCCAGGGAGGCCACCTGCGGCTGGCTCCGGGCAGTTGTCAACGCTTCATTACGAGAGGGTGTTTTTCCCACCGCCTTGAAGGAGACCGTGGTGAGACCCCTCCTGAAGAAGCCTGCCCTGGACCCGACCGTGTTAGACAACTTTCATCCAGTCTCCAACCTTCGCTTTTTGGCGAAGGTTGTTGAGAGTGTGGGGTGGTTCGGCAGTTTCCACTCTTCCTGGATGAAGCGGACTACCTGGATCCGTATCAATCGGGCTTCCAACCTGGCTTCAGCACGGAGACGGCATTGGTCGTGCTGATGGATGATCTCTGGAGGGCCCAGGACAGGGGTTTCTCCTCTGTCCTAGTCCTATTAGACCTCTCAGCGGCTTTTGATACCATCGACCATGGTATCCTTTGCACTGAGGGGTTGGGAGTGGGGGCACTGTGCTTGGTGGTTCACCTCCTACCTCTCGGGCGGTCGCAATCAGTATTGGCGGGGGCAGAGGCACCCAGGGTGCTGTCGGTGGGGTCCCTCAGGGTCGGTTCTCTCCCCTGCTATTTAACATCTATATGAAGCCTCTGGGTAAGATCATCCGTGGTTTTGGGGTGAGATTCCACCACTACGCAGATGACACCCAGCTGTACATCTCCACCCCGAACCAAATCAGTGATGCCCTCTCCTGATGACCCAGTGTTTGGATGCGGGATTTGGATGAACATGCTTCGACTCAACCCGGCCAAGACTGAGTGGCTGTGCATACCGGCATCTCGCCCAGTCAGGAATATCCATCTTTGGCCATAGGGGAGCGTGTGCCCGGATGTACGGCTCTGGTTGGAGCAGGTGGGGGCCGTCGCCAGGAGGGGCTTTGCCCAGCTCCGCCTTGTTCGTCAACTACGCCCATTTCTGGACTGAGATGCCCTGCGCAGTCACTCATGCCCTTGTTACCTCTAGACTCGACTACTGCAACACTCTCTACTTAGGACTGCCCTTGCATACCATCCGGAGATTGCAGCTGGTGCAGAACGCGGCGGCGCGGGTGGTGATGGGAGCCTCCCGATTCTCCCATGTTACCCCCCTCCTGCGCTGCCTGCATTGGCTGCCGGTTGCACTCCGGGCGGGATTCAAGGTTTTAGTTTTAACATACAAAGTCCTTCATGACATGGGTCCTCAATATTTAAGGGAGCAACTCCTGCCGACATCGAATGCCAACTGCCCTGTGCGAGCACATAGGCAAGGACTCCTTGGGGTCCCGTTGGCGGGCCAATGCCAGTTAGCGGTCCCCTGACGACGAGCCTACTCTGTCACGGCCCCTGACCTCTGGAACCAACTCCCCTTGGGGCTCCGCCTGGCCCCTGACCTCCGCAGCTTCCGCCATGATTTGAAGACCTGGTTGTTTGACCAATCCGGGCTGTGACCCTTCCTTGGGGGGGGGGGGGGTTATATTTTTAAGTATTTTAAATTTGTCTGTTTGGGCTTGTGAATTTGGGTTTAATCTTCTTTTAATTATTTATTGTTGTTGTTTTTAGCTGTGAGCCAGTCTTCGGAGATGGGGCGGCATACAAGTCCCAAAAATAAAGAAATAATAAATAAAAATCTGCATGTGTTCTCAAGGCTTTCATGAGAATTATGGAATTTCACTCTAAAGCAGGGATCGCCAAAACCAGTCCGTGTGAGTGATAAGCCAGCGACGGGCATGAAGATCCACTTGAGCAAGTGGCAGGCAAGTGCATGCATACAAAGCTCCATTTGCGTGAGTGGTGGGTCCTTGTGTTCACATGCAAAACTCCATTCACGTGAGTGGAGGGTGTGAGGCTCCATTCATGTCACTGGGAGCTTCATGTGCAAGCACCCTCCATTCGCACAAGTGGAGCTTCGTGCTTGAGCACAAGTGAATGCCGCTTGTGTGAGTGGAATTTCATGCACAAGTGAAAGCGCCCATCGCTCATGTGCAAAACTCCATTGATGTGCTCGTCATTTGCACCAGTGGAACTGTGTGAACACGCATGCACTTCCCATTCACCCTCCTGCACCGGGCCACCAAGTTGATAAGGTTGGGGACCACTGTTCTAAAGCGTTTCTTTAACATCCTTTAAAGTTGTCAGCAAGCAAACCTTAAGGAGTCTTTTTCCTCGTAGGCCAAAGGCAAGGATTCCATGATGAGACTAGCACATTTGGCAGCTCACATTTAAACAAAACACTCGTAACAGTGTGTGTAATGTAGAATCATGATTAAACACTGAAGCCGGCAATTTGGATGTTGCCCTCGAGCACTTGTAAAAAAGGGAACCAAAATGAAGAGAACCACTATATGGTGCAAATTAGAAAATGAACAATAAAACAATGCTTTCCAAGTTGCTAAACATACTTCCTTCAAATCAAAAATGATTTACGCTCTTCTTATAGTAGCCTTCCCTAACTGGGTGCCCTTGAGTCTATAGTTCCATAATGATCCCAATGCATCTAAAGGTCTCCAGTTTGGATTAGTAACATGCTTCAATTCTCAAAAAAAAATACACATTATACTTAAAGGTCTATGTATTGAAGTCTCCAGTCCTAGCCTCTTCTAAGAAAGCTGCAAACTTAGAAATCCATACAGTACTTTCATATTCAACTTGTGCTACTTGAAATTGAGATGTTTGTGGCTTTCCAGACATCACAGATTGGGATTCCCATTTTCCTTGTCCAATGGCCAATACAGGTGTGCACTGACAGGAACCAGATTTCAACGAAGTCTAAGAATCACATACACATCATAAACATTTATCAAGCAGGTGTCCACATTCCACCAATAGGACCTTGTTCTTGTTGTTACATGACCCAAGAACCCATTCCATTATTGCTAACTTTGGATTAGATTAGTAAAGCTTTCAAATGAGCAAGTTTCAAACAAATTGTGATTTAATGAAATGTTTTAACTGTTAGCTAAAATGGAAATATGTTTCTGATTTATTCCTCATTACTGTGGAGAGACTAAAGGGTAAAGGAGAATGCATAAACAAAGGCTTGTGACTTGAAATTTAATGTTAAACATGTTTCAGTCGCACGCATTTTCCCCCAAAGAATCCCAATTTGCTGTGAAATAAGTAAATGACATCCATCATTCTTTGTTCCATAATCCAGAGTACATACTCCGCTTTTGTCCTCAGCCATGAAACAAACCATCAGATTCCAGAGGTTTTTTTGCCCAATCTACCAAACATGGTTGGTGTCAGCAAAACTAGGAGAAAACTGTATGCTGCTTTAAATGGCAAGATATTAATTTAACCTAATAATTTAAATAAATGCTCCTGTATCTTTCCTAATTATTATTTCATCTAAGAGCACGGTGGCTCTTGTGATTAGGATGCTGGGTTGGAGGTTAGCAAGCCCGTGTTTGAGACCTGAGTGCTGCATGCTGACATAGGGTGGGGTGAGCTCTTTCCTTTGCTTCAGTTCCTGCCAGGGATGTGAAAGGAAGCCCCAACTGGGCGTCCACCCAGGCAACTGTCACTAGATAATCCTCCGGAAGGGCCTAGGTTTCACCTAATTGGGTTGTATACAATGTTTTAGGACTTTATTTAGATTTTTCTAAGAACTTTTTAAAGAATGTCAATTCAACTGTCAACCTTTCAAGGTGGACCATGTCAGGAAACAGACATCTCAAGAATGAAAGATTGATTTGGGTATAAGAGAATTTGAAACCCTGATCATATTTCTCCTTTCTTCATTCTTGTAGCCAGCGAATGAAAGAAGAATGAGTTTAAATTCCTTTCCAATGTTTTTTATTTCTAATCTCTTTATTTAACAGGTTTCAACTAGTTTTGTAATTTTCACTACATTTCTCAAAGATCTCTATACGATAGTTCTACACAGCAATCTAACCCAAAGGCTTTGAAAAACAAAGAGTGAAGTTTTAAATGTTTAATAATTTAGAAATTGGGTAGAAACATTTTAGTAATAACTCTAGCTTATTTAAATGTGCTATTTTATATACTATTCATTTCAATCAGTTAACTATTAACTTTGTACCAAACTTTAAGCCTGTGATTAGCAGTGAGCTAGATCTGTAAGACAATCTTGACTTTGGATGTTTTGGGAGGAAGTACCTCAAAATTGTATATGGGTACGCAACAACTCCTTGTGTTTAATCAACAGATACTCTGGAATTATTTGAGGTCAAAAATACGAAAATGTTCTCTAGAACAGAGGTCCCCAACTCCTGGACCGTAACCCATTTGGACCTGGGCTGTGCAAATGTGCAAAACTCCATTTGTGCAAGCATGCTCAACTACTGCTTGTGCGGAACCATTCCCCTCCCCCTCGCAGCAAAGGTTGGGACTGCTGCTTTAGAACAAAGAAAGCTGCCTCATGTGAAATACAGATATTGCTCATCTATTAAGTACCATATTTCCTGACTGGCATTGATTTTCAAGAGCATTCCCTACCTTCATCCTTTCTCAAATTTCCTTGGAGATGCCAGATTGAACCTGAATCTTTTTGCACTGTATATGTTAACATGCAACTCTTTTCAGTTAATGTTCTACAAAAAATATATCCGTGAACACAATACAAATGGTTTGCATCCAGTCTTAACACAGGATGATATAATTGCATGAATGTAACTTTAAGATATTCCACAATTATTCTATGCATATAGCAATCTATTATTTTCATTAGACCTATGATACAAGAAATGATCTGCTGCAAAGGCTGAGGAAGACAAAATTTCATCTCTAGAGATAATGTGAACATATATAGATTACATACCCATCTTTCTTCTCAAGCTTGGGAGCTGCATTTGGGCACCTCCTGCCATTCTTAGTTGAAATATAGCTGCACTGCTTGAAGGGTGCATTCCTGTCTTCAAGGATGTGTTTAATGCAGAACTCGAGTCCTTCCAAACGAGGCTGAGAGCATGGACGGTGAGCAAAGGCACAGGACAAGGTTTCTTGTTGCCTTGGCACAGGAGTGAGCTGCCCCCGATTTGAAGGCAAGACATGAATGCGAATTCTGTTCATGCCAGTACCTGTAAGGAACATGTTAGTACAGATTTGACATAAGTAAAAAAAAAAGTCACTTCTGCTACTATAAAAATCCCTTTGTTCCCCCCAACAAGGTTATTTCGGTTTTCCTTCTGACTTTCAAGCTTTCCGCTTGATCAATCTTGAACCACCAGAGATTCTATATTTCAGACTTACACAGCTACCGGCAATCCGTGGATTCGCTGGACCCTAAAACAATCCACACCACTCAGATCAGAAGCCCCAAAAGGCAAGAAATGTAAATAAGCCTCTTGCGACGACCATCCCTCTTCTCCCGGTCCCAGTTCCTCAACAGGCTGGGCATTTCCTTGTTCCCTTTCTTCACCTCCCCTCCCTATTAACCATTTTTATTTTTCTTAACCGCTTAAGCAGCTGCGGCTCCTCTAACTATATAACAGGAGAGAAGATTCTTTACACAATGGCGAAGATCACGGAACGCCGGGAGATTCTTCCTAACCGTAACGTTATTTAAAGTTCATCCAATACATGTTCCCTCTTTTACCCTAAAAGGGATTAAAAGTCCCTCCCCTGCCGCCGCCGCCGCCTTTCTGTTCTCTGCGCTTCGAGAGCTTCGCTTAATTCAGACACGCGGGGGCGAAGCCTTTCCCCAACCCAGTCGAGAAGGCGCTTCTCCTTCCCCCTCCAGGGACTGTGGTCCCTCGGCCATATACGATTCCCCCCACGCCTCCTGCTTCTTTTTCCGAGGACCCGTTTGGCAAGAGCGAGAGGAAAAGTGAGCTTGGGGTGGGGAGAGCCTCAAATCCGCCCTCACTTTTTTTTTTTTTGGTCAGCGCAGCAACAGCCGCCATCTTACCTTCCTCCTCGCGCTCTGGCTCTCACCAGGGCCTCGAGCTCGCTATCGCCAGCCAATCCGGAGATGACGTAGACCAGGACAGGATTGGATAAAGGAAATGTCATTCGAGCCGGTGTGGAGGGCGTCAGGCTTTTTAACGGTTTATTAGTTTCTTTTTTAAATGATTCCGATTTAAAACTATTTTGACTATGTTTATGGCCTGCTTTTAATTTCATTGCAGTAAGCTGCTTTGAAGGCTAATACAAAGTATTTCATATTAAATACTTCAGTGAGGTATGAAATAGACCCAACTTTAAGCAACTGATTTTGGTATTCTACTCACAGGACGGGATTCAAGCAAGCCAAGATTCCATCTCATGAAGCTGGAATTGCTGAAACACGTGTTACGATCAGTCACTAGAATGTCCATAGCTGGACACCACCTTTAGCAGGACTAACTCAAACTTTGTTTTGCAAAAAAAAAGAACATATTGCTTCTTTGTCATACCATTCTTAATATCGACAAGTTTGTGGTACACAATTTAAATCTGCTTCCTATAATTTAAATCCTTTTTTCCACACGCTATATGAGACATGGAAATAGAGAATAGATTTTCAAGTGTTCTTGTTAAGTGTCTTTATTTCCTTGCACCTCCCAAAGCCAGGTGGCATTCAGCCCCTTAAATTTTTCATTGCCTTTCAATTCTGTTGGAAGTTAAAACCCATCCCTCTCCTTGGAAAATGAAATATTTTAGGATATACTAAAAAGGCAGAATATTTCCCCTAAAAAGAAAAGTAGAAACTCAGGCAGAAACTCAGCCTCCCCCACCTTTGCTAATGGACCACTACTCTGGCCTAAGCCAGTCTATTTTACATAACAAAAGATCTACTCCAGGTAGAGCTATAATAGGAATTGGCCAAACCCCTTTCATTACATCATCATC
Source organism: Naja naja (assembly GCA_009733165.1). Classification (NCBI taxonomy): domain Eukaryota; kingdom Metazoa; phylum Chordata; class Lepidosauria; order Squamata; family Elapidae; genus Naja; species Naja naja. Next base: position 163,332,717 of record CM019149.1, read on the forward strand.
TAGCAAGGCTCAACCAAGCCTGGGACTCAGGGCAGCCTACAGAGTTGCCCCTGCATGGCCCCATGGGAGTCTGACAACCAATCTGAATACAAGCTCAATTTCAAATCCCAACAAAGGGCATAAAACCAAGGGACTTTCAACATTTCTGCCCTTTTTCATCCAGGAGCTCTTAAAGCATGTGATCCTGTCCACCATTAAACCATCTTTCCAAGCAGTCACCATGTCTCCAGTGTCTTTCTTCCCCACTTCAAACTGAACCAGAAGGCTATTTCTTCCAACAGTTACCATACTATTGTCCCTTAATCTTCAACCAGCATGGGCCACAGTTGGAGCATGTCAGTATGAGATTAATGTGCCTGCATTCAAATTATAAATGTATCAATCCCTTCATTCCCCTTTACTAGTTATCCAAAACAGTAAATCAGTTTACTTTCATTTTATTCAAGGTGGTTGTGATGACTTAATTCTGCTCATTTATCTAAATTGCTTTTCCATAAGTTAAAAAAAACCTGACAACTTCTTCAGCTAACTACTGTTGATGATTGGAGTGCTTTATGCCTAGCTTTGCCAGCACAATTTTAACTTGGTTATGTGGTGTTGCATAGTATGAAAACTATGTGAAGAAAAGGATAAGTGATTAAAAAGAACATATCTTAAAACAATAATTCCAAAATGCAAAGTGAGGAGGAATTTGGAGTTGCAGCAATTAAGATTTACAATAGCTATCTTCTTTAATTGTACAGGATTGAAAGCTTAATTATCCATCCTACTTAGTATAATTTCATTTTCTTTGAAGTTTTTTTGCTGGATTCCTGAAGCCAGTTAGTTTATTACATGGGAAACACGTTTTTTTCCAAAGCCCCCTTTCTGCAAATATACTTTCTAGTGCAAAGTATCCTTTTGACAATTTTTACTGATCACCAGTGTTTATCCCTATTAGTTGCAAATACGGACTAATCAAAAATACACAATAATGTGCTTATTTTATATGAGTTTGGTTAACAATTGTTCAAAGTTAGAACCTCAGAAAAAAGCACCTTTGACAAAGTTACAACTGTCATACCATCCCCAATGCGGGAAGCCCCCCTTTCCCAGAAGAATGAAATATTTTGAGGAATATTTAAAAAAGCAGAATATTATATTTCCCTAAATGAGAAATGGAGAAACATATTTTTTTAGAGGCAGGAAGCAGCCCCCTGTCTCCCTGCCTCAAAGCAGAAACTGAGGAGGCTGCCTTTTAGAAATGCAGATTTGGTAATCCATTCAAGATAGGATATTTTGAAACAAAAGCAGAATAGTAGGATTAGAAGTAGCCCAAAGCCCCTTCATTGCACTAACCCTAGAGCAGTCCAAACTTCAAACCTGGGAGCTCAGATAAACAATAAGGTTGACCAAATTAGCTCAGACAAGCACCTAGGATTTCCATTTCCTCTTTTGTATATAGAGCCAGATATGACCCCTATATAACCCCTATATGATCCCACAGGAAAGCCAATAGAATATTAAAGGACATGTTCTTGCACAGGAACAGGAAGCTCAAAACACAAAGCCCAAAGAAGATACACCCCCACTCTGAACTCCATTTTGTCAGCTGCCCAGGATCACATGTGCTTGGTGGTTCTGCTTTATCAATAAACCTTGCTTTCCAATCAGCCTCCAGCCTCCATTTTATCTCCAGCACCTTTCTCCTGAATTGGAATTGACCCAGATGGATAGTTCTTCCAACACCGGTGAATTGCAATTTGGGTACTTGGTAATCAACCCATATTTAGGAGGGTTACAACAACATCTTGTAGTCATGTGATTGTAATTTGCAAACTTCCCAGCTAGCTTCCAACAAGTAAATTGGAGAAGCTAGACTTGCTTAATGACCTCAGTAAAAATGGTCATAAAATGTCACTCACATGACTCATTTAATGACTGCATTGCTTACTGACTGAAATTCCAGGTCCCAACTGTAGTCATATGGTGGGAACTACCTGTAATGCACATTACCATTCCAATGTGGCATTACTCTACTGTACAGGATTTATGCATTAAAGATTGCAGACTATGTCTAGATATTATCCTATCCTTTACATTCCCGACCTGTTCAAATCTTGGTAGTTCTATAACTATAAATCATATTCTGAATTACCACTCAGTTCAGAAAGGTTTATGAAAACAATGAATTATGACGATGTGTTTTGCAACAGAGAGCAAAGAACACTAGAAAATAATAAGCAGAATAAATTCAGTTACCTTGAAATCCAAGCTATACCATTAACTTTCAAAGTTAATGTATGGTATACTGGCTGCTGGCTTTCATGTTGGGCTTCAGGTTTTAGTGACTGTAATATAGAGAAAAGATTTCCTAATATTTCACCAGCAACTGTGGCTGATGAAAGCACATCTTCGGAGACAAAGTGTTCAGCTATGCAAGCAATGACAAGTCAGAACACTTGCTTATAAAGGCAAGAGTCCATTCAGTCCTTGTTCAGTTGCCTGCAGTCTGTGCAGCATTTTACCTTGAAGTTGTAAACAAAGCATCAGGAAGTCACTAAACCCTGAAGTTTAACATGATTGGATATATGTTTTAAAGGCATGGACATTGCCTGCTGACAGTTCAAGGTAGGTAGAGAGGAACTTGAGTGCTTTGTAAAAGTCACTGTCCAGTCAAATCCCTTTAAAAAAAACAATGCAATTTTGGAAACAGCCAGCCAGCATCACCAACATGGGAATTCTAAGAATGCAGATCAAAACAGACAGTGCCAGGCTAGGGACTTTTCCTGCAATCCAGTATGAATTATATGGACTCTGCATTTTATTTTAGGATTAAACAGACTCAATCTTAACAGTTGTTCAACTGCATATGCAGAAAGAAGTTGGTACTATTCTCATCATAATCTGTTTTTTCATCTTATTATTTCTGTGACTGAGAAAGCTCCCCTGACCTTTTCTTTCTCCATACACATAACTATGGTTTTACAATCAATTATAAATTTGCATACTGTATTAACAACTATGCTGTAATTGATACATGCAGGTGCGTATCCGTACAATATACAAAACATGGAATGCTGAACATGATATTTCAAGCAAGCCTAGAAAATGTCAGATGATCAAAACAACTTTTTAAAACATAAGGACCAAGAGATGATTTAGACAATTCAGCATACATTATTCTTATGCAACTGCCACATTCAGTTCCATGGGTAACCCAGGAACTTCTAATAAGCAAAGTAAATGAAGGATTATTGTAACCTGCAGTTTTCAATTGACAAATTATGATTCAAAATCTGAAAATATGAACATCTGAGAGTCTACAAAATGAGATGTTTTTTTTATCATGCCAGTTATTTTCCTTTCCTACTTGCTTCTTTGCTTTCTTCTGTTCATATCCATTGTGATTTGTTTTTAAATTGTAATTGCTATTGCTTACATTTACATCTCAGTGTAAATAAAGAACAGGAAATAAAGAAGGAAGATTTATTCAGAATACTGCTGTTACTGTCCCAAATATTTTGTGTAGACTTTTCCTCATACATTCAAATATTAGCAAGAAATTTCACAAGGAACAAATTAAATGCGGAGACAGTAAATTTATTGAAACGTGGAATAGTAATAAAATGAGCCAGGAATTAGAAAGTTTCTGAAACATTACACAAAACTAGGCCAAAGTTTGCATCAATAGTGAGACACCATTCGTTCAGAAACCCAAAGATGGTGGGAAAATAATTATTCCAAATGCAGAGAAAATACTTCAGCAAAAACAAGCAGATGAGTGTCTTATTTTAAACATGATGCATCATCTGAAATCAGCAGCAATGAACTTCACTCACAAGACATTACAGAGGCCACAGCTCGTAGTCACTACTGGATACTGGATTGGGCCTCTATTGATATATACTAGGGTAATCCATTTTGGATAACAAATCCTTTTTAGGTCACACAGTCCCTCATATTTTAATTTGGAATTCACTTCACAACAGTAGGAATACCCTGAAATGACTTGTGGAACAAGGGGACTATATTAAAAGACAAAAAACAAAGTTGAGATTGAAGACACTCACTCCAAATACTTTGTCCAAATGCTGGATTACAAACCAAGGCAGGTTTCGTAGAATTAAAGTATTGTTATGTGATCTACAGAAACATAATATATGTCCATGTTTAAAAGCTAGCCCCATTTTTAGCATACCAGTAGTATGCTACAAGTTCAGAATGTTACATCAACATTCAAACCAATTCAGGGCACCCTCAAACTGGCTATTTTTGTATTGCATCGACATCTTTATATTCACAACTCTTCATCCTACTTTTATTCAATTTTTTCCCTCTTAGAGACATAAAAATTAGACCTTCTAGATATTGGCAAGCTGTAATTTCCAGGAGCCCGTACTATCATTTAAAACTGAGGGATACTGAAAAATATAACTTAATATTTGAAGGCCACAGGTTTGCAATCTGCTGTTCTCCAAATTTGCCTGATTCATTTGTGGTCATCCTTACATCTTTTTTCTTTTTGGACAAAATGTGAAAATCTCATATTCCATAATGTATTTAAGGTATAAGATAAAGCATTCCAGAATCACGATTACTGCTCTAATGTCCATAGGCTGTCGGCCTCTTCTAGTTCTTCCTCCTCTGCTGAAACACACATTTTCCCAAACTATACTAATGCAGCATTTTTTTTGAAGGCACTCTCAAGAGTTCATGCACTAGCATGCAGTGCTGCCCACCACGGAAATACAGTCCTGTGAGATTTTTTAATGGTTAAGTCATGTTAGCTATTTGTCTTCCAGTGAGACACAGACTTGAGACAAAGACTGAAATGGCAAACATAGTAACGGCACTCCTAACAAAGCAGTGTGGTCAAGAAGGAAGTGAACTTATAGAACCTCACTCCTAAATTATTCTTGATCAGAAGGAAGGACTGAAAAAAGTTAGCAACTTAACTAACATTTCTGATTCCACCATTCTTTGGAAATTTAGGTTTGTATCTGTCTCCATTTACTTACTGATGAAGAATCACAGATCTAAGGAGAAACTGGAAAACTGCTTCACCACTTCCATTTTCTACTTATATTCAGTACATGTCCCTCACACCTTTCTCTCTATTCTTCCTTTCCAACTTTGTTCCTTTGTTCAGGCAGAGGCAACTTCCACTGGGACAAGACACATTAACAACTGCAAGTAGACAGAACTCATGCCCTTCTCCATTTCAATTTCTGCTATAGCTCCTTCCTTTATCCACATTAGAAAAATAAAATCAACACTAAACACATAACTTATTTTAAATTATTTTTAAAAGTCCTCTTTTTTTAAGAAAAGGAGAAAAGACTGTCAATTTAAATAGTTCTGCACCATTTCCTATTGGGTTGATAACGTTCAAGCCCACCCTCACCTCTGAAGTTGACAGCTGGTCTTATAGGAATAATTTCACCATCCAGAACTGAAAGGAGGGGTGAGTGGGGATGCACACGGAAAAAGAAAGCGTATCTTTTCACAGTTTCAAGGACTCTAGGTTCTCCTACTAATAATAAAAAATGTTTTCTTTTAAAAAGGGGACAGGGCATTCACACAAGGCAGTGATTACTATGAGCATTTTTTTTGTAGAACCTCAGTAGTTAAAACTATCACTTTGGGAGTGGTGGTAAAGGAGGGGGAGGTTCTGATGGGAGTGGGGGTGGTCGTGGCTTATCAACACTTGCAGCAGCCCTGGGGTTCAAGTACTCGCCATAATGATGTACAAAGTCAAAACTGGATGACTGGGTGGGTTGCATGCCTTGTGCACTGAGCAGGGAATGGAGCATGTTCACTGTGTCCTGATAGTCAATGGATTGGTTCATGTTATGTCCATTGGCCCCAGTGGTGCTCTTGTCCAATTTTCCATGAGCCCCTCTGGCTTTGTTAGCTTGCGCAAAAGATAGACCAGCTGCTTCCAAGCTGTGGCCAGAATGCTGAGGGAATGGGAATGGCACAGTGGGCCCCTTGGAACTCTTACTGATTTTGGGCTGATGTTCGTGGACTGTAACTGAGGTCTCCTCAGAAAGTGGTCTCTTACGGGAGGAACAATTTGGGACATAGCCCTTGTGTGACACAATGCCAGTTGGGTTAACATGCTTGGGATCCCCTGGACGTTTGGTGTTGACAACAGGTTGCCCATGTGAATGTTTGTGAGAATGATGGTTATGATGGTGGTGGTGGTTAGAAGAATGGATCTTATGCTTTTCCTTGTGCTCTCCCCTGCTCTTGCCACTGTTTTCATCAGACAGGTTGTGCCGTTCCATGGGAGGTGGCACCTTAATGCGTACTTTTATATCATCTTGTTTGGAAGAAGCAACAGGCTTGTCTCCTGGGGCAGGCAACCGTACCTTAAGTGCAGATGAGGGTTTATCAGCTTTTTCAGTAGCAGGCCGTTCAGAACCATCAGAATTGTTGCCTAGAGGGATTTTCAGGATAATTGGAGAGGAGTTATTCTCCTGCTGAACATCCCGTTCACGTTGCTGCTGTACAAGCAAGTTCTGGGCAGCATGAGCATATTGAGAACGCACATTTGCCTCCATGTTCTCTAGCTGCCGTTTCTGTGCAGCCAACTCCTCAGCATGTTTGGCACGGTATTCCTTTAATGATACTTTTGCTAGTGGTGCACCCTTGATGTTTTGCTTGACAAAAGAGCCACCACTACTGCTATCATGATGTAGATGATCAGGATTGGCAGAAATTTCATTAGCCAATCTATGGCTGACCTCTTGTTTATGTGGAGGGTGCTGAGACATCCAGCTGTCTGTTGAAATATCTGTACTGCCTCGTTCCCCTGGAGAGTCTCCTTCTGTAGCTGGAAGTGAAGCGGTGGCTCCACTGGTTGACGATGTCGACATGCTCATCAGGCCTGCAATAGTCGTGTCTGATGCACTTCTAGAGATCATGCTGAGGATCGTCTGTTCTGAGAGGCCATCATCCTCACTTTGCTCATCCGTCTTCGATTTCCTGGCTGCCTGACAGGCCTAAAATGAAAGCATTCAAAACTGGTATATTCAAAACTCTTGGAGTCATAAGATATCCCTAGAGAGAAAGGAATACTATATAGGCATGCACTATGCAACTGTCATTTTAGAAAAAAAGCCATTAACAAATAATTTTGTTAATAAATTTAATAAAAGCTAAACAGGGATTCCCCAATCTATCTGGGGCAACAGGAACATCTGAAATTTTGGAAAACCATTTGTACTGTGGTTTCTATCATAACAAATATTGTGGGCTGTGTGGCCAATCACAAAACATTGGAATCATCCCACATTATCAGCATTATAGATAAATAATTACCTAATAGTATTTCCTGGGTTTTCTTCCTCTTTTTGGCTATTTCCCTGTGTGCTTTTTTTTGGTTTTGCTTTGTTTTGTTCCACAGCTCTCCAAAAATTTTATTGCTCCCCTGCTCCATTTTTAGAAGATGAAGATCCTTTCCTTTTTGGGTGGAAGATATCCACTGCAAAGCCTTGGGTGGCAACTAGCCATCAAAGGTATTTTTTCCTCTTACACTGACTCTGAGCTCATGTGGAACCCAGATATCTTGTAATGAAATACGATAGTTGATTTCTGAAAGCCAGAGCTCTACCTGAAATAATCCCAGACATCGCAGTGAATTTTTAAATTTGTATTGGAAATTGATGGGTGCCTCAAGATGCTTATGAATGTATAACTGGGTTAACCCCAATTATAAAGCTATAAACATAAAAGAGGCAGATGTCTCTTGGCTGTATCTTAGTATTCCAAGCAACAGTCTTCCTTCAACATTTTATCAAAGTACAAAGCTGGCAAAGCATCTTACCCGCCAATTCCTGATTCGTTTCAGTCGATTAGGTGTTTTCTCAAGGATTTGAAGGAATTCATGAGTTAATTCTGTAACACAAACACAAGAATAAAGCTAGTAAGCAGCATAGTTCTACAGCACAAATTCTACAGGAGCATATTTTAATGTCCATCCTAGTCAGCAAAAAAACAGAGCAGTCCAAAGCCTAATAGTACGGGTTCAGTTTACAAAATTCATCCCATTTCTTTACTGTCATGCTGGAAACCTTGATACAGAAGTCAGAAATAAAACATTAAGTTAATGGAGTACCTCTTATGGGGCATAGAATGTATTTGACCTTGCTCCAAACTTACCATCCAAGAGTTCCAGAGTTACAGTGGCATCAACGTACTCCCACCAGTGCTTCCCGTCCGTGGAGACTGGGATCTCCCAGTTGGACCACTTACAGGCCAAGTGGATGCAGACGCAGGCCACAACGGGAGGGGTGTACTGCAGGCTGAAGGTTGTTAGGTGAAGGCTGACATCACCAGCAGGGGGAGAGAAACAGAAAGCTGTAAGCTCCCAAGCTTCAACAGCAGCCGCACATACAACCGCCCGCTGGACAGACACTGCAGGAATTAGGCATCCCTCAGCTTTAAAAAATGCTATTATCCTGCAAGGTCAAGCTTGCCTTGCACAATAATTCTACTTCAGCCTTTTCCCACAAGGTTTTCCAAGAGCTTCTGTCAGCCTGGAGCTCCAGGACACCCACATGATCTTCATGGAAGGCAAAGGAATGAACTCCAAACAAAGTTACAAATTGCATTGTACAACAGCACTTGGACATAATCCTAGGAAAAAATCTGAACGATTTGCTCCTTGCAACAAATCTGTCTTTAGTTAAACTGATCACCGACAGCAGTAAATTTTGAATCAGGCCATGAAGTACAGCTGATGTTAAATCCAACTCAAGCCTTAAATCAACTAAAAGAGGTGTTTGTGTATTTCCATTAGTTCCTATTCTAACAAGATTCAAACAATTAAAGAAGGTTGCCCAACAACCTACAAGGAACTGGACCCAGAAATATCATGAGGCAAAATAAGCTGGCAGGAGACAGCAATGTTTACACGGCATTTATAATCCATAAAATCCTTCAGGAAATTAATAACAGTGCATGGCCAAAATATGCAAATGTTGACTACTGGACAAAAAGAAGCCCCTTGAAAAATATGTAATTACAGACCAGTATCTACTCATACCACTTGATATGATGAAAAAAACGGGTAGAGAAAGGGCAACAGCCACCATGAAAGGCAATTTGCAAGCAGCCTGGGATGGAGTATATGAGCTCTAAAGTCTTATCCATACCAATAGCCCAAAGCCTTCTTCCTACAAAAACCAACTTTCTAGCACTGCTGGCTAGTCATCATATTGCACATCTTGAATATTATGCATCCACCAGATCTATACTTTTTTACATTGTTGTACATTATTACTCTGTTCTATGCAACAATATGTTAACTGTTAGGCAGCAAGCAAGAGAACTTAAGTCCTTTCAATTTACTACAGGAAGGATAATGAACTTCTTTGGCTTCTTGCATTTCATGAGCCACTACACATTAACAATTTTCTCTCTAACTTATTTTTTTAAATAAAAATGAGATCCTTGGTTTCTTTTAATCCTCTGTGTAGTATAATTAAAAATACTTCAGGTTTGTTCACTTCTTAGCCAGAGCCAGTGTTTAGGCACTTCTTTACAAATATGTATAAAATACAGCTAGTATTGCTAAATTCAACAGTAGCTGATCTAACATTCTTAGATGTTGGGATATAAATATCCCAAACAGTGATTAAACACAAATACTCAAAAGGGTTTAGAAAACATAAGGTCAGAAAAAAGTATCTTAAGATAACAATTTGCTATTAAAACATTCTGGATGGTTCTTTCAAAAATAGCTTTACTTTTCTTTTCAATTTTAAGCCTCATCATCCCCTAATTCAGTGGTCCTCAACCTTTTGGGCACCAGGAACTGGTTCCATGGAGAGGGTTTTTCCCATGGACTGTAGGGGGCGTGGTTTCATGTGCTGCCTGCATGTCGCAGGTGGGGCTTTGTTTGTACGGTCCAGTTTCTGGCATGCTGTGGACCAATGCCGGTCCATAGACTGGGGGTTGGAAAGCCCTGCTCTAACTTTTAAGTAGAATTATTTAATCCAAGTATGCCCATGCAAATACACCAGCCACAAATATGTACTTACACCTATATCTTGAGCAAAGACCAGAGCAACCCACCCAAGTTACAACAGACGAATGGTGGTTATAACCTGAGTTCAACAGTTCCAGACATCTTAATACCCTCGTGGTCACATGATCATAATCTGGATGCTTGACAACTAGTTCACACTTATAGGCAATTGTCAAGTACCCCATGATTACAATCTGTAACCTTTTCTGCTGGCTTCCCTAGAAAGCCAGTGGGGAAGCCAGCAGGGAAGGTGAAAGTCCCTCTACACTCACACAACTTCTCCTGCCCTCCCTGACCCATGCCTCTCATGCAGCTGCTCACATCCTGGCCATATGGCACTATTCACCCACTCCCTTACTCCTTCCCTCCACCTGGCAGCAGCTACTTAGCTGCCTGATGGCCTAGGATTGCAACTTCCAGCTGGTTTCCCCATTGACTTTGGTTATATGAAGCCAGTCATATGAAGAATTTGCTTCACCTAACGACCATGGGATTCAGTTAACAATGGTAACCAGGAATGCAATTTATGACTGCATTACTTAGCGATGGAAATTTCAACCCTAATTGCCATCATAAGTCAAGAACTGAACTTTATTAATATGTGCCATAGGAAATAGGCTATCATTTCTGAATCTGCAAAAAACACTGAGAATGTGTTTTTCTTTTTAAAAAAATCAGAATCAGCAATAGCCTAATCAAGATCAAACCCATTTTGTATTTGATTTTTTTGGCTTCATTGACATTTTTTTAATTCTGAAGACTAAAAGAGAAATGAACATAAGATCTAATATTTTTCCACAGGATTGAATGATATAGAAAACCATGGCTGGTGTGAATAAATAAGCACCAATTTAGATGCTTGTACTTGATAAATTAATTCATGAATCTATAGTCTGCGTTTCCATAGCAAAGCATGCTTAATTAAATCATATAGTGTGCAAACCAGGTAATTAATAACTTGTAGCTTACAATCTCATTTACAAAAAATAGGATTTCTTTTAGGCAGCCAGGACAGATTTTTTAAAAAATGTCTTTATTTCTCACCATTATAGTACAATAAAGAGAATTGGTCATAGATGGACTAGCAATATATGTGCTCATTTATAAGGATATTTTGTATATTCCTGTTCTGAAATTCAAGCTAAAAGAAACAAACTTTAAAGAAATCTACTGTTCTTATGTCAAAGAATGCACTCTAAATGTGGCATATTTTTTCAATTATTTTTTTGCAATAATTTATCAAAAAACATTTCCAAATAAAACAAATATATCTGAATTCTCAACATCTACCTGTTGGTAGCCATGAAGTAGGAAGTTTGTGCTAGATCCTTGCTGGCTGAAAGAGAAAAGTCATAAGTTAAATTTGCCAATACTTTAGGTATACCACATTATGGATTTCCTCTAATTCTATATGTCAAGACTGGGGAACTTTTTGTGAGAACCCTGGGCTTATTGGTTAATAAGTCTAGGGAAATGATTACAGTGAGCAAAATCCTGTTATGTGAGGATAGGAAAAAGATTTCCAGCTTTTTTTCTGGCCTTGGGTAAGGAGTCATATTGGACTTCTCAAAATATTATTTGGACATAGAAATGGTAGTTTCTCAAAAGGACAGAAAATACATTCTTTGCCATTCTAGTCAGAGGAAGCTGTAAGCACAAAATATGGTATAGTCTTTAAGATGCATATTATGTATTATAGCTGTACAAAGCATTCAAAAGGATGTTTCTAAAGAAGAGTATAGCCCGCTGCAAAGCATTAAAATTGCTATTGTCTCCTTATAAATGTGCAAGCATAGGCAACCCTCCCACTGAATTACCAATAAAACACCTGTGCATACCCATACATGAAAAGAAAACTGCAAAGCATTCCATATAGAATGCTCTGCACAGCTTGAGTGTATACATTTCTGCTATTAAGGCTAGCATTGGTATTTTTATTTTGAACCCGTTGATTGTCTAGACATACAAAAGGCATATATTTAGTACAGTAACAGCCTCTTCTTTTTCCTTTTTAACATGGCATTCTTTACCAAGCAAATGTATTCCTGGAAATAATTTCTGAGCTAGAAAGCAACTATTTTTGCATGTATGTTGTCTGAGCAACAATCGCAGTCATGTTTGGAACCTACCTCGAACTAGCTGTGTGCACTTCACCACATGAGTGTGAGGATGATCTATGGTGATTTCAAATCCTAGAAGAAAAAAGGAAATGTTTAGAATGTGGATATAATTTGCTGGTAATTCTACATACCATGCATGTCTCTGATCCTGGGAGGCAAAGTAGATTGTTCCTCCAGTCAATTAATACTGCTCTGTGCTCAGATGCAAATAGGACATCTCCTGGGCTCAAATACATCAATTATCTAGCACAAGAATGCAACAGATATTGCAGGTTTCTGAAATACTAAATTTCTTGGTAAAAATGCTGACACATTCAAGTATCCTAAAATTGATTCTGAATTAGATAATAAAATCCTAGCAACTACTTGTATTTCTGCCCACTTTAATAACCCAAGCAAGTGCTTTATCCTTAGAATAGTTTCTAATCAATTTTAAGTTTGTTCTGATAAGATTTTTATTCTCGTTAAAAGAAAATATATGAAGAAACTAATATTCTTTATTCCTGCAAATTAACAGGATACAAGTTTATAGATTATGTCCATACTGGCCATCACAATTGTTAAGCATTTATGACAAATTATCTTTAACCTGATTCATGCATTACAATGTTTCACAGCAAGGATTAACATGCTTACAAACTATATATTGAAGCCAAAATGTCTTGCTCAACAGTAATAGAAATGCATTTTGCATGTAACAGTAAACAGTAGGAACACATATATATCATTTTATAATGGCAAGCCTATCAACTATCGAAGTGCAAAAAATACCATTTTAATTGCTAAAAACCTTTCAAATGAAGAATTACATTTAAGATGCAGCAAAAGCTTAACATTAATAATGTATAGTAATTTATCAAGATATTAATTTCCTATCCTGGATTATCAAACTGATATAGTAATACAGTTGAAACATTAGACTGTCAAGCTGCTAAGACTTCAATCCAGAGTACAATGCCTGGAACCTAAAAGATATAAATCCTGTTAAAAAAAAATCCTGTTTGCACATTCATAGTTGTATGAATATATTCATTCAAAACATAAACAAGTCATAAACTGGCCATTATGACAAGGACTGTCTCCTGGACTGATGGCTTCCCATATTGGTCAGCTGTGAAGAAGACTGGGGTTGGGTTAGACTCTCCATTCTGCGGAACATTCCTGGGTCTGAGATTCATGAAGCAGCCCGTCCGCTTGGAAAACTTACCCAGGGTCTGCAGTATTATGCTCTCTAGAATGACCAGGTCTTGGGCTTGTTGCAGGTAACCCTGGGGTTGAGAGGACAGGCAGGTTACTTGTGATGAGGCACTCTGTATTAAGCCTGCATATTTCTAACACTCTCTTGAGGAGGCAAAAACATCAAGGGGGAATCTTTATTATATTTGTGCTGGAGAAAATGGGCATAATTGTCCCATTTCCAGAGGAAAGAGCACCAAATGCACACACAAGAAAAGTTGCTGATTGCATACTTCTACTGTTGAAATTGTCCTGTAACACAAGTTCAAAATTGCCATTTTGTTCCAATTTAGCTTTAAAATAAAGCTTCCCCCTTGTTGGCAAGGTTAGATGTGCTGGTCCTGTGACGAAGGGCTGTGGTAAGAACTGAAACAATGTGCTTAATAATCTTTTTATCTGAACAGTAAAAACAACTGGATTTCACAAATCAACTTCTATATCGCCATAAGAGTGTGATCCTGGCAGGCAACATCCATTTCTCAATGCAAGCTGTGCTACAACCAAGCTTTCATTAACATACTGGCCAGAACACACAGGACAGACAAGCAATTTGGCTTATAAAACCAAGAGCTTTCTGTACTATGCACCAAGAGCAGTAACTCTTTATCTGTATTCAACTGTTAAATACTCTTATTCTGGAAATTATTCAATTGTATTTCAAGGTGGCTGTAGCACTCTCAGTAAAATGAAGCATGGTGGATTTGCACTGCCAGGATGTGTTCTTTCTTTCTGATTTATTGTGTACAGGATATCTTTCACAGAAATTTAACTACTTACCTCACTCCGTGTATCAGGAGCAGCTTCCAGAGGGTGCAGACAGGCATGAGTAACCTTGATGACATGCTCCAATTTTCGAGGCTGCTCCTCCACCTTGGCTGCCAGGAAAAGGGCAGCTGGTGCCACAGCCTTTATAGAGAAGAAATGTATTAAATATATCATCTCTCAAAAAATCACACTACTGTCAAATGAAAAATGAAAAGAAATATACGTTAGAACCAAAACTGTCTGCAAACAGTTGAAGCAGGAATGTTTCTTCACTCTGAATTTAAATTAGCACCTTTTTGGTCTGCAAACTTTTTTTCTCCTTAGACAAGTTACAAAAACGCACTGCAAGCATAATTTTTTGTGAGCATATGTTGATTATTGAATGAGGATCACAAAATAAAATCTTAGTAAAGAAAATAAATAAGATCTTACAAAATAAATCTCAGTAACTTATCTGCACAAATCCAGCTAAAAGTCTGAAGTCCAAATATGTAGGTTTGTTATAAACTGTTTATGGGAAACCATAAACAAATCATTTTCCATTGCAATGTTGAGAGTTTAAGATATTTCCCTCAGAAAGTAAACTTCCTTGTTGTCAGGCATCTGGTTAACATGTCAGTGTTCTAGCAACCATTTTATCAGTAATGCCTCAAAATTTGCCACATATTCTTTGACAATAATTGTTGTCTAAAGTAGCATTGTTTATAACTGTTTCCTTGAAAGCTTCTTGTAAGCATGTAGATCTAAGCATAAATTTGATGGAACCTGAAGACTTAACTCCACAGTATATTTTCTTCAACTATTAAAGTTCTACTACTTCCATATTATGCACATATTCTTTAATCTATTAGCCAAAAAGAAAATATATAATAAATCCATTCAAAACTCCAGCTGATAAACACAAACTGATGACATACTTACATTTCGATGAAAGTGGCTAAAAGACTGAACCATGTAGAATCGATGCATATAAACAATTGCTGTATTAATAGTCAGTTGAGAACTAGTGGTTCATTATTAAGGAAGATGTTAAATAGTGCACTATTCTTCTAAAGAAAAAAAGTATGTGAAAGCTAACTATTAAAAAAAGTTGACTTCCTAAAACTAAGCCAAGAATAGAACTGATATCTAAGTAAAACTATACATGGATTTACACAATTAGAGACTCTGACCTTACGTAAATATTTTAGTCAATCTTACAATTATATATATTATAAAGATATACACACACACGTATATATACTGCAAATATTTTCACATTATGCCTGCTAAATTGCATCTTTAAAGAAGTTGAACTAAGCTTTGTATTAAGGGCTTCAAAATTTATTCAAGCCAAAATGTTAAATACTAATACGGCTGGAAAAAAAATGAGGCTCAAAAGTAAATTAATGCTAACATTTTAACCAAACACACGGGGGAAGGATGGTTCACTTTTTCTCCCAGCCCCAAACATGATCCAATTTTCGAAATTACGTACCATCCAAATAATGCCCCTGGCCAAATAACGTGTTACTAACTGGCCTCTTGTGCTTTTGCGAATCAATTAAGACCCCCTTCAGCCTAAACCGTAACAGCGTGCCGACACCCAGCACACACGTGCGTTTAACATTCCACAACCGCCGAGCAAACTTAATCTGTTTTAGCGGTTCCAAATGAAGCTCCGGCCTAAGGCGCCCCAGCCATTATAAGCACCTCCCCGCCTACAGGAGCGACGACCGCGACACGCCCCCTCCCCGTAAGCCTAAACCTAACAGGCCCCAAGTTATTTACGCGCACCTCCGGCGGGCCTAGTCCTCTTTCCGTAACCCTGCCCCAGCCCAATCCCGGCTTGAGGCGCGGCCTAGTTGCCGAAGGGATACACGTTGAGGCGCTGGCCCATATCCTGAAGCAGGTTAGCTGCTTGCTGCCGGTACGATAACTCCTTGTCCGGGTCGAGTCCTAGCCGCCAGGAAGGACTCCGAGCGAGCTGCTCACGGGTGAAATACCAGCGTCTTCCACCTCCCGCAGCCGCCGCGCTAGACACCGCCATGATGGCCGTCGTCGCCGTCGACAACAGAGCATGCGCCGGAGAAGGCACGCACGCGCCGGCCAGCATTCACGTGATCGCGTCGACATCCGCCGCCGCCGCGCACTTCCTCCCCGGTACGTAGCGGGGGGCGGAAGCTGCCTAGCGAGTTTCCGGTTTTGGCTTGCCCGCTTCATTTGTAGGCGATCAGTGTTTTCTTGACCGTTGTTTTGGGTCTTGGAAGTACGGGAGAAGGAGAGAGAGGGGGAAAAAAACCAAAAAAAAAAAACCCCAAGAAAACTAAACAAGACTTCGTGGTTACAATATTCATCTAGATTTTTTTTTCCTAGCTCCAACTTCCTTATTCTCTATGCTTTGCTTAACATCCAGCCCCGGGGGGGGATGAAATGGCAACTTCAAATCTCAACAAATAAATGCTCTGTCTTACATATTGGCAAAAAAAATCAGAAAATAAAACACAAGCTGAATAGTGAAGACCTGGTTGATGATCTAAACTCTGTCAAGGACCTTGGAGTACTCATCTCTAATGATCTAAGTGCTAGAGCCCACTAACTACATAGCCAAAAAGCATTAAGAGTTGTTAACCTAATCCTACATAGCTTTTTCTCTGGTAATATCACACTATTAACTAGAGCATACAAAACATTTGCTGACCAATATTTGCATACAGTTCATCAGTCTGGAACCCGAATTACGTATCTGATATTAACACAGTTGAGAAACTCCAGAAATACGTCACAAGAGTTCTCCACTCCTCTGCTCGTTGCAGAATACCTTATGCCACCAGACTTGTAACTCTAGACCTAGAAAACTTAGAACTACGCCGCTTTTGGTCCAATCTAAGTACAGGTGAAACTCAAAAAATTAGAATATCATGCAAAAGTTCATTTATTTCAGTAATGCAACTTAAAAGGTGAAACTAATATATGAGATAGACTCATTGCATGCAAAGCAAGATAGTTCAAGCCGTGATTTGCCATAATTGTGATGATTATGCTTACAGCTCATGAAAACCAAAAATCCACAATTTCAGAAATTAGAATATTGTGAAAAGGTGCAATATTCTAGGCTCAAAGTGTACCACTCTAATCAGCTAATTAAGCCATAACACCTGCAAAGGGTTACTGAGTCTTTAAATGGTCTCTCAGTCTGGTTTAGTAGGAATCACAATCATGGGAAAGACTGCTGAACAGAAAACCATCACTGACACCCTCCATAAGGAAGGAAAGCCTCAAAAGGTAATTGCAAAAGAAGTTGGATGTTCCCAAAGTACTGTATCAAAGCACATTAATAGAAAGTTATGTGGAAGGGAAAAGTGTGGAAGAAAAAGGTGCACAAGCAGCAAGGATGACCGCAGCCTGGAGAGGATTGTCAGGAAAAGGCCATTCAAAAGTGTTGGGGACTTTCACAAGGAGTGGACTGAGACTGGAGTCAGTGCATCAAGAGCCACCACACACAGACGGATCCTGGACATGGGCTTCAAATGTTGTCAGAAGCAACTTACCTGGGCTAAAGAAAAACAGACCTGGTCTGTTGCTCAGTGGTCCAAAGTCCTCTTTTCTGATGAGAGCAACTTTTGCATTTCATTTGGAAACCAAGGACCCAGGGTATAGAGGAAGAATGGAGAGGCACACACTGCAAGATGCTTGAAGTCCAGTGTGAAGTTTCCAGTCTGTGTTGATTTGGGGAGCCATGTCCTCTGCTGGTATTGGTCCACTGTGCTTCATTAAGTCCAGGGTCAATGCAGCCATCCACCAGGAGATTTTGGAGCACTTCATGCTTTCTTCCGCAGATGAGCTTTATGGGGATGATGACTTCATTTTCCAGCAGGACTTGGCACCTGCCCACACAGCCAAAAGCACCAAAACCTGGTTCAATGACCGTGGGATTACTGTGCTTGATTGGCCAGCAAACTCGCCTGACCTGAACCCCATAGAGAATCTATGGGGCACTGCCAAGAGAAAGATGAGAGACATGAGACCTGAACAATGCAGAAGAGCTGAAGGCCGCTATTGAAGCATCCTGATCTTCCATAACACCTCAGCAGTGCCACAGGCTGATAGCTTCCATGCCATGCCGCATTGAGGCAGTAATTGCTGCAAAAGGGGCCCACACCAAGTACTGAGTACATATGCATGCTTATACTTTTCAGAGGTTCAATATTGTTCTATGTACAATCCTTGTTTTATTGATTGCATGTCATATTCTAATTTTCTGAGATTGTGGATTTGGGGTTTTCATGAGCTGTAAGCCATAATCATCACAATTATGGCAAATCATAGCTTGAACTATCTTGCTTTGCATGTAATGAGTCTATCTCATATATTAGTTTCACCTTTTAAGCTGCATTATGGAAATAAATAAACTTTTGCACGATATTCTAATTTTTCGAGTTTCACCTGTATAGTATATAAAATCATACATTGCAATGTCCTACCTGTCAATTAATACTTCAGCTTCAACCATAACAATACAAGAACACACAATAGATACAAACTCAAGGTTAACCGCACCAAACTTGATTGCAGGAAATATGACTTCAGCAACAGAGTGGTCAATGTTTGGAATACTCTACCTGACTCTGTGGTTTCTTCCCCAAACCCCAAAAACTTTAACCTTAGACTGTCTACTATTGACCTCACCCCTTTCCTAAGAGATCTGTAGGGGGCATGCATAAGCGCACCAATCGTGCCTACCGTCCCTGTCCTATTGTTTCTTTTATTTTTCTTATATGTATTCATTTCATGTATTCATAACTATGTTTATACTTGTACCTATTATCTTGTAAGCGATTGACAAATCAAATAAATAAAATAAAATAGGAAACAGTCAATATAAATCGTAAGGATACAAGCGAGAAAGTTACAGTCCTACAATCACAAGTGGGAGGGGATGGGTGATGAGTGATGAGAAGATTAACAGTAATAGTAGTGCAGACTTTGTAATAGTTGAACAGTGTTGAAGGAATTATTTGTTTAGCAGAGGGATGGCATTTGGGGAAAAATGAGAGCTCGCTGATTATTTTGTAACGTTTTTGTTCTTAAAAAGGTATTTTAAAACTCAATGAATAAAGACCCTGATTTCTGATTAAATTTGGCAGCAGTTATTGGTGTGATAGAATCAGAAGATGGCTGCATGCAGCTGAGTCCTAGATCTGAGCTGGTTTTGGCAAATGTGATTAGATTTGGTAGGATTGCTCCAGAGACACCTGAACAAGTTGATCTGATTCAGCTTTCAGGCTATTGCGTATTTAATACAGTCAAATAAATCAGATTCCCTCCACAGACCATGAAACATTATGAAACTAGTTGCTACTGTCTTTTTCCAGGTTGCTGAGTCTTGCCTGCATGGTTAGAATTTCCTGGTAATCTTTCTTCCGTGACTGACCAGGTCCAAACTTGCTTAACTTTCTGGGGTCAGCCAAGGTTGGTTAGGTGTTCCCAACCGGCAAGCAAAACAAATGTGATCAACCTTAAGTCAGCTGGGAGCATTTTTGTTCATCCTTTGATGTTGTATGCAAATAAGTGCAAGTTGATGACATAATAATGGGGAATGGGGTTCCAAAATACATAATTTCTTCTACTATTGCCTTAAGACATCACAAACTGCTTTCTTAGCTAATGTACTAAGTTCAGCAGTATATCACCACGGTAACAAAGCAAACACGCTTCAGAAACCAGGAAATAGAATATTGCAGTTGGATACAGTTGAACCTAAGTACTGAAACATAAAGCTCGGGTAATGGCTTTCTTCGGATTAACTTTTCTAGGTCTTCAGGATCCCTTTCGTGATAAAAAAATATCATTACCAAAATATGAAATGCCAGGTAAGGACATTATCTAAATAAAGTTAGAAAGTTTGATTTTTTTGTTTCTTGGGATTTATTAAGAGTTGTTCGGCATGTTTATTTATGCACACTTCAAAAATTTCAAAATTTAAAACAAAAACCATAACAAACCAGAGTGGTAGCTATTAGTCATTGCAGGGAATCCATATTGTTAAAATGAGATACTCACCAACATAAACCTTACATTTGGAGCATAAGCATTGAGTATTCAATAATTTGCATGTCCATGACATGTATGAAAAGGTGGGATTTCAACAAACAAAATATCAATCCAATTATATTGGTAAAATTTTTATTCCTAGGCCCAAGGAATAACAATTTTGAAATTCTAATATTTAATGCTACCTGTACACACACACACTTATACATATATTGGTGCACTGAAATATTTTTAGTGAACAAGAAAGTGGATGAGTTTCAGTCTTCAACACAGATCTCAGTTTTTCATTGTGAATATGTTGCTATCCCTTATACCGTGTTTTCCTGAAAATAAGACCCAGCCTTATTTTCTTTTGGGCCCCAAAATAAGCACCAGGTCTTATTTTGGGGGGATGTCTTACCTGCTTACCTTAAGACTGCTGCAGCCCAGGGCTCTCATGCCCCGACACCTGTTGCTGACTTCTGTGACAGCTTGCAGACAGACGCCACATGGCTCATTGTGCCGGTGCTGCCTCTTGTGGCAGGAGGGCAGCACTAGCGTGACGCAGCACATGGTGTCCTGCCACAAGTGGCAACACCGGCGCAATGTGCCGTGAGACTTCCTGCTGCAAGCAGCGGCACCAGCGCAATGCACTGCATGGCATCCGGCTGCGAGCAGCCACGACAGCTGTTGAGCAGCGGCATGACAGCTGTCGGGGTGTGGGAGGCCTGGCTGTGGCAGTCCTAAGTTAAGTAGGTGCAGGGCTTGTGGGGCAGCTCTACCCACCCACTCCCGCCCTAGCTTAATTTTTATGCATGCACCTTGCGCTACCTTGTACAACCAGATGGTGGGATGGAGTAAGCGGGATCTGAACTAGGGCTTATTTTTGGGGTAAGCTTATATTAGGCGCGTGTAAAAATCAAGCTAGGCCTTATTTTCAGGAAAAGTCTTATTTTTGAAGAAACACAGTATGGCTACCTTCCACATTTGGACTGGTGCAAGAATCAAGGATATATATACATTACCTCAGAAAAAGTTGTGAAATTTTAGATTATGGGCCTGCCAGTTAAGTGGCTTTGTTCAATGAAAATGATACTGTATAGACCAGCTTATCTATAGTGGATCCTGTTAATTAACCACCAATTTGAGTTAATATTTCATGCACATGTGGAATAGCATGACTAAATGTAATTATAGTTTTTTAAACTCTGCAACTGGAAGCCAAGGGGAAAGGATTTTAACCAGTATTTCTCCTCAACCCATGAGTTTGCCTCCGGATTACAGGTACAAACAGGCAATTTTTCAGGTATATTTTCTGCTACTGCAGTCTGATGTATTGCATCCAGAAACATCTGAAGAGCAAATATCTATACTAGGCTTAATTTCAGACAAATATATTATCTAGTACAGCTGTTTTTCTGTTAAAATTTATGCATTCCAAAAACTTACTGCCATAATGATGCTGTAATCTTTGTTTTATAATTAACATTTTAAAATGTTTATATCATATTTAAAATGTTTATATGAAATAAACAGGTTTTCCAGGCAGTCTCTTACTAATCATTCTTTAAGAAATGGAATTATATACTGCAACTTCAACACCGTTAAGTATTATGAATAGTTTAGTATGAAAATTTTTTTGTGTAACTTGCTCTGAATCTTGTCCGAGAATTGCTTTCTTCTGGAATGACATTTTTTTCTGTCCATCTCCAGTGGGAACAAGCCCTCCCAAATTGGAACTTTTCTACCCAAAGCTCCCACCCATAGGACAATTTGGATATGGTGATGACAATGAACACCAGGGCAGCCATGAGAAATATCAAGAGGCTGTCAGACTGAAACGGCTCAAGAAATGTAGGTGAAGAAGCACCAAGAGTCAGGTTTAAATCAAAGTTTCAATAAATGCAGAAATACTCACAGCAGGAATAGAGGAACCTATGATTCACTAGAAGTTTAATCGCAACGCATCATTTGTGATCATGCAGCATATTGGCCATGGGTGAAAGCACCCCAAAATGAGGACCCCAAATTGTTGGGGACAATAAGCTGACTTTGTAAAAAATGCCACTTAATAATAAGCAGGCATATACAATGGAAGGAAGGCTATTGCTGAGCGCATTGGGTTGTATCCCAAAAATTGTAAGCTGCCCTGAGTCTCCGGAGAAGGGCGAGATATAAATATGAATTTAAAAAAAATGCCTGGAAGGGCTGCTGGGTCTCTGTTCCCCCAGGGAATACATTGCATCACAATTTACAATATACTTCAAGTCTTTTGGTTTAAGAGTAACAGCATGGATAGGGAGTACATAGTTCAAAAGCATGCTAGGTGACAATGTGGACTGAACCAGAAGAAAACCTGATGGTCCCTGGGTTTCCTGCAGTGGATGAGGAGAGCAAGTCACAAAAGCCTCACCTCGTAGCTTGGTCCTTCTGTATTCACTGCCAGCTATTTGGGTAGTATGGAAAAGAAGCAAAAACCTTCACTTTGATGTTTGTTTCCAATTAATTGATGATCAAATAATGTAGCAATCAGCTGCAATAGCCTGTAAAAAGTCTCCTTTGACTTGAGCTCAATTCCTGGTGACTTCATGACATATCCATGAAGTTCTCATGACAGAGGAATAAAAATTGTTTTACAATTGTCTTCCTCCATACCTCTCCTATTTTCTGGTAGTTTCCTATCCAAATAGTAATCAGACCTGATTATTCTTAGATTCCAAACCAGAAGAGGTCATCCAGGCACTCTCATCTTTTAAAGTTACCCATAGATACTAGGTTGAATACTAATTCTTAGCCAACAGTTCAAAATAAATGAAACCATCATATTAAGTACTAGGAAAGTATTAATGATTCCAGGCTAGGTTTAGCAAGCCTGGCAAAATATAAGAAAGAATAGCCCTCAGGTTTCCAGGGAATAATGTAGTTAAATAAGAAATAGCAGGAGGGAGAGGCTTTATTATTATTCAAATAATAAAGCCCTGCTTGGTCAAAGGCAATTCTGTTTAGAGATCCTAGCTTGCCTTGCCTACATATTTAAGCCTTTTCCTAGCAATTAGAAGATTTACTCTCTTTTCTAGACCCCAATCAAGAATACAGGGTATCACTAACTTGTGGACAAGATATTGGTTGGTGGCAACCTAAAAATCTATCAATCAAGCTAGAAGATACATTACCTTGGATAAAGGTGACAAAGCATCCACAGGTGCGGAGCCCCATGACCAAGTAAGCATTCAGTGAGCAACAAAGAATTAGTTCTTCTATCTAGTCTAAAATGGATGATCTAACTTCCTTTCCTTTATCTGAAACTGTATCAGTATAATATGTGACTTACAATTGCTCTCAGGTGTAGAAACTTCATTTTTTTAGAGAAATCTAGTTAAGAATCAGGGCCACAGTATTGGTAAGCTTCAGTTCGTAAATTTAATAATTTCATCAGTGAGCAGACCTGGCAGAGCGGAAGGTGGGGGGAGGAAGATAGGCAGGGGGGATATAGCATCTGTACCTTCAAAGAGTCATAAGTAGGTTCTTTGGGGGGCAGGGGGAGTGTCTGTCATAACTTAAAATGGTCATAAGCATGGATTACCCGCACAGAATTATAGAACAAACTTAAATTGTAGGCTAAAATAATTACATCAAAACAGATGGATTCTAGATGTGCAATTACCCTAGTCTTTCATAAGAAACTGAGAAGACCCATAGTATAATTGGATGGGACTTTGTCCCAAAATTAAGGACTTCCTGTGTTTTTTGCATGAAAGCTGAGAGAATAATGTTGCGTTCATTCTTTTAAAAGGAAACTAGACTTCTAGCAGAGCTAGAACTCTCACAAAATCAACATTGCTTATATATGTACTTAAACTAATTTAAGATTTACATGAGTATTTGTACATTGAGAAACAAAACAGCATGAAATGTACTATATTTTGCTATTGCTTAAGGCTAATGTTGGATGAGATAACACCTCAGCTCCTGCTACCTTAAACCTACATTCTCACAACCCACTCAATCTGATTACTTAACTAGTCCATTTTCCAGGTTTAGATAAGACACTTGACCATAAACTAATAAAAAGTCCAGGTTTGCACACATGGCAAGCGGCCAACCCCCCCAACTCTAGTAAAGGCCAAAATTGACCACATTTAGCTTAATATATTGTATCGTACGATCAATTCATTAGATCTAACTCATCGTGTTGTATGAATACAGCCTAAGAGGGAAAATACATACAGGACAGCATTTTTCCTGGATTGTAGCCTTGGGCTGTATATGTCTGAATTCGAGGGAGGAGATTTGGGGGGGGGGTTAGGGAGAAGCACGTCACATCAGCTATTACGAACCCCTATAAATATGCCCGATTCTTCTCACAACTAAGAAACTCAAACGTAATCCTTCTCGGGAGCAGCCCAAACCAGCAACAACTGTTTTGTTAAACCGGACCGTCAAACAACGGTCACCGAGTGCACCTGCGCGGAAGGGCCGCCAGGGGGCATAATAAGGTGCACCCGTATAGCTTGCCAATCTTGTTTCCCATCAGTATATTCTCGTGCGTGTGTACCTAGACATACACGTGCACTTTTCATCATGCTACGGTGAGATGGAGGCGCACTGCCAAAATGGGGGCGGGACGGACATTGTTTTTGAGACCTCATGACTCCCATCTCATCAGCTGTCCATGCAAGGTATCTTAAGTGGGTAGATATCTTCCTCCGGAAAGGACGCGGACTGCGGTCCAATATATCTTACCGTAGCAAATGAAGGAGTAGCTGCTGACACCGGGCTTTAAAAACACCTTCCGCCCCGATCCGACCTCATCGGCTCAGCGACTCGGAATGAGCCGAGTCGGGGCAGCGGCGGGGGACTGGAGGGTTAAGGGATCACATGACACCCGGGAGCCCTTAAAGAGGTACCGCGCCTGCGGGGAAGCTCTTCGCCCTTTGCTGGACTGAGTACGGTGACGTCGGGGGCTCGGGGGTTTAAAGACGTGGATCGCTCAAGAGCAAACTCTGTGAAATCACTTGTCTCCTTTGGATGGGATTGATTTGCGGGGTACAGTCTTCATTAGCCCAAAGGTGATTTCATTGCTCGGTGCTTAGATTAAAAAAAGTACGAAGGTATTCTGCAGAACAAATTCTCTTTCCACGGTTATATTTCGTTCTGTTAAACAGAGGTAGTGCACTTTACTGGTTCTATCTAGAGCCTAAGAACAAGAAAGGGAATTGACAGTTCCATTTGTTTTTTTGGCTGTAGGTTTATAGACTACATGGCTATCACTGATCCTCTCTTCAGCCTGTTCTGAGTCCAGGTTCCTGAAGCCTAAGAAGAAGCAGGAGAGCCCCTTGATCGGGATAATGTGTGGAATTATCGAGTTTGTTCCCTCTCTTTCTCTCCTGCAAGAGGTGGAGACTTTGTGTGTGTGTGTGTGTGTGTTTTCAATAAATCCAGAGCAGAACACAATCCAGCTTCGGTCCAGGAGGGTTGTTTTTCTTGCATTAGAAAAACATTTTCATTTATACAGTAGTAGCATGTCACTCATTACAGCAATGTTCCTTACTTATCAAACTTATGCCCCCATTGCAGTCTGATGATTTTCAGTGATTTACAGTATGTACAGTGTGGAACAACACTTAAATCTCCATGATGGCTGGGTTAAAACATTTTAATAGGGGGAAAAAGGTACAGAAAAAGATGGCATAATGCCATCTTCACCATCACCACCACCCCCATCAAATGGTTTAAGGTAGAAATGTGGACCACACCATTCCCTCTGCTTTGCTTATTTCTGGTTTACTCTGTTGAGCCAACCTACTGACAGCCAGATACTTGCTTCCCCATGACTACTATGGTCCGTGTGGTATTAACAAGAAAAGTAAACCTGGGTGTAAAATCATCTTACAAGGTGGCCATCTTTAGATAGTCAAATTGCAGGCTCACAATTTGTGTCCTTGCCCTCTAATGATTGTGTTTGCACATTCTGCTTGTTAATGGTTAAAAGTCCTTAACTTCAGCTCAGAAGCCCTAACCTGCACCATCACCTAAAAAAAAGGTAAAGTCTCTTACCTGGTAGAATAGAGGTACTAGGTGGGTCCTACATTCATTGTATTTAATGAGTAGGTAACCATGCTCAAAATTATCAATTCTTACCATAGCCACAGATAATATCATCCAATCCCAAATACTCATTTGAATCAAGCTCAGTTCCTGATGACTTCATCGACTCACCCATTTAATTGTCTTGGCAACAATATAGACATTATTTGTCCCTACCTTTCTTTTGGATTATTTTCCAAATCAGCCATATAATATTTTGGTAATCTCCCTTCCAAGGTTTACAGAGCCAATCCCACAAGTAACTTTTCCAAGATCATCTAAGGCTGAGTAAATCAGGGATTTTCAAATAGTGTTCTATATAAAACTTGATATGGTTTCCATAAGAGATTAAAGGGAGTGAGCTGGAATTCACTTGAATACAACCAAATTTCTATCACTACAAGTTTGCTTCTTGATTAGTGGTTCCAAGATTTACTTACATTTTAATTAACAGGTTTTGCAGCCTGTAAAAGTTTAATATCCCACCCCCAGCAGATATTGCTACTTAGGCACAGAAAGTTAATGACTTTTCATGTTGTTTTCAATGAAAACAAAGTGCAATTTAGTTTCAGACGTTAAAGGACAAAGGTTAAATTACAGAATGTGAGATAGTGAAAGATTTTAAAATATAAGCAACATTTCCAAGGATCGGTGTCAGTGAATTTCCATTATAGAAAATGTTAAGAACCAGCATATCTAACAGTACAATTGAGCGGGTTCAGAAGTATTTCATGAGAAAACTCTTGCACTCTTCTGTACATAATTCTCTATGCTACTAGGCTCAAAATTGTCAGTTTGGATAACTTAGAACTGCGTCGCTTGCAGTCAGACCTAGGTATTGCATACAAAA
The DNA here is from genome assembly GCA_009733165.1 of Naja naja. Lineage (NCBI taxonomy): Eukaryota > Metazoa > Chordata > Lepidosauria > Squamata > Elapidae > Naja > Naja naja. The sequence goes on from CM019149.1 coordinate 163,359,805, forward strand.
TTATATGTAGTAATGTTTTACCTGTAAATGACTTTTTTTGTTTTAATGGCAGTAATACGCACGCTAACAACTGCTTTAAGCTCAATGTAAATTGTTCTAAATTTGACGTAAAAATATTTCTGTAATAGTTGTCAAAGTCTGGAATGCTCTACGTGATTCAGTTGTTTCAGCTACAAATTTCCAGTTTCAGTCACAAATTGACTTCCATGGACCTTACACCATACTTATGTGGTTAGAGGAGGGGGTGTGCTTAAGTGCACTAACATGCCTATCATCCCTGTCATTGTATTTTCATTCTTTTATTCTTGTTCTCATTTTTGTTTGACAAATTCTAATAAATAAATAAAAAACATCAGTTTGCTATCACAATTCTGCACCCTTGTTGCCAGCCAATCTTCAATACAGCAATATTATTCACTCATCTCAGCTTTAACACTATAGGCTGAGGACAGGATATTGTAGAATTTCTCTCATTTTTATTTACTGTGTTTTTCTGTTATTTGCCTATTGGGGTATAGGCTGTACAATCACTAATTCATACATACATCTTTCCCAGTTAGCAGATTAGCATAAACTATGTACATTTAATTTCCCACCTGCACTCACAAATAACTGCCTTAAACCATATTAATTGTATAAGATATGAATTAATATGATGGCTTTGATAAGAGATGTCCATTTTGAGATTTTTTTTTTGGCTATTCATTTTATTTTTTGAATTGTTTGCATCTTTAAATACAGCTGTAAAAGAGAAACAACCATCTCGCATATAATCCTGTAAGTGATTTAAATATGTGGACTTAATCTGTTAGGGCAGGGCTGTCAAACCAACGGCCCATGCAGTGGTGGGATTCAATTTTTTTTACTACAGGTTCTGTGGGCATGGCTTGGTGGGCATGGCAGGGGAAGGATATTGTAAATCTCCAGTCAGAAGTGGTATTTGCCGGTTCTCCGAACTACTCAAAATTTCCACTACCGGTTCTCCAGAACTGGTGAGAACCTGCTGAATACCACTGCCCAAGGGCCAAATGTGTCATGCTCTGGCCACGCCCACACCTGGCTTAGCAAAGGGGGGGGGGAATTGTGATACATCACGTGACACCTCCATGATAGGAATTTGACATCCCTGGGTTAGGGCCAGGGGTGTCAAACTGGCAGTCCACAGGCCAGATGTGTCACGTGCAGGCCACACACACCCCAGCTCTGCAAAGGTAAAGAAATGTCACAATATGTCATTTGACATCACAGTATGGCAAGTTTGACACCCATGGGTTAGTTTTTAAAATGGAGGCATTTTCATTTTAAAATATTAATCTTCACAAACTGATGTCCTCTCTACAGAGATGGGTCTACAATATAATCCTCAGCTTTCATGACCACCAGATGGATTGACTGAGTTTTTTGATCAACATTTTAATCGTATTTGATAGGAAAAGCTCTTAAAACTGGGGATGGGAGTGCAGGCAGGAGTTACTGCAGCTATCCTCCCCCATCAATCTCATTAAAATATGTCCATCTTCCCAAGGAAAGAATGTGTACACATCCTCTAAATATCAAGTTTTCTTAAATTGTTTAAAATTGTTTATGACCAATTACCCAGTAAATATTGTCCATAATGGCTATGCTTTTGAGGCTGAGAGACGATCTGCTTAAGATCCCATCCCATCACCATGTGAGATGAAGCAACATTGTGCAGGAGGCAGGGCTCGGGTTTGGCCTTTGCATGAGGGAAGGTAAGAATATTGGCTCCACCAAGACTAATTAGTCAATCTGCTCAAAATGGCCTCTTTTAACAGGGCTTTCAAAACTTTAGAGCCTATGAGCAGTGAAGGATTGCCATCCTCTTCATTTGAAACTGTTTTTTATCATGTTGCACAGGTAAATTGAGATTGCATTTCAGTTTTGGGAACCACCATCACGTAATTGCAGTGGCATATTAAAAGAGTAAAACAAAGCAAGAAGCTTGTTAAACTTTACCCAACTTGCTTTGTCCTTCAGCTATTAACACCCAGGGAACTGCAGCCGCCAAACATCTCCAGTGCATTACAGGTAGTCCTTATGACAATTGAGCCAGTTATGTTTTACCCCGTTGTATGACCTTTTGTACCACAGTTAAGTGAATTACTGCAGTGGTTAATAGTAACATGGTTAAGGATACAGCAACTGTCATAAAGATGAGCCAGTTGCCAAACCTCTGAATTTTGATCCAGTGACCACGGTGCTGCACCGGGTTGTGTGAAAAATAGCACTTTTTTTCAGGGATGCAGCTTCAGTCACTAAATAAATGGTTGCAAGTTGAGGACTATCTGTATTTAATAAGAAGTCTCATTACATTCAAATGTGCTTTCTCGCACAGAGGCACACATGGCATTGCAACTTAGGGCTTCTTAATTGCATGACAAAACTAGTAACAGTATGCAATGATGCCAGTCCAATGAAATCATACAATGTTTAATATTGCCCTCTCCCTGCTCATGATTCCATTCTTGGGCAGGTGTATATTGTGTGTGTGCATAGGACAGAGGGAAGCTGAGATGATGGATAAGTAGACACACTGAAATGCACTAGACAGAATAAAAATGAAGCAGTGTAATATAAAGTGATCTTTAATATATAATTTATATATTGTAATATATATATATATATATATATATATATATATATATATATTACAATGTATATATATACACAAACCAAAAAAGTACCAAATAAGTACCATAATCACCTACTCCACAAGGTTGAGCCATTTTAGCATCAACTCTAAATGGAGTAAGGAGATATGGGCAAAGATGCTTTTGTCACACCATTCACTTTTCTCCTCCTGCAGAGTCTGTCATCAAGATGGGCACTAGTATCACAGAGACTATGCTGAGGGGTGATTGCCTTCCGTTAAAAAAAAAATCTTTTAAAAATTGAAGCAATGAAAGAGATTTTTAAACCAGCAATTTAAAATGGTCACCATCTCTCCAGCTTGCTTAAAAAAAACCAAAACACCTTCATATCAATTTTTTTTTTCGCCCTCATCTGCTTTAGAGAAACAGAAATATTACATTACCTTACCATTTCATTGCTTGGATTTCCTATTACCTGCCACTTCTGATAAAAGAATTGACACCCCACCACACCCACCCTTGGTTCAAAAGTGTCAACATTGATGGGGGGAGGGGGGGCAGGGAGGGAGGGAGTCTGCAATGTGCCAATTTGTAGACTCAGCGGAGACAAGATCAAAGCAACCTTAGCTGAGCCGATATGTTAAAAAAAATGCTGCAGCCAGTAAAATCCAGAGCTGTTATGAGAAAGAGTTCCTTCGGGCAGGAGGATCAAAAGAATGATATCGTATCTCTTCAGGGAAAAAGGAAAGTTGCAGGCACCATGGAGATTACAATCATACCCTCTCCATAAAGGAGAAAACAAAGGCAAAATAAAAAATAGAAAAATAAAGCCACAAAACTGAAGCAGGCTTCATGTCTTCATCATCCGGCAAGTCTCCTTCCCACTATTGGAGTTAATTCAGTAATCAGTAGAAGAAATAGTTTTAGAATTGAGAGTCATGCAGTACCAAATCCCACTAAGTGCAAAATTTCCATCGCTGGATGGAACCCTTTTTGTCGTGTGTGCTTCCCCAAACAAAACAAACATTTTTTATTTATTTTTACTGCAATACTCAAGCTTAATTTCTCCGATCTTCCAGCAATCTTTGGACAGAGAGAACCCCAGGGCCCACCCACATCTGCAGCACCAAATTCTCCCCAATTTACACTAGTGTGTAACACTGGCTCTTGTTGCTGGTTTGTAAGCCCTTTCCTCTTCCCTTCTCCTCTCTTCCAAGGCCAGGGAGGACCAATTCAAGGACATCTCAATCCTGGACTGTTCAATGCAAACATTGCAGTTCCCCCCCCAACCTATAAAAAAATGACAGGAAGACCATAGGATAGGAATTTAGAAGAAAATTGTAGGTGGATGGGAAACAGCTGTAACCGAAGTCCCACATGGAAGGAAGAAGTGTCCTCCACACTTAGGAACTAACAATTGTCATTTCTTTTCTTTTGGGGGCTTCCTGCAGAAAGTGAAACAAGGTAAGCCTATCAAACCACTTCCTCCAGTCATAGGTCAACCTCCTCCTTTTGCTCTTCCATAAGGTGGGATTATGTCTTTCTCTGCCTATTTTGGAAAGGCAGGGCTGGCAGAGAAAACAAGCTGCCTCACCCCACAGCTTTTCTTTGGTATCAAAGCCAGAGTCTCGAGGTCCCTTTTTCTGAAGCATCTCAAACCTCACCCTTCTTTCCTCCCAGCTGTTTGGCAAATAAGAACTGTACCCCTCCCTTCCCCGAACAACCACCCCTTCCCAAGAAATACGCATTCCTGAACTTCACAGTGACAAATGTGTGTGCACGTGTGCAAAAAACAGACTAAGCGGGTGTTGCTGTGAGAGATGCGATGTTCTAATGCGACGTTCAATAGGCATTTTGAGGGCAAGCAGCATTGATGAACTTCCCAAAGTTGTGGTAAAGTGCCACCAGCAAGAGAAATATGGCCTCTTTTCAAGAGCCTCTAAGTAACTTTGGGGAGAGGCTAGTGGGAGGAACAGCCCTCTTCAGAATGAAAGTGATCCAGAGATTTATAAATTGGTGTGACTTTTAACCACTGCCGTAGCTTCCCCTCACCAGATTGTTTGGTCAATGCTAGGAGAAGAGTAAGTTCTACAAGAATGAGTTTGTTTTCCTGATCCCAAAGAAATGGGCCCAGCAGAGGGAGGGGCACTCCAAATTAGGCTTTGCTCCCAATAAATAAAAAATAAGTCTCTTAAGGGGCAGAGTGATAACACCCATCTTCTCTTTGTCAACACCGTCGAGGATGCCATGATAGAAACATAAGGGCTCTCCTTTCTAGAAGTTTGGTTCTAAAATTCAGATCAAACAGAGAGAACCGATCAACCCCGTGGCTGCTTAAGCCCAGCTTAAAAGTTTCCTTGGTTCCAAAGGTTCTTGCTAACTGGTAGGGCCTCCATTCAAAAAATAGGTAGTCATCTCGCCTTTGCCCTTGACTTTGATGACTCCACGGCACTCCAACTGATAACCTTTGGCAGCTAATACCTGATAGAGGTCAGTTGTCACCTGGGGGGGGGGAGGAAAAAGCAGGGACAAAAATTCTTAGTAATCAGCCAAAGAAATGAGTCTAAGAGTCTCAACATTTCTACCAAGTACTTCTTCACCATATAGCCATGAAATTCATTATCGCAAGATAAAGATGCAAAAATCAAAGCACTTTCATCTTAATCAAATCTAAAACTACAACAATAGCACTTAGACTTACATATAGCTTCACAGGGCTTTTACAGCCCTCTCTAAGCCGTTTACAGAATCAGCCTACTGCCCGCAACAATTTGGGTCCTCATCTTACCGACCTTAGAAGGATGGAAGGCTGAGTCAACCCTGAGCCGGTCAGGATCAAACCCCTGGCAGTCAGCAGAATTAGCCTGCAGTACTGTATCCTAACCACTGAGCCACCACAGCTCTTAAAACTATAAAACTACAGGTAGTCCTTCACTTACAACAGTTCATTTAATGACTGTTCAAATTACAATGGCATTTAAAAAGTGGCTGTTTTTCACAGTGACAACCTTTCCAGCATCCCCACGGTCACATAATCAAAATTCAGACGCTTGGCAACTGGTTCATATTTATGACCGTTGCTGTGTCCCAAGGTCATGTGATCTCCTTTTGCGACCTTCTGACAAGCAAAATCAATGGGGAAGTCAGATTCACTGAGTAACTGGGCTACTAACTTATCAACTGCAGCAATTCATTTAACAACTGTAGCAAGGAAGATCGTAAAATGGGGCAAAACTCACAAATTTCTCACTTAACAACAGAAATGTTAGGCTCAATTGTGGTGTAAGTAGAGGACTACCTGTATATAGGTAGCTGCATCCTGTCACTGCCTTTCTAAATTCAAATGAGTATTTTCCTGGGACAACACAGCTGTCACGTGAATCCAGGAAAAAGTGTGGTTTCCTTAAGCAGCTGCTGATTCATATAGTAAAGGTAAAGGGTCACCTCACACAAATGTGCTAGTCGTTTCTGGCTCTAGGGGGCAGTGCTCATCTCCGTTACTAAGCCAAAGAGCCAGAGCCGTCCGAAGACATCTCCGTGGTCATGTGGCCGGCATGACTAAATGCCAAAGGCGCACAGAATGCTGTTACCTTCCCACCAGAGCGATCCCTATTTTTCTACTTGCATTTTACATGCTTTTGAACTGCTAGGTTGGCAGAAGCTGGGACAAGTAATGGAAGCTCACTCCATTACGCAGTGCTAGGGATTCGAACTGCCAAACTGCCGACCTTTCTGATCGACAAGCTCAGCGTCTTAGCCACTGAGCCACTGCATCCCTTCGATTCATACAGTAAAGGCCTCCAAACTAGATCCAAATAAGAGCACACTTATTTTTATCTTCAAAGAAACTGCTGGCCCCGGTTAAAAGACCATTTTCTAAAATAAAAATCAATGTGATGCTTGACTTTTTACAAAATCCCATCCAATTTTTTTAAAAAAGGTACTTTGCAATTAGCATGAGTTTGAATAATGCAATATTCAATTTAGTGCAAAAATGTATTTTAAGATTAAGTAGTGATCATTTTGTTCATGATGGGAAAATGGTCACCCCATAACTGGTCTCACCTGAATGCGGTCAGGAACGCCAGTGCTGTCCATACGGCTAGAAACATTTACAGTGTTGCCCCAGATGTCGTATTGTGGCTTTCGGGCTCCAATCACACCAGCCACTACTGGCCCAATGTTTAGTCCTAGAAGGGAGGAAAGAATCTCAAAGGTCAGAATGAAACAACAACTTAAATGCATTGCAACCCCTCTTTTCCCTCTTGCTACTACCAAGACTTTAACTGACCAATTTTCATTTGGAAATTATTGAAAGAGTGTTCATTGATATATTTCATCTGCTCCATCAGCCTCATGGCATAGTCAGCCAGTGCAGTGATGTGAGAGCGCCCCTCTCGGTCATAGGTGCTATCGTTCAGCCCTGATGCTGCCATGTAAGTACTTCCAATTGTCTTGATCTTCTCCAGCTGTCTGAATGGTTCGTCACTGATGATCTACAGACAGGAGGAAGGATCATGCCATTTAATATTATGAAGAGCATTATTATATCACCGTTTAAAATATTCTCAAATAGGCAGAAACTTGGCCCTGCTCCCAAAATTGTTTCCTATGCTCCTGGTACAGGGTCAACAAGACAGGGCAAACTTTATAAATGGGCATCTTTCTCAGCCTTGGAAACCTTTGCATAGATTGTAGCAGTGCCTCTCCCCATAGCAGAGTAGAGGACTACCTGTATTATAGGTAGCTGCATCCTGTCACTGCCTTTCTAAATTCAAATGGGTATTTTCCTGGGACTGCACAACAGTCAAGTGAGTCCAGGAAAAAGTGTGGTTTCCTTAAGCAGCTGCTGATTCATATAGTAAGGGGAGGCACTGCTACAATTTATGCAGGCACAAGCCTTCCCCTTTGAAACTCCTGGACTGTTAGACCTCCTTCAATTCCCTGGGCTATCAGCAGTGCATAACTCTGAAGGTTACTGCCAATAATCTTGTCCCAAGCAGTTCAGGGCTAAAAACAAGACCTGACTGATCCTGCCAGGAGCCGTGTGGTGGCGCAGTGCTTAGAATGCAGTATTGCAGGCTAACTCTGCCCACTGCCAGGAGTTCGATCCTCCCCGGCTGAAGGTTGACTCAGCCTCCCACCCTTCCAAAGTTGGTAAAATGAGGACCCAGATTGTTGGGGACAATATGCTGACTTTGTAAGTCACCCAGAGAATGCTGTAATGCACTATGAAGCAGTATATAAGTCTAAGTGCTATTGCTAGTGCTGTCACAATATCCTAGAACAGAGTTCCCCAACCTTTCCAGGTTGGCGTCCCGGATTGGAGATGGAGGGAAGGGGGAAAGAGGGGATGGTTTTGTGGGAGGGGCAGCTGTGCACGCACAAGCACGAACGTGGCCCCAAGCACCCGCAATGCTCGCATGAGGACCCCCTGCGACACTCACATGAGTGGGGCACAAGCCCATGACGCTTGTTTGAGTGGGGCTGAGTGCACACACCAGTTGGCCACTCACACGGCCTGGTTGCAAATAAGCCACGGATCTGTAGTGGGCTATGGCCCACAGGGTGGGGACCCCTCGCCTAGAACAACTGAAGAGAACATGTTGAAAAAGGGCAAGTGCAGCCTTTGAATAGTCAGGCTGAGAATTCTGATGGAGTTACCTGGACTGCAAAAATCTAAAGATCAGCAAGGAGCACAGGTAGGCCTCTACTTACAGCTATTTGTTTAGTGTCCATTCATCAGGCAGTGAAAATGTGATCCTCACACTTATGACCATCACAGAGAGAAACTCATACACACACTATCCTTCATCAAGATGACTTGTTACTTTTAATAAAATCTGTTGCAATGCAGAGCACATTCTGCCACAGATAGGTCTCCAGCAGACCCATGCAGGTAAGAGATAATTATTTCTTAGAATCAAAAATTCTTGATCCTTTAAAATTTTCAGGGAGAATTTTTTTCTCTATTTACAACTTTGAAGATTTATATTCATATTCAGACAGCTAGCTTCTGTGCCCTATGTTTTTCTATCAATCAAGGTTATCTAAATTCACCTGACAACTCAAGTTATTTAGTGGACCAACTAGATTTACATTACATCTTTTCCGACATGTAATGGCCACTGAATGTTGGCTACCAGACCACTTCAAGCAACTTAGATTCATTCTGTAGTTAAAAGTGAGTGAAGAAAAAGTATACTAAGGAATATAGTTACAGGATTTGTAGTCTGCTAAGTCACAGTTTGTTTAACCAGGGTTCAGTCTAGAGATGGGAATGCCTGGGGAAAAATGGAAAAATTGGGGGAAAACCAGGGTTTTTTCTGACGTTTCCCTCCCCAAAATGATAGGGGGGGAATCCTTCAGTCCAATTAGCTGAGTCTATAAACAATTCTTGACAAACCACAACATCTGAGTCCACATAACACCCAAACCAAAACATCTTGGCTTAATGAGATGTATGAAGCCAGTCACTGTTGGATTCACCAGCATTCACTTTGCAGGTTTCTGCTGCTGTAAATAGCATATAATGGAAGGAAATCACCCATACCATATTATAACATGATCTTTCTATTTTTCTTTCAAGGCTCTGCAGATGTTGTTGGACTACAACTCTATAATCTGTCTCATCAACTATTGCCATACTGCTTACAGCTACTGGGAGTTGTAGTCAAGCAATGCCTGAAGGGCCATGTCATGCCACTTCCTGAAAAACTCAGACTTTTTACCCCACTGAGTTTTAGTGCCTTCCATTTTCCAATCTTCTAAAAACACACTCACCTCATCAAAGTCAGCAATGATCTCGTTGAGCAACCGAAGGCATTCAACACCCTCATTGTTGGCTTCCAGCTCCACGTAGAACTCAGAGAAATTGCTGATCGAGGCAAACATGACAGCTACACATTCGCATGACTGGTGGTACAGCTCATCATTGAGGCGTTCCCGTGCCAGAAAGTGAGCTGCCACATCTTTGGGCAAGATATTGTGTAATAGCCGACGATTATAAGCCTGCAGCTCTTCCATCTCTTCCTTCTCACCTGTAGCCTGGGAGAAATCAGGTCATCCCTTATGCAGGTGTTAAACAGAAGGCAAATCTTAACATAGAAATAGATCATCTTGGGACTTACAAGTGGATCAACAAGAATTCCTGGTTCTAGTAGTCACAAAATGCTAGCTATCCTTTTGAAGAAATAAAATAGATGGCTGGATAGGCTAAACTGGATTTCTGCACAGAAGGAGAGTTTGGTTCATTTAATTTTAGTGTTCATTTTTCAAAAGTCTAAAGATACTATAATGTACCCTGTCCATCCTGAGTTATACAATCTTTGTAATTTATTCATGTTCAATACATGCAAGATTAATAGGAAGCACAGTCCCATTTTGCAAATGCTTCAAAAGACCAAGTTGAATTCTGCATCATATAAAATTCTGTACATTTAGCTTTTAAATACATATGTATGTTTACATATATCTGGATTGCATCTGTTTCCTCAGAAATAACTTAATGAGATAAATTGATTTTCCTCAATCTGACAGTCTCTGTCACCACCATATACCATAGTTATTGTCCATATTAGTTGAGGATAATGAGAGTTGTAATACAGTATTTCAAATATTCATTTTGTTCTGGAATATCCATTTAATTTTTAATAGATGTTCATCTTTTGAATCGCCAGAGATTTAGAAATTAATATGGGAACATATTATTATGTACTCTGTGTACTCTTGGAATCACAAAAAATTCACCAAAAAATGACATTTTTCTTTCAATTGTACAGGTAATCCTTGACTTACAACCACAATTTTGACCAGAATTTCCATTGCTAAACAAGGCAGTTGTTAAGTGAGTTGTGCCGAATTTTACAACCTGTTTTGCTACAGTTGTTAAGCAAATCGCTGAGGTTAACTGAACCATGCTGTTGTTAAGTGACTCTGACTTCTCCCATTGACTTTATTTGTTGGAAGCCAGCTGGCAAGAACGCAAATGGCAATCCCCTGACCCGGATACTGCAACTGTAAAAAATACATGTCAGTTGCCAAGCGCCTGAGTTTGGATCACATGATTGTGTGGATGCTGTGATGGGCATAAGTGTGAGGATCTGTGGTAAGTCACTTTTTTCAGTGCCTTTGGAACTTTGGTCAGTCACTAAATGAAGGGTTGTATTTCAACAACTACCTGTACTACAGAGAAGTTATCTCTGTATCCATAAGTCAACAAGAACTTTTCTGCTAGGAGTCTTGAAAAAATGTAGACTGCATTTAAGCCTTCCATTAAGCAGATAACAACCAAACTCAATGTAAGTTATTTTAGTTATATAATAAGAAAGGAATAATATATTTGCAAGACTGGGTGCTACTTGAGGATTTAAAGTTTCTGTCTCACCATGCTTCAGTCAAATGTTTCAAGACCAAACCAGAATTTTCCAGAGACTTTATATCTCAGATAACTGGTATCTACAGGGTTGGATGTTGTACAACAATGGTCCCCAACCTTTCCAGCTCTGCAGATCGGCGGTGGCAGTGGCAGAGGCAGTCATAGCGGCCGGGTGGGGAGCGGGGATGGTTCCATGTAAGGGCACCCACCATTTGCACAAATGGAGTTTCGCATGCTCACTGTTCGCCCGCCACTTGCACAGCTGGTTCCCAACGGGCCGTGGCCCAGTACCCTTGGGGACCCTTGTTGTACAACTACATTGTTAAGAGCTTGTATGGCAAAGTATAGGCAATAGGATATGAGAAGATGGGCTGGGCAGCTAACCTTCTCCCTGACTACTACTGATTAAAAACTCTAAGGCTCTTTCCTCTCCAGACTCTGACAATGAGAAGAAGGAATGTTAAATAGGAATGGACAAAAGACAAGAGCCAACCACAAATCTGGGTATTCACCAATACTACAAACTCTCTCTTGCAACTTGTTTTCAGAATCTTTACTTTTTCTCCAATACCTGTTGTTTCCAGAGAAAATCAAGGCGCGCTGTTGATTCGACTTGTTGGGCATGAAGATAGAGGGCCAAAGCAAAAAGCAACAGGATAACAGGTGTCATGTACTGCAGAGCTACTTTCTTCTGTGAAGAACTACTAAATTAAATTGAGAGAGGCAGAAAACAAGAGAGTAGAGAAAAAACACAAAGTACTTTTCACTTCTCATGATCCTAACAACTCAGGGGTTTACCCCACAATCTTTGCCACTCCAACTCTATCAGCCCCCCTAATTACACTGTTGCCAGCTGGCCTTAGATGCTATATTTGAGCCCTTTCCAATCTGATGTAGTCCAGACTAGTTAGGAACAGGAAGACACAGAATCCTCAACCAGATCAAGTTTCAGTCCAAACAAATCTAGGAGGTAACACATGGGAAAAGGAGCCATGTGCAGAAAGGCAGGAGGTGCCCTGAAAGAATTAATAAGAATAAACATAAAGTAATATGAATCTTGAAAGACCTGCACTGGTTCTTAGTTGCTCATCAGGTACCATTTAAGGTGTTAGTAGCAACCTTTAAAGCCCAAAATGGCTTACAGCCCAGCTATCTAAGGTATTGCCTCTCCTATAGCCAATCTGTGTGGTTATTTAGTCATCAGGAGTGGCCATCTTGGACACATCTACTTGACTAAAGCTTCTCTTTCTATAAATTGGAGAAGTCTTTCTTCTCAATTGCTCCCAAGCCATGGAGGGTGCTCCCTTGGGAACTGTGTTCGTTCCCTATCTTTCTCAAGTGTCTAAAGAAACATTTTTCCAAATTACCCAAAATTTAACACTGTTATTCTCAACTTTTTGTTATCTTTTTTAGTCAGCCACCTTGAGGGTTCATTGAAGCAGAAAGGTAGGATACTGGTCAAAATCCTCATCATCATGAGGATGTTTTATTTTCTAATCCTCTTCTTGACCACAAAACCTCTGCCATATCTCTTTAATCATCATTCCTCACTTAAAGCATTTCCAAAGTTAGTGTACAACTGCAGTTGTTCACTGTAGTCCCTTGATACAATTTGCTTCTCTTCCCTTCTGTTATATTAAGTCCCTCTGAGCACTCCATTCATTTTAAATTTAGATTTGCAAGATCCTCTGGATATGAATTTATCTTGTCCTTCTGCTACTTAAATAATATCATCAGTTTTGTCTTGTTGTGGTAGAACAAGCAAGACTCATGGAAACCCAAAACCAGCATGAGTCAAAACAAGGAGCATAGGCAAAATGTCCCTGGTCATCTGTTCAGTTCTAATGCTCAGGGGAGTAATGCTTTTTTGTTCTAAGAGCATTAACTTCCAAGCATGCTTTACAAAACTTTGCTGATACTTTCACTGGTTTCTGAAACTTCTCTACCCATCTCTTTCTCCCTACCATCAATCCTCAACCCCACCCCGCATTTAGTCCACATCCAATTCCTACTCACCAGGGCTGAGTCTCATTGAAAGCTGGCCTGTTTTGGAAAAGAGAAAAGAAGACATTTTAGAAATAGTTCTTAATGAAGTCTGAATTATTCTGGTCTCTTTTCCTTTGTTTAATAAGAGGGGACTCCAAACTTGGCAGCTTTAAGATCAGTGGACTTCAAATCCCAGAATTCTCCAGCCAGCCATGCTTGAAGTTGAGGTCCACCAGCCTTAAAGTTGTCAAGTTTGGAGATCCCTGATTTAAAAAAAAATACTTTCAGATAAGAGATTATATTTAATTGCAAGATTTTGAAGGTTCACTGTGACACAAGGCACACAAAGCTTAAGTCAACTTCTGAATGCCAACCTTCTAATTCCAAGACAGGCTTCGTTTTTTCATACTTTATAGTCTTCCACAATCCCACTGTTCTTTTTCTTGGGCAGCCAGAAGCATTTCACGGATTTGCCCCATTAGTTTTCCCTGCCTTCACAACCTCATCTATTGAATGCTTCCACTTTATATGTGAAGTTATGTCACAGGTTAATTCTGTCTATTCCCACATTTTATTTTTCAAAAAACCCTAACGGAGATCCCTAAATGTACAGTCTAAAGATGGAATCAGTAGCTTTTCTTAAAGCAATGAGTATCGTGTGTTGTGTTTTACATAATACCATGGCTGAAAAACATTTTAAGGATAATTACAGTCAGATTGATGTTCCCCTATTCCTTGAGGAATTCAAGGCAGCATTTGTACTAGTTCTTCTTCCAATGTCTCCTCAGAACAACCACCCTGTGAAATAGGCTGAGCTGAGAGAAAGTGGAATGCCCAAATAATTCAGAGAGTTTCTGTGGCTGACAGTGGATCTGGAACCTAAGTCTCCCCCATGACAGTCAACCCCACTGATTCAGAACATCACATCTACCACTCTACACTTAGCCACTAGCCACTACACCATGCTGATTCTCATGTGAAAACAAAAATATTTAAAAAGATTCCGGTGATTTAATTTAAATAATTAAATAAGAATCATACAAATTTTGGAGGTCAGCAGGTGCCATCTCCTGCTGCAAAAGCCACAATTGCAACCTCCTATTCAGAGAAAACCATCACTTACGGAGAAAAGAGATGAATATTCTTTCTTCTTCTTCTTCTCCTCCTTCTTCCAGTGGACAAAAAAGTCAAAGATATGCATGTGGGCAGAAAGGGTAAATCCTTCACTCTGAATTTTTGTGTGTGTGTGTGTGTGTGTATTCAGTCCAAAGGGATAAGGACCCATACATGGAGTAGCATTTATGTAGTGCACTGGAGAAAGTTTATACAAATGTGGCTTTTGGGCCTTCAACTATCCAGAGGCTGTCTTTCAGGATGCTATCTATTTCTCTCCCCTTGTTCCAGGGGTCTAGGACTTTCAGGAAACCTAGCTGGGTTTGCTCAACATGCTAACTGGGTCAAAGCCACATTGTGTGAACACCACAATCTAGTAAAAGTAGGACATCTAGAAAGGCAAATCAATCTTCTAAGAAAAAGAAGGTTAGGTAGGGAGCACTTGAAGAAGACAGACAGAACTCACTGGCAGAAAACCACAAAACACAGCCCTTAACACTGAATGACTGATGGATTGCTCCACCCACAGTCCACCTACTGCTGCCTGCCTGGCCAATCAAGAAGCGCTATTCATTGCCAATATAATGCTCTTAAGGAACATCAGGTGCATTTTTTTTTAAAAATGAGAGCATTTCCCTGCATTTGAGAACATACTGATAAAAGCAGGGCTAGGGGGGACATGATAGCAATATTCCAGTATTTGAGAGGCTACCACAAAGAGGAGGGGGTCAATTTATTGACCAGAGAGTAGGGCAAGAAACAATGGGTGGGAACTAATCAAGAAGAGAAGCAACCCAGAATTAAGGAGAAACTTCCTAACAGGGAGGACAATTAACCAGTGGGACAGCTTGCCTCCAGAAGATGTAGGGGCTTCATCACTGGAGGTTTTGAAGAAAGGACTGGACAGCCACTTGTCTGAAATGGGATAGGGTCTCCTGTGTGAGCAGGGCATTGGACTAAAAGACTTGCAAGGTCCCTTCCAACTCTATTCTGATTGGTTGAAAAGACGGTACTATATTATCATTACATCTAGTACTAACACTTTTGTAATAATTTCCAATGCTAGATTCAAGATGTCAAATCTAATAATGGGAGAGGTGGTCCTTGTTAACAACACTTGTTCAGAAACCATGCAAAATTAGAAGGGCACTGAATGAGTGACGGTTATGACCAGTCTTCAAAGTTCTGGCCTTTCCAGAACCTCTGAAGTCATGTGATCATGATCTTTGGCAATTAGCTCACACGACAGTTGGGTTATCCTGCAACCACAAGATTGCAATTTGCAACCTTCCTTGCTGGTTTCCCACAAGCAAAGTCAGTGGGGAAGCTGGCAAGGAAGGTCACATGTTGCTTGGGTAAATCCAGCCTTGGCCAGCCCTCCCTGGCCGATTCTGCACCTTCCTCCACCCAACAGCAACCATCCAAGCCCCACTGCACTTGCACCATGCCTCCCCTATAACTCGCACCACTTCACACATTCCGGAACAGCCAACTCTGGTTGCACTGCATTTACACTGCATGTTGTCCAGTGTTCTCACACCTTCTCCCACACCATGAGCCATTTCCCTGCCTGTTTGCCTGCTTGCAAACTAGTTAGGACTTGCTTTGGCTGTGGAAGCTGGCAGAAAGTTGCAAGGTAGTGCTTACTTAATGACCTGCAATCTTCACTAAATGATGGCAATAGGGAATGTGGGGATTGCTGTTGTTAAGTGATGTCAGGCCACGGCATTGTACTTTACAACTGCCTTACTTGGCAACAGAAATTCCAACCCCAATCGCTGTCATAACTCAAGGACTATCTGTATAGAAGAATTATAGGGAACCACCACACCCACCCCAAAATCTTGAGAGGTGTTTGAGGCATGACTAAAGACTGAGATTTTTCCCACCCCTGGAGAGAGAGAGGTTCTTACAGAGCATTAGTGGCCACCAGCAAGTCATAGTTGTCAAACAGCACGCCCTGTGGGCCCTCAGCCAGTACCAGGTACACCACCTCCATCGTCACCAGCAGCGCCAGCTTCCTAAGGCTACTGATGTGCAGGAAGACGGAAGAGGCCAGCAGACTCAGCAACACCGAGTAAGTGAAGTACTAAAAGGAGGAAAGGATAGAGATTTGTAAGGACAAACCCGGATGTGGTCCCAGAAGTCCCACAATCACTCCCTCAAAGCGTTCGCCAACCCTGTTTTCTCCCCTGAAATGAGACATGCTAACAACTAATCACAATGGATGTTATAAATCTCCTCCTTCAGTATCAGAGGCAAGAGGTTAATAAGCACCCAAGTTGCCAGGGGAAATTGGCTCTCTGATTCCAGCATAGCCAGCCAAATGATGGAGGCCGACTTTTACCGTTTAGCAACAGTTCAGATCTCCTATCCAGCAGGCCTCTTATCTCTTACTCTCCCTCCTGCTTCCACCAACACATTTCCCCATTCCAAACTCAAGCAACCTTCATGGCCTAGAGAGGCCAGTCCACCTATCAACGAACTTCCGGGAGGGCAACATGGAGTGAAGGAGGAAGGAGACAACCCTCAGAAAGAAAATGCTCCACATCGCTGCACACAAAGCTTGACATCCTCCCTTGTGCCCTACCCAAACCCCATTTTCCACACTGAAGCCTTCTCCGATGCACATACCTCAGGGAAACTGCAGGTCAGGTCATCCTTCCCTTGGCAGGGTGGAGTGTCTGATGCCAAGGTATAATTGAGAGCATGGAGATAACAGGGGTCTACTGTAGACGGAGTAACGTTGTAGAATCTAACCACACAGTCTTGGAGCCGGATCCGACTGCAAGCAAACTAAAGGGTAGGGTAATTCAGCTAAGGAACTGCTGCTCAATGGTTCTAGAACCCCCTGATCCCTACTGTAACTGGGTCTTTGACAAATCCCTGAGGCTCTAGGGATGCAGACAGGTAATAAAGAGATTTGATAGGGATTTGAAACTGCTGCTCACAGTGTCCAGAGTCCTTTCCTCAGCTTTCCCTTACCATTTGGGAATTCTGATAGTTTTAATACCAACATATGGGGATGATACAGATTTAGGGAAATATTTATTTATTTATTTATTTATTTATTTATTTATTTTAATTACATTTATATGCCGCCCTTCTCCGAAGACTCAGGGCAGCTTACAATTTTTGGGATACAACCCAATGCACTCAGCAATAGCCTTCATTCCATTGTATATGCCTGTTTATCACTAAGCAGCATTTTTACGAAGTCAGCTTATTGCCCCCAACAATCTTGGGTCCTCAATTTACCTACCCCGAGAGGATGGAAGGCTGAGTCAACCTTGAGCCTGGTGGGATTCGAGCCTGCACTAATTGCAGGCAGCTGGAACTTAAGTGCTAGGCATTTAACAGCCTGCACCACCAAGGCTCTTCTGCATAAGGCTTCTTGGTTTTTTTTCTTGGCAAACAACGTTTTACATAATTTTAAGAAATCTTCAGTGCAATCAGAATCTTTGATCAGAAAACTAGCAGAGCAAGAAAAACAAAATGTCTACCACCCCTCTGTTCAAAACCTAATGAAATGGAATATGCAAAGTCCTAACAGTGCTAAGTCCTAGTATAGTTTGCTTGAGGGGATACACAAAATCTGCCAATTGTGGTTTGTAAAGCATGGTTTATAACTTTGGCATTGTATGTGAACCAGGTCTCTGTAGTTCACTTGTAAAGTACAGTGTCTGGTAAATATATCTTATAACTTGCTGTAATACACGTAATCCTCAACTTACATCAGCTCGTTTAGTGACCGTTCAAAGTTGCAATGGCACTGAAAAAAGTGACTTATGATCGTTTTTCAGAGTTACGACCCTTGCAGCATAATCTCAGGATCAAAATTCAGATGCTTGGCAACTGGTTCGTATTTATGACCGTTGCTGTGTCCCAAGGTCATGTGATAACCTTTTGGGACCGTCTGCAAAGTCAATGGGGAAGCCAGACTCACTTAACAACCAACTTATCAACTGCAGTGATTCACTTAACTACTGTGGCAAGAAAGATAGTAAAGTGGAGGTAAAACTCACTTAGCAAATGTCTCACTTAACAACAGAAATGTTGGCACCATTGTGGTCATAAGTTGAGGACTACCTGTATTTAGACCCTATCATTGATGGTCTCTGCCTATAGCAATCTTAGTTGCACAATTTACTATCATCTGACCAATCTTGTGAATTCAAGGCCTTGGCCCTTCAGCCCTCCTCCAGCATCTTTGCCCCTCCCTGCTTCTCATACCATGTTGACAAAGGCAGAGATGAAGACAAGCAGGATGGAGGCAACGCCAGTAACAGTGCTGTTGATTCGGGATTGGATGATCTTGCAAGACACACTCTGCAAAGCGGCAGGAAAGGGCTACAAGGGATTGGAAAAGGTTGAATGAGTAAAAGGGGTGCTGATAGTACCATTCATCACTTCCAGCTAGTTCCAACTATCCCCCTTAGCCTGATGACACCAGAGCCAGATACCAGGAATCAAACTCATGGCAGTCTTTAATCTAGAAGACTCTACAGTGGGGATTCAGGCTTCCTGCTGAGAAGCTGAATTGTGCTCAGCAGACAACAATAATATAATTTTTTTTTTAAAAAAATTACATTTATATGCTGCCCTTCTCCGAAGACTCAGGGCGGCTTACAATTTTTGGGATACAAACCAATGCGCTCAGCAATAGCCTTCATTCCATTGTATATGCCTGCTTATTACTAAGAGGCATTTTTACAAAGTCAGCTTATTGCCCCCAACAATCTTGGGTCCTCAATTTACCTACCCTGAGAGGATGGAAGGCTGAGTCAACCTTGAGCCTGGTGGGATTCGAGCCTACAGTAATTGTAGACAGCTGGAGCTAATTGAATCTAAGTGCTAGGCATTGAACAGCCTGCACCACCAAGGCTCTTATATTAATCTCATATTAATATATATTAATCATATCTCATATTAATGATACTGTAGATATTATTATTTTCCAATAACACCGGATAATAATAGTGGAGATAATCCTGGAGAAGATGGATGAATAATCTGACCTGATATAAAACAACTTTCATTTTTCTGTTTCCCCAATCTGGCCAAAAAAAAGAAGAAACTCCAAATGTTGCTTGATTACTGGTCCAACACCAGTTACTACTTCCCTCCATCTGCAAGTTGGCAGGAGCCAGCGAAAAAGTGAAAGAACAGCTTTCCAGAAGCAGGTGCTTTTCAAATGTGTTAAAATCAGGCTGGCTGGAAATTCTATGCAGGGTAATCCCAAACATACCTCAAAGGTACCCAGCTGGGGAAGAATGCTCCAGCTGGAAAAATTACACACATCTCTGTTCTTGATAAGAAGATATGCCCAAGCAGAGTCCACAGCTGGTGGAAACAAAGCCAGAACTAATCAAGATTTGCTCATTGGTGGGATTTGTGGGCGTAACTTACACCAAGGCAGGAATAAATGGCACACACAAAAAGAATGGAGGCCAGGATGATGAAGATACTGATGTAGGCACCAAGCATCAGAGAGGAACTGTGGAAATAAGGAGCGCAATTAGACTAAGAAATCCAGACACTGTCATCAAATTAACCTTTTCAGTACTTGCTAGTATACAGGCCTGATCTTCCCCAACTTGAGCCCTTTAGCTATGTTGGAAGACTATTCCCACTACCCCCAACACATCCAATGCTGGCTGAATGGTCATAAACCAACACATTTGGAAACATCAGATTAGGAGTGTTTACATAACGTTATTAAAGTACATTGCACCAATTTTGCCCTATGATGCCTCAGCACTGAAGTATGTTTTACA
Source organism: Naja naja (assembly GCA_009733165.1). Taxonomy (NCBI): domain Eukaryota; kingdom Metazoa; phylum Chordata; class Lepidosauria; order Squamata; family Elapidae; genus Naja; species Naja naja. Next base: position 163,379,670 of record CM019149.1, read on the forward strand.
GCGATGTCATGAACCATATGGCACTCCCTTTGCTTCAGAACAACTTTCACTTTGTTTTGCTCAAACACCAGCTTCAAAATAGCTCCTTCCCGTGCTACTGTTTCTAAATTACTCTTTCTAGTACACGATCCCTTCGAATGCTAATAATATGAAGGGAAAGCTGGAAATCCATGTAGTTAGGTGTGTGTGTGCCATTTTTATTTGGATTATTTTGCAGTCACTTGGCTGAAGCAATCTTCTCGGTCTTGCAGACTTATTTTTGAACTTTCAGCTTGGCTGGAGTGTTAGAAGTTACTTAAAGTTGCTTCCAGGAACAGCACATTTGTTTATAGCACAATATGGTATGCGATCTGGAATTTGGGTTTCTGCATTTGTGTGTACTATAGCACATGGCTACTTTGCCTGTATATGCCCCAAATACAGGTAGTGCTTGACTTACAACCACAATTGGGACTAGAATTTGTGTTGTTATACAAGGCAGTTGTTAAGTCGTGCCTAATTTTTCAAAGCTTTTTTGCCATGGTTAAATAATTACTGGAGTTGTTAATTGATTGTCAATAAGCAAATCCAGCTTTCCCATGGACTTTGCTTGTCAGAAGTTGTTGGGAAGGTAGCAAATGGTGATCTCATGGCCCCAGGACACTGCACCTTTCATAAATTCATGCTGGCTGCCAACTCCCCAAATTTTGATCACATGACTATGGCGATATTGCAATGGCCGCATATGAGATGCTGGTCATAGGTCATTTTTTCAGTACAGGTGGTCCTTGGTTTACAATAGCTCAAGTAGCGACCATTCCAAATGACAACGACACTGAAAAAGGTGACTTATGAACGTTTTTCACACTTACAACCATTGCAACATCTCCATGGTCACGTGATCAAAATTCAGATGCTTGGCAACTGATTCATATTTATGACAGCTGCAGTGTCCTGGGGTCAGGTGATCCCCTTTTGTAACCTTCTGACCAGCAAAGTCAATAAGGAAGCCAGGTTCATTTAACAACCACGTTACTAACATAACAACTACAGCGATTCATTTAAGAATCGTGGCAAGAAAGGTCGTAACGTAGGGCAAAACTCACTGTATTCTGTATTACCTGTCTCACTTAGCAGCAGACATTTTGGGCTCACTTGTGGTCGTAAGTTGAGGACTACCTGTACCCTATTTACTTTGAATGGTCGCCAGACAAATGGTTATAAATTAAGGACTATCTATACTGGGCACATTAAGATCTTTCCATGTATATACCTCCTTCATCATGGGCATGCACATTGCCTACCCATGTTTCCCTGAAAATAAGACTGGGTCTTATTTTCTTTTGGGTCCCAAAATAAGCACTAGGGCTTATTTTCAGGGGGTGCCCTATTTTTTCCATGTACGGGAGGCCCATTTCTTCTGCTTGCTCACGGCGTGCCACCACTGCCATGGCAAGGCAGAAGGGGATGGAGCTGCTTCACACGCCCTGCACCAGCTTACTTCAGGGCCCCCACAGCCAGGCCATCCATGTCCCACACCTGCCTTGTCTCACAGCCATGGCACCAACACACTGCTCAGCCTCCTGCTGAGCTGTGAGCAAGTAGAAGAAGTGGGTTGGCAGCCACATGGGCTCCTGCTGCACATGACTGCTGGTGCTGCCACTGTGAGGCAGGTGTTGGGGCGTGGATGGCCTGGCTGCAGGGGCCCTGAAGTAAGCTGGGGCAAAGCGCGATGGACAGCTCCACTCTCCCCCCCACCCCGTTTCCCCATGGCTGCAGCAGCACAACCAGATGGAATGGGCGGCTGGCCAGCTGTGCAGGCTCTTAAGTAGGGCTTATTTTGAGGGTATGGCTTATATTAAGCACACACATAAAAACATGCAAGGGCTTATTCTTGGGAAATTCAGGGAAACAGGGTATGTGCATAATGCAAAAAGAGTACATGATGAACGTACTCTTGTACATGTGTCACTCACTGCGGGAAGATGACTATCTGGATGCAACAAATGAAGCAGAAGACCAGCATGGTACAAGCCACATAACTACCAAAGCGGGTATCCACCTTTTTGGAATACTATAGGATTAAAAGAGAAAGGGAAAAAAATTACCAAGGAATTGAGAAACAGATGACTTTTGTTTCCAATTTGAAATCTTAATTCTAGATAGAGAATGGAAATACCTTTCTCTCCAACTCAGGTTTCTGGAAAGTGAGCAGAAAACGTTTGACGTGATCCTTGCGCAGCTGGTCAATGCTTCGGGCATCAATGGCCCTGCCCAAGAATTCATCAACCTCATCTTCAGGATTTAAGGCTTCCTGTGTACTTCGGCTACGGGAAAGCAAAGTTCACATAGGAGAGTAAAGAGAGACATGAGACAATTTATTTTATTTGTATCCCACTGTTATTATTTTTATAAATAACTCAAAGCAGCAAACGTACCTAATACTCCTCCCTCCTATTTTTCCCTACAACAATCCTGTGAGATTAGATGAGTCGAGAGAGTGACTTGTCCAAAGTCACTAGCAGATTTTCATGCCTAAGGTGAGACTAGAACTCACAGTCTCCTGGTTTCTAGCCTGCTGCCTTAACCCCCCAACTGAATAATGTGAACCTCTCTGGATTCCTTATTGATAGGACCCAGTTTATGTGAGTTGGAAGACAAGCCTCCATCTCCCTGAGTACAGGTTCCTCAAAGAGCTGTGTCCTGAGTCTGCTACCATTCACCTTGATGACCCACAACTGCTGTGCCAAACCTGCTACAAATCATATTGTGAATTATGCAGCTGACAAAGCAGTGGTGGGCCTTATCCGGGACGACAATGAAATGCATATACGGAAGAGGTGAAGGCTTTGGTGGACTGGTGCAATAAAAGTAACCTGGATGTAAATGTTAATAAAACAAAGAAGATCATCGTGGATTTTAGAAAGAGCCAGCATGGTCATACTCCACTCTGTATCAAGGATGCAGCTGTAGAGGTGGTCAACAGCATTAAGTATCTGGGGGCGCAGATAACTAACAATCTGAACTGATCTCTGCCTACGTCATCCTTAGTGAAGTGTGCAAACCAGTGTCTGCATTTCCTGCATTGGATGAGGAGAGCACATCTTTCTCCTTCTGTCCTAGCCACTTTTTACAGAGGCACGATTGAGAGCTATTTTAACAAACCGCATCACTGTTTGGTTTGGTGGCTACAGTGCCTCAGACAGAAAGTCCATACAGAGAGTGGTAAGGACAGCAGAGATGATTATAGGAAGCTTGCTTCCTGTTATTCAGGATACTGCTTATAACCACTATGAGCTTAGAGCTCAAAGCATTGTTATGCACTTTACGGTCTGTTTCTGTTGCTCCCCTCTGGGAGAAGGTTTCAAAGTATTTCTAGCAGGACTTCCAGATTCTGTAACAGCTTTGTTTCCTATGCCATCCATCTGGTAAACTCGCAGGATTTGTTTCTCTTGCCACGTACATGTATACATCCAAACTAGACTATGTTGTTTCTCTGTGTCATATATATTATATGTGGGTATATGCATAATTTTGGATGTATGTATTTATGTAGTGTATATTAGAGGTGGAGACCCTCAGAGAGCTGTATGCAATGAAATTTCATTTTTATATATGCTGATTAGTGTACATTCAAAGTGACAATAAAGTTATTCTATTCCTATTCCTATTTCGTTCCATTCTGCAATCAGTGCCATCTTTCATATATTGCCATAAGATAGTTTAGGGACTCTGGCTTGAATGGTTTTCTCCACCCCCACTGTCAAAATCTCAAGGAGGTTATAAAGTCATGGCACTTACTTGTCTTTGCTGGAATCATCAATACCCTAAGACAGAAGGGGGGGAGAGAGAAAATATCATGTTCAAGAGCACACAGTATATATAACAGTTTTGATACCACCCATTCCCTTTACGGTAAATTTCAAAAAATTGCAGAAAAACCTGATAATTACAATGAATACAGGTAGTCCTCATTTAACGATGATCATTTGAACCAGAATTTCCCCTGCTAAGTGATGTGGTCATAAAATGTGACGTTACATGACCGCATCGCTTAGCAATGGCAATCCTAGCAGTTCCTGTTGCTGTTAAGTGAGAATTGTGGCTCATTAAGCAAGGACATCCTCACAATTTCCTACCGCTTTCCCACAATCTACGTCAGTGGGAAAGGCGGTAAGAAGTTGCAAGTCCCAGGTAACTCACAAGCCTGGTGGGAGAAGGGTATGTGGGTGGGCGCAGCAGCATGTGCAAGTGCTGTCAGGCTCAGGGATGGCTGCTGCCAGGTGGGGCAGACTTACCCGAGCGACTTGGGACCTTTCCCCTGGCTTTCCCGTCGAAAGCCAGCAGGGAAGGTCGCAAACGGCGATCATGTGACTGCAGATGCTGCAATTGTTGTAAACACAAGCCAAGTATCCAGACTGCGATCACATGACTGTTGGTGTGGTGCAGTAGCCAGAACTTCAAGGACCGGTTGTACGTGCTACGCATTCAGCACCATTGCACCTAAGTGGTCAGTAAGTAAGGAGTACCTGTATAATTAATTCTATATGTGGTGAAGTTTTGTAATAGTGGGGTTACAGCATTGTTCAAACTCAGACTATAACTCCCATCGTGCTGGTGGCTATGATACCAGAAAACCCAGATATTGTGGTATTGATACCTTTGGAAAGCAACAATTTTGGGAAGAGTGCAAGTAGTGAACATTGCCAGCAACATAGTTTTCAATCAACATTTCTCTCTCTCTCCCCCTCTCTCCCTCCCTCCCTCTCTCTCTCTCTTTTTTGGGAAGACATTCTCTGGACATCCTTGGGATTATTAGTATTCCCACACATGTATACTGGCAGTCCTTGTCTTACAACCTTAGGTTTAGGGACCATTTGAAGTTACAATGGCGCCGAAAAAAGTGACTTGCGACTGTTTTTCACACTTACGACCGTTGCAGCATCCCCATGATCAAAATTAAGACGCCTGGCAACTGGCATGTATTTATGAGGGTGGCAGTGTTCCAGGCTCACTTGATCACCTTCTGTGACCTTCTGACATGCAAAGTCAATGGGAAATCCAGGCTCGCTTAACAACCGTGATTGACTTCAGTGATTGACTTCAGTGGTGGGATTCAATTTTCTTTTACTACCGGTTCTGTGGGCATGGCTTGGTGGGCGTGGCAGGGGAAGGATACTGTAAAACCTCCAGTCAGAGGTGGGATTTGCCGGTTCTCCGAACTACTCAAAGTTTCCGCTACCAGTTCTCCAGAACTGGTCAGAACCTGCTGAATACCACCTCTGATTCATTTAACCACCATGGCAAGAAATATTGCAAGATAGGGCAAAGCTCACTTGACAACTGTCTTGCTTAGCAGTGGGAATTTTGGGCTCGATTGTGGGTCATAAGTCGAGAACTGTACCAAATTAGGTATTCCTGGCAGTATTCACCCAAAATGAATAAGGAAGGGTGGTGGTGATAGCATTTGCAAGCCTGTGTTTTTTTTAATTAAAAAGAAAAAAAAATTAAAGACAGTACCCTCTAAGGTCACCCATTTTCTCTCTGCTCCAAACCTCTGAAAAGCTAAGAAAAGAAACCTAATAGGCTGGTTGGCTGGGCACTTCATTATACCAACAGAGGGAACAGAAGCAGAGCCCTTCCCTGGACTCTCCCATTTCAAACACACAGGTAGGTGCAATAAATCCGACTGGCTCAGGCTGGCCTTTGGCCAACAAAACAACATCACCTTACAGCTTGCCTCAGAATAGCTGAGATTTACAGCTAAGAAGCAGGGCGACCTGACAGCTGGTTAATGCTCAACTAAATAGGGATGGGAAAGAGATTCATAGAGAGTTTGGGAGGCCAAAAGTGAATTTGCAGAGAACAATAATTACCAATCTCTTCTGCCTTAAAAAAAAAAGTCTCCTTTTCGTATTCAGCCTCTGACTTCAGGCATAATTCAAGTATTTCTCATCCTGATAGTCTTTGGAGTTAGTTGACCAAATAATGCCAAAAAGGGGAGAGGGAAGTGGTCCTGACACCTCATATTCTTACTCCAGGTCTTCCTTGACGACCACAATTGAACTCAAAATTTCCATTGCTCAGTGAGATATTTTTAAGTGAGTTTTGCCCCATTTTACGACCTTTCTTGCCACAGTTTTTAAATGAATCACTGCAGTTGTTAAGTGAGGAACATGGGTTCTCACTGACTTGGGCAGAAGGTCGCAAAAGGTGATTACACGAACCTGGGGCACTGCAAACAGTCATACATATGAATCAGTTGCCTAACACCTGAATTTTGATCCCATGACCAAGGGATGCTTCAACAGTCATAAGTGTGAAAAAGTCACATTTATAAGTAATTTTTTGGCAGTGCGGTTTGAATGGTCACTAAATGAATCATTGTAAGTAGAGAACTACCTGTACTATATAAGTCTGTTGCTTGAGCCCAAAAGCCTTCTAGAGTAATCATCAATTACAATTATTTTATAACTGGTATTCATCATTAACTAATTATTTTTAGCTGAAGAATATAACAGAGATAGATGTTATAACCATATTGGATCAGTAAGGTGAAAGTAATAACGGCAGTTAGAAAACCTGGGCTAATTTAAAACATTCTTTATCTGCCATCAAAGAAGATCAAAGTTGGCATCAGGCAAACCTCTCCAAGGTAGATATGAAGGGCCACACAGAGAAAATCCAACCTCAATTCATTATCTACCTTATTTCACATGGAAGAGAAAAGTGAAGAACTTCTGTGGACCGGGTCCTAATTATTTCAGAAATTAAAAAGGTCCAGAACACAGTCATACCTAAACATAGTTGGGAAGCCACTGCCACTGTTTCAAAATGATTGAGATGTGATCAAACTATCCAGTCCCGATCAACCGTGTATTTTGTAGCAGCTAAAACTTCTGACCTATCTTAAAAAGGCAGTGCTACCTACAATCAATCATTACAGTAATTTAAATGGGATATTATCTGGGCATACAATATTGCATCCTGGTTACCTTTGTGAAGAACAGATACTCTTAGCATACCACTGAAGATGGGGAGAGGAAAATGTATATCACGTCATCTGCTTTGAACTTCCAAGGCAAAGTCAACTCTGTGGTAACAACATCCCAGAATGGCAAATCCATTCCTTGTGGAAAATACAAATTTTTCCAAGGCAGGCCCAAACATACCTGTCCTTCTTTGGCCACACAGTCTTTCCATTTTATACTATAGACTGAACTTCAATTCCTTAGGCCTTACTTACTCCCTGATTTATTTTAAATGCAAGTTCAGCATTTTAATTACGTCTCCTGCATTAGATGAAAATGAATATGGTAATAATTTGGATGGTTTCTGTGCACTGACAATATTGTATTCCAAAGCCCCATATGACCTCAGGCATTTCATGCACGCAGGGAAGACCAGGGAAGGCACAGCATAACTGCTAGCAACAGAATTTCAGAATCACCTTCTGAAAATAGCTTCTTGTGGTAAAGCTGAAATCGTTTCAGAGAAGCACTTCCACATTGTTCTACCAGTTAGTTGCTTGAAGAGGACATTTTGACCAAAAGATCCAGGAGAATCACCATTCTTCCTTCTCTCAACCTAAAGCAGTATATTCTTTGTGCCAAAAAGGCCAGGAAACATAATGAAATGGAACCCGAAAATCAGTTTCACCTGACAGTGACTAGAATAATATGGCCACCTTCTGCCTATTTTCAATCCCAATCCTACTTTCACCAGATTCTTCCCTAACACCAACTTTGCTCTAATTCTTTTTACATTTTCAAAATTATTACGCCAAAGATGGACAGAAAGATGTTGATCCCTTCACATAATTTTGTCCCAATTTTCTATTGAGTTGGGGAAAAAAAGAAAAGTAATTCTATGGGATGTGGCAAACACAGATTCACCAAAGAGGTCTGAGAAATTACTGCAAGAGGCCGCAGTGCCTTGACTTTAGGATGGGGAAGGGGAGAAAAAGGTAGAACTGTCATCAATGGAAGCCATCTTGCAGCTCCAAGAAAATCCTGCAGTTTTCTCTGGTTCTGCTCAAATGCACAAGACAGATTACAGAGACGTATCGATATGACTCACAAACAGATTAGGGATAGACTGTCATGGAAAAAAATTAAAGTGGCCACTAGGAATCAAAAATTACTTGATGGCACATAATCAATCAATGCATATGTGGATGTCATCGTCATCTCAAGCCTCCCAAGATTAAGGAACAATGGTAGAATTGGTCTGGAGAAATCCAAACCCTATTTAAATGAATGGGATTGGAATCCTTCTTTCATATCCTGCTGTTCAGTGGAACAGAATTAGTGCTTTAAGGCGGCACCATAAAGAGATGAAAAGTTATTTGACTGGGATAAGGAAATGGACACAAAAGGCAATTGTTTTTAAACAAAGTCGAATTCCTACCAAGAAAGGAATACAATGACCTCAAAGTATTTCATAGTAACATCTAACAGATAGGATCCTTCTGCATTTTAACAACTAGTAAACTATTCCATTGCAAGAGATTAAATAAGCCGTGCTATAGCCACTACTATGAGGGCAACAAAAACTTGTCAGACAACGCTTGTCAACAACTGGAAGCACCGCTACAAAGATGATACCAGTGGAACTCCCTCTCAGATGCAAGCAGTATCGTGGCAACAGATGCTAGATTACCAAATGTGATAAACAATCTGTACCATAGCAACAAACTGCCCACAACAAATCAAAAGCAACCTGTAACAATGAATGGCAGGGCACTAGGAATTCTCACTTAGCAACCATCAAGAGTGCCACTAATGGAGAGCAAATTACCACCAGATGTGGTAGGTGAGGGTGATTATAATGATAAAAACTAGCTTGTTTGGATAGCAGATTTAATTTGCACCTTGACAATGAAGTGAGGAAGCTGCCAAAATAAAGGCTTGAACAAATTCACGAACGAAGAAGCATATCACACGACCTACCAAAACAATAAAATAATGAACAACTCTTTCAAGGAGCCAGATTCCATACAGAGCTGATATTGACTGGATTCACTTATCATATCAAAAACATAGTTTGCTCTGCACAATTGGGTGGTTCCAGTAAGACCCAAAGCATGTTTATATACCCAGAATAGCTAAGCTCCTACAACATGCTAAATCAAAACCAAACAACCACATCCTGGCTCAGCAAAATGTTTGAAGCCAGGCAATCTGTTTAAATCCCTAATGATTCGAAATTAATGCAGAAGAAGAAGAAAAAACAACAACCCTGTTCATTAAGGCTTTTCCTTTTCTAAGGAATAGACACACACACACACACACACACACACACACACACACATATTTCATACCTCTCTTATCAAATCCCCCCTTATTTCAGCTGATGAAATAAAACTAGGATTCTCTAGATTCTACAGAAGGCAACATACAGGTTGTCCTCAACTCACAACAGCTCACTTAGTGACCATTCAAAATTACAACAGCATTGAAAAAAGTGACTTATGAACGTTTTTCACACTTAATGACCCTTGTAGCGTCACTTGAAGTTATGTGACCAAAATTCGGACACTTGGCAACTGATTCATATTTATGATGGTTGCAGAGTCCTGGGGTCACCTGATCACCTTCCTTCAAGCAAAGTCAACGGGGAAGGCAGATGTGCTTAACAATTGTGCCACTAACTTAACAACTGCGGTGATTCATTTAACAACTGGGGCAAGAAAGGTTGTAAAATAGGGCAAAATTCACTTAACAAATGTCTCGCTTAGCAACAGAAATGTTGGGCTCAATTGTGGTCATATGCTGAGGACTACCTGCATTTAACATGAATGGCGAATTTCTATTTTTCAAAGTGTTACAATCCTGACCATTTCAAAATATTCCTGCCACCTCAGTTCCAATATGGTCCTACACTTTCATATGCTGCTCCCTCTTACACTGTGTGTGTGTGTGTGTGTGTGTGTGTTTATTTTCCCATAATCCCTATTTTTCTTAAGCAAAAAGCAGCAAAGGACAGAGATAAGCAGAAAACCTAAGGAAGTGATAGCAGGAAGGAAGAAGGAAATGCTCAGGGGAACTACATCCTACACCCCCTAAGAAAGGCCAAAGGCAGCTGGGACGTGAAGAAAGGGAAAGTGAAGCAGTGAGTTGTTATGGGTAATAGTAACAGAAGGTTCCTTGTTTCAAATTCCTCTGCAGTTCTGCTTCCTACATGCAGTGGAAAGCTGTAGCATAGATGGAGGCAGAGTGAGAGCTAAATTCTTTCCCCATGTTAAATAAAAGAGGTATACAGCACGACATGTGATAGAGACTTTCGTTCTTGGCTTGGAGTTGAACAGACCATTCTATTTCCTTGGCATAATTCTGTACATTGATAACAAGCTCAGGGCACTGCATGTTGTTAATCCTTATATAGTTCTGCAGTTAAAAGATGGCCACAAGAGAATTGCAACTCTTGTGAGAGTAAAAAAGGAAAAAGAAAACACCGCACACACTGAGGGCAAAAAAAGTTATTTCCCAGCGGAGGACGAAAACAGCCCAGGAAGGACTGTTCAAGGCCTGCAGGTGGATTGGTGTTGGTGGAAGTAGAGGGTGCGGAAGCAACCAGGGCAAAACCTGGATCAGGATTCCTCCGCACCACTAGGAAGGCTCATGGGGGTGTGGTGTGGTGTACTGGTGAAACTCGAAAAATTAGAGTATTGTGCAAAAGTTCATTTATTTCAGTAATGCAACTTAAAAGGTGAAACTAATATATGAGATAGACTCATTACATGCAAAACAAGATAGTTCAAGCCGTGATTTGTCATAATTGCGATGATTATGGCTTAGAGCTCATGAAAACCCCAAATCCACAACCTCAGAAAATGACATGCAATCAGAATATGACCTGCAATCAATAAAACAAGGATGGTACGTAGAACAATATCAGACTTCTGAAAAGCATAAGCATACATATGTACTCAGTACTTGGTGTGGGCCCCTTTTGCAGCAATTACTGCCTCAATGCGGCGTGGCATGGAAGCTATCAGCCTGTGGCACTGCTGAAGTATTATGGAAGACCAGGATGCTTCAATAGCGGCCTTCAGCTCTTCTGCATTGTTCGGTCTCGTGTCTCTCATCTTTCTCTTGGCAATGCCCCATAGATTCTCTATGGGGTTCAGGTCAGGTGAGTTTGCTGGGCAATCAAGCACAGTAATCCCACCGTCATTGAACCAGGTTTTGGTGCTTTTAACAGTGTGGGCAGGTGCCAAGTCCTGCTGGAAAATGAAGTCAGCATCCGCATAAAGCTCGTCTGCCGAAGGAAGCATGAAGTGCTCCAAAATCTCCTGGTAGACAGCTGCGTTGACCCTGGACTTATTGAAGCACAGTGGACCAATACCAGCAGAGGACATGGCTCTCCAAATCAACACAGACTGTGGAAACTTCACACTGGACTTCAAGCATCTTGCAGTCTGTGCCTCTCCATTCCTTCTCCAGACCCTGGGTCCTTGGTTTCCAAATGAGATGCAAAAGTTGCTCTCATCAGAAAAGAGGACTTTGGACCACTGAGCAACAGACCAGGTCTGTTTTTCTTTAGCAAAGGCGCTTCTGACGACATTTGAAGCCCATGTCCAGGATCCGTCTGTGTGTGGTGGCTCTTGATGCACTGACTCCAGTCTCAGTCCACTCCTTGTGAAAGTCCCCAACACTTTTGAATGGCCTTTTCCTGACAATCCTCTCCAGGCTGCGGTCATCCCTGCTGCTTGTGCACCTTTTTCTTCCACACTTTTTCCTTCCACATAACTTTCTATTAATGTGCTTTGATACAGCACTTTGGGAACATCCAACTTCTTTTGCAATTACCTTTTGAGGCTTTCCCTCTTTATGGAGGGTGTCAATGATGGTTTTCTACACAACTGTCAGGTCAGCAGTCTTTCCCATGATTGTGATTCCTACTGAACCAGACTGAGAGACCATTTAAAGGCTCAGGAGCCCTTTGCAGGTGTTATGGCTTATTAGCTGATTAGAGTGGGACACTTTGAGCCTAGAATATTACACCTTTTCACAATATTCTAATTTTCTGAGATTGTGGATTTGGGGTTTTCATGAGCTGTAAGCCATAATCATCACAATTATGGCAAATCACAGCTTGAACTATCTTGTTTTGCATGTAATGAGTCTATCTCATATATTAGTTTCAACTTTTAAGTTGCATTACTGAAATAAATGAACTTTTGCATGATATTCTAATTTTTCAAGTTTCACTTGTATGTGTGTGTGTAAAACCCATAATCCTCATTCCTTCACCTAAGCGAAATTGCTCCAAATAATTCAAGCATGAAATGCAGAGTATTTCCCCTTGCTAATAAGCTTTCCTCATTATTAGAGAGACATCTACTTGCAACCAAAATTTTATTTGAAGTTGTATCTTGGAGAATCCTTTGCTTTTAAATGGTGACACAGTGGTTAGAGTGCAGTACTGCAGGCTGCTTCTGCTGACTGCAGATTGCCTGCAATTTGGCAGTTCAAATCCCACCGGCCTCAGCCTTCCATCCTTCCGAGGTGGGTAAAATGGGGACCCAGATTGTTGGGGGCAATATGCTGATTCTGTCAACCGCTTAGAGAGGGATGTTAAAGCCCTGTGAAGTGGTATATAAGTCTAAATGCTATTGCTATTGCTGCTACCCACATGGCCAAAGCTAACCCATTCAGAGAGGTATCAGACTTGGAACACTCCTAGCTGCCAAACATCTCAAGAGCTCCTCATACCAGGAACGGTAGTATACCAATTGGCAGTGCTAAACTCTGATTGGCTGATTTCTTACAAAGATGCAGCATTCATTTAAGAGTATAAGAACAGTCAGGACAGATCATTGCTGCTCCAATATTCTGGTCTTACAGTAACCACCCAACAACTTCTTAGAAGCCAATACATATGCAGACAAAACAGGTGAGAAACGCACCCTCCTATTCACTTCCCCCAGCAATAACATTATTTCAGAAAATACTGTCTCTTGATATTGGAAGTAAAATGCAGTCAAAGCACTAGCCCAGGGGTGAACCGGGCTCTCGAGCGCATGCTCTCGGCCAAAATGAATGCGGCTCTTTGCCTCTTATATTATTATTATATTATTATTATATTATATTATTTTGTATACTGTGGCTCTTTGCCACGTTTGGATTTTGTTATGCTGCTTCTGAGGAGGGATCTCTGAGGAGAGATTTCGAGTCGTAGTCCCGCCCCGCCTGCGTCATCCCGTCTCCCATCCCTCGGAAACAACTGCACGAGCCAGCGAGCGTGGTGTGGCTCTCTGACTCGCACAGTTTAAAATTGCGGCTCTTTGTGTCAAACTTGTTCGCCACCCCTGCACTAGCCACTGATAGCCTTATCTTCATAAATTCATCTCACCTCCTTTAAATCTATTTAACTCAGTGACTATCACTGTACTTTATGCTAGCAAATGACATAATTTAGCTATACATTAACGAATACTTATGCCTCATCTTCCCCTAAAATTACTTTTTTAAAAAAAGTATTAAAATGCACAAATCAGCATTTTATTTCAACTGACTGCCCTCTCTAGTATTTAGATAACATTAATAGGTATTTAGATATTAACCGAGATTATACATTATATTAAGCTACGATTGTCAAGCATGGTTTGTGAATACATGGCAAATTATATCCTCTAATATAAAACAAGGCACTTCTTTAAATCTTCATGCTATTTTAAACACTAGTTATAATCTTGTCTCAATTTTAACCATGTTTGTTAAATAAGCTGCAATGGCTAGGTTCCTTTATTCCTCTTAAGCCATAAATGATCATTTATAAAAAGCAGTTGCGTTCAAGCATCACATTAAGCCAATACAATACCCAGATTATGTTGAGTGAAATGTAGAAACCTAGTCTTTGAATGTTTATAATAAATATTCTGATCATAAATCTGATCGTAAGCTTTGTACTTTCCAATCAATCTTAAAGAAACTTAAATATATTCAAGCACTTATCAATTGAAATAATTTTTTTTTAAAAATCAGCACAACAGTAAGGAAAAAAAAGGTAGAGACAAAGCTTCTCTTGAAACACAGTGAGTGAATGAATAGCCTCCAAAATATTTCAGGAGACAGAGGTGAATCAGAGAGTCCCTAAAAATTCATGTAGGTTCATGGGAAATGGGACAGAAGGACAACTCCATATTGTCTCCACTTCAGGCCATCAATTTATGGGAAGTGTTAAGCAGATTTTTCCCAGAGCTTCCAACTGGGACAGAGTTATGGGTGTGGGCATGGAAGTGAAGGTTCTACTGCTAAGTATCAAACAAATAAATGATACAATAAGGGTGATAATATTACTTTTTTCCTCAGGTCAACAACAGTCTAATCTTTCAGAAAGACGATATAACCTCTAGCTCTGACATGTTATAGGTATAGTTTTATTGACAATCATCCTACTATATTGTACTACTGTAGTTTTATTGTTATGGCCTTAAACCATTTCCACCGCCCCATCCCATTCCCTCAGCCCTGTGATCAAGGCCATTTTTTTCAACCCAAGAGAATATTCACGTACTTTAAGCACCATTCTAGGCTGCAAACAACTTTCAGGTTTTGTGCCTATATTTACTGCATAGTAAGTGTCAAGATGAAGTAAGAACACTTCACTACACTACCTATGCACAGGGTAGTACAGGTAGTCCTTGACTTACAACAGCTCATTTAGTGATCATTCAAAGTTACAAGATCACTGAACAAAATGACTTATGGCAGTTTTTCACAGTTACAAACCTTTGCAGCATTCCCATGATAACGTGATGGAAATTCAGATGCTTGGCATATTCATGACTGTTGTTGTGTCCCAAGGTCACGGGACCCCCTTTTGCGACCTTCTGACAAGCAAAGTCAATGGGGAAGCCAGATTCACCTAACAACTGAGTTACTAACTTATCAACTGCAGTGATTCCCTTAATGAGGCAAGAAAGATAAAATGGGGCAAAATTTAACAAATGTCTCCTTTAGTAACAGAAATGTTGGGCTCCATTGTGGTCATAAGGACTACCTGTTCATAAATTTGTACCTGAACCATAGATAATTTCAACTGTCCCACTGGCACATGCAGCAAAAGGAACTCCTGGAGCATTGCTTTTTATAGCTTTCCTCTTGACAGATATCCTTTATTTAAATGAAAGGGCAAACAATATTTCTTTAGGTGGAGGACTTTATTTCCTAAGGGATAATCTATCAATAAGACTGAAACAGCCCACACATGGAGAGAACCATTCCCCCCATGACAATTTCTTTCCCCCTTTCCTGATATTCCATTCTCCTTTGCCAGTTTGCAGGAAAAAGAAAACCAGCTCTCGCTGGAGATTTGAACAAACCCTAATACAAGTTTGCTTAGTATCATATGGCTTTGGGGTTCAGAGCTTATGGGGAAAAGGCTTTGCAGAACTTCTATCCTGGGTTGAAGGATACTGTATTTGAAGGTGTGCAGTTTTCACATCTGCAGTGGACAAGGGTGTTTCAAATTTAGTATGGGGACCTTCGCCCAAAGGTACAGCAAGAGAACCTGGGCCAGATCCAAAATATCTCTATCCTTTGCATCTCAAAATTGCATATCTCTACTGTATTCATCAACAGGACAATCAAGTATTTCTTCAAAAAATTACCTGTGAATCCATGGATAGGGAAGGCTCTTCTCTTTCTAAGCTGAGTAGACGCATTGGTCCCTTTTAATATTAATATTAGCTTGTTCGGGGCAAGGGTTGTTTGCCTGGCACCTTTAACCCCTTTTTATGCCTAAAGAGGACTTATCTCTAAATTCTTTCCTTCTCCAACTAGACTTTCTGGTTTTTCTTTGAAGACATTTTGCTTCTCAACCAAGAAGCTTCTTCACTGCCAGAGAGGTATCTCCAAAAGATACTTATTTCACAGGCAATTAATTTTACTTTTTTTTAAATTACATTTATATGCCGCCCTTCTCCGGAGACTCAGGGTGGCTTACAATTTTTGGGATGCAACCCAGTGTGCTCAGCAATAGCCTTCATTCCATTGTATATGCCTGCTTATTACCAAGCGGCATTTTTACAAAGTCAGCTTATTGCCCTCAACAATCTTGGGTCCTCAATTTACCTACCCCGAGAGGATGGAAGGCTGAGTCAACCTTGAGCCTGGTGGGATTCGAGCCTACAGCAGTTGTAGGCAGCTGGAACTTAAGTGCAGGCAATTAACAGCCTGAGCCACCAACTTAATAGTATTTAATACTTAATAGTATTTAAGGCAGTTAATAGAAATATAAATGTATTTTATCTTGACTCTTCTATTTTTTTTGGAACATGACTTCTAACACATATTAATACTATCATAAAGGTAAAGATAAAGGTTCCCCTCGCACATATGTGTTAGTTGTTTCCGGCTCTAGGGGGCGGTGCTCATCTTTGTTACAAAGCTGCAGAGCCAGTGCTGTCCTAAGACGTCTCCATGGTCATGTGGCCAGCATGACTAAACACCAAAGGCACATGGAACGCTGTTACCTTCCCACCAAAGTGGTCCCTATTTTTCTACTTGCATTTTTTACGTGCTTTCAAACTGCTAGGTTGGCAGAAGCTGGAACAAGTAACGGGAGCTCACTCCATTACCCAGTGCTAGGGATTCAAACCACTGAACTGCTGACCTTTCTGATCAACAAGCTCAGCGTGTCAGCCACCGAGCCACCGCGTCCCCTGAATATAATCATATGTGTGTACTAATGTACATGTATATCACCAAAAGAAGTTTAATGGACTGGGGGTTGTTGTGGGGGGAGACATCTCCAGGAGCTGCTTTCAGGCATAGGGCACTGCCTAGATTTTTTTTTGGTTACCTTTTTTCATCTATTCCTTCTGCTTATCTCACATTTAGGGTTATCCCCCTTTCAGCTCAATGCCAGGAAAGATATGCTCTACAGCATTTTTAAGCAGGAATGAAAAAACAAAGCAGAATCCAATAATACGGTATGCCGTCCTACCTCCTTTCCCAGGTATGGTCTCAAGCAAACCCAAGACTTACCATCTGTCGTAACGCCTTAGAGTCCTTGTTCCGTGGAAATGAGCGCTCGGGGACCCAACGGGGCACCAGCCCTTCTGTGGAATTTGCCTGGGCTCGCTGCAGCTTGGCTAATATTGCTTTCTCTTCTTTCTATTGGCAGAAAGTGCGGAATGGGGAAGATACAAAACAGAAAGAACAACAAATGGAAGCAGGTGTTTTAAGACATTACTCCCTAGAGCAGGGATGTTCCATAGCTTTTGTTATTTCAGCTCCAGGGACCAGAACATTTGTCTCCTGGATTACGGCGATCTGTTCTCTCTTCCTGTCCCCAAGCAAATTTTAGTCATGTTCCTCTGCCCCACTCCCAGGACTTACCCGTTTCTGGCTGCAGCCCACAATGAAGAAGGTCTCAATGTTATGCTCCTTCAGGTAAGCATTGCGCTCACCCCCGTGCCCTGGCTCCACTTCATAGTCCTCATTCAGGTACTGCAGAGTAGCCTGGGTAATGTGGATCCTCCTATCACAGAAATGTTGTCGTTCAACCAAGACAAGTGCTGGAACCCACTGCTCCCCACTCTCAGAGATACCCCCTCATTAGACTTTGTATGATCTCGCTTAAGAATGGAAGAAGCTGCTCTCTCCACAAGGAAGCAAATATGGTCCTTCCTCAGCAGCTCTGAGTAAAAGAGCAGGACTGACCAATAAAAATAACAGTAAGTAATGTAAGAGGCAGTTAGCTGCAGGAATGCAGGTACAATCCTGTGGGAAGGAAGTCAGAAATCTTGCTGAAGAAGATTTGGAGGAAAGTCCGATGAACTTGTATGAAAATATGGTATAATGCTCATAAGGGACCTTAAGTAGAACCAATGTGGAGATAATATATTACTTCATTTGGATCAGTAAGTCACATGGAGAAATGTAAAGCACTTCCACATGAGAATTTTGATCCCATTCACATAACAGCACTGTGCTTTTATATTCCCACGTTAGCATCCCTGTTGAGCAGCCAAGCCAGTTGCCTGTCTAGCTTAACTGTCCCAAATATCCAAGTGCCATCTCTTTTGCAATCAGTGTGTGTGGTGGGCCAGTTTTCCACTGATAAGAATGTGTCTCCAGTATGCTCATTCCACAAGGTCTGACCGGGTGGGCACACTCCAGGTCCTTCCTTTAATGTTGCCACCTTGTGGGATTGAAACAGTGAACCATCTTGGTAGTGGTCCCTGCCCTAGGGAAGCACCTTCCCCCTGAGATCCAGCAAGCCCCTACCCTCCAGGCTTTCTGAAAAGCTGTGAAGACCTGGTGTTGTCCCAGAAGCCTTGGGGCAATGTGAGTCTGAAGCCTAGTAAAGCTCTGAAGTTTTTTTTCCTACTCTTCTCTAACAGACAGGTTAACTCCACATGTTTAGGTAATAGGCAAGGAATGAACAGAGTAATTTTAAAGCTATGTATGTAAGAGACAGAAGAATAAGAGGTAAGGCAAAAAAGGAACAATAGGAAAAATGGGGTCACACCCAATACTAACATGACTTTCCCATTTCCAAACCAATTTTCTTCAAAGGAACATGGGCCATTAGGAGGAAAAAAAATTCTCCATCTCCTAGTAGTTCAATGGAACTACTTTCTATAAGTATTCATTGTTGTTTCACTCAAATGCTGAAGGGCTCAACTCACCCTGCTTTGCCACCAGCTTCCATGTGATTGGCCAAGGTAACATCATTAGACCAGACATCGAATTGCCACTTGCGCAGCCCCAGCACTCCACAGTGCACACGGCCACTGTGGATCCCAACACGCATGTTGACATTGACACCTGTCACTTCCCGCACCAGCCTAGGAGAAAGAGGATGGAATGAATGTCAGAGCAGGTCTCTCTATTTGCACACAAGTTCTGGCACCAAGGTATCTTAGACAAGAATCACTCAAACAAAGGAGAAAGAATCTCTCTTCTTGGTAGGGAGAAGTGAAGTAGTATGTCTGTATTACTTTAAGCAAGGACAAAATAACAGATCCCCACCCTAAAACGGCTGTAGGAACTGAACAACCAGTTTGAAATGGTTGTTGGAACACAAAAGACTAGACCCAGAAACATAATTCAACTGGATTAAGAAAAAGGTTGTTGCGGAAAAAAAATGCCAAAGATTGGACAATAGCCAATCTATCTTGTGTGTGTGTGTGTGTGTATGTGTGTGTGAGAGAGAGGGAGGGAGGGAGGGAGGGAGGGAGGGAGGGAGGAAGGGAGAGAGAGAGAGACTTACAGATGAATGTTTGGACAAAATGGGGTTGGTTCTGAGGGGAAGATTTTGCTCATTTGTATGCTACTGTTGTTAATCTTAATTTTAAAGATAATCTATTGTGCAATTGGCTATACAAAAGCTAAAGGAACTATTTTCAAAGGAAAACGTTTGGAAATCTGCAAGACCTCTGGACATGAGTTTGCCAGTCCATTAAAAAAAAACAGCTATTGCTTCTATTACCTTGACGATTATCCACAAGGCTGTTGACTATGCTTAGTGACTCAACCTCTTGGAAAAAGAAATAAAATGTGAAGGGACTGGAAATGAAATTAACTGCTTGGCTAGGAAAATGCTGCGGCCTTAGAGACAAGATTCAGACACAGCAGAGAATCTGGGAATCCATACAGGACATTAAGAGATCAGAACTCAGGCAATAGAAGTGAGAAGAATGCTTGGGCTGCCTGTATCTAATGGGGGAATACATTTCACAGAGCCTGAAACAGCCTCTCTCTTCAGCAGATACACTATAAAGAATCCCTGCCTAATACAAACTTAGGTAAGTAGACCCTGCTTCAAACTACTTCCAAGTTTGTTCCAAAATGGAGGAAATCATGTATAGAATAACATGATACCCTGGTTTCAAAACCATGGAATTGTTTTAGGAAAGACAGGATTAGTAGATAGTAAGAAAGAAAAGAGGATTCACAACTTGGGAGAAAAAAACTACAGGAGTAGAAAAAATCAGATTAATAACTACAGGTCACAGGTTTTTATTAATTTTGTTGATTTCCTTTGATTAATTTCTGAATCTTAAGTAAATATTTTACATGTGTTTTTATTATTTCTTGTTTTCCACAAAACCATAGTAATCAGAATGCAATTTCAAATTTTGCTATTATAAATCTGAAACATGCAATACAGGTAGTCCTTGACTAATGACCACATTTTATAAGCTTTCTTGAACATTTTTTATTTATTTATTTGATTTGTCAATCACTTACAAGATAATAGATATAAGTATAAACATGAGTAAGAATACAGGAAATAGGTACGAATAAAT
The DNA here is from genome assembly GCA_009733165.1 of Naja naja. Classification (NCBI taxonomy): domain Eukaryota; kingdom Metazoa; phylum Chordata; class Lepidosauria; order Squamata; family Elapidae; genus Naja; species Naja naja. Next base: position 163,399,918 of record CM019149.1, read on the forward strand.
GGGGTCAACAGGACAGAGATGGTAGGCACAATGGTGCACTTATGCACACCCCTTACAGACCTCTTAGGAATTGGGTGAGGTCAATAGTGGTTAGTTTGAGGTTAAAGGAGTGGGGGTTAGAGGATGTAACAACAGAGTCAGGTAGTGCATTCCAGGCATTGACCACTCTGTTGTTAAAGTCATACTTTCTGCAATCAAGTTTAGAGAGGTTAACATTGAGTTTGTATCTGGTGTGTGCTCTTGTATTGTTGCGATTGAAGCTGAAATAATCATTGACTGGTAGGACATTGTAGCAGATAATTTTGTGTGCTACGCTTAAGTCTAACCGTAGGCGGAGTAGTTCAAGGTTGTCCAAGCCCAAAATCTCAAGCCTGCTGATATAGGGTATTCTGTTGCAAGCAGAGAAGTGTAGTACTCTTCTCGTGAAATACTTCTGGACTCACTCGATTGTATTAATGTCTGATATGCAGTGCGGATTCCAGACTTGTTAACATACTTATTAAGCGAATCACTGCAATTGTTACATTTGTAACACGGTTGTTATGTAAAACTGGCTTCTTCCCCATTGACTTTGCTTGTCAGAAGCTCACAAAAGATGATCACATGACCCCGGGATATTGCAACCGTCATAAATATGAGTCAGTTACCAAGCCTCTGAATTTTGATCACGTGGGACTGCTGCAACAGTTGTTAGGTATGAAAAAGGGTCATAGGTCACTTTTTTCAGTGCCTTTGAACAGTCACTAAGTGAACTATCGTAAGTCGAGGACTACCTGTATAGCACACAAACACACTGGCTAGCTTCACTCACTCAGATCTGTATTGGGTTTTATCACTGTTTGCTGAATATAACTGGCAAAGTTCATATGTCATGCTAAGTTGTAAATTTCAGTTCATAAATTTCAAGGGCTGGGTTCAAGCAAAATGTTTATGGTTCAAGTGACACATTTATGTATGAACACAGACAATTGTGAATTGAGATGTTAGGGCAAAGTACTGCCAGTCAACGCTAGAAGCATTGAACAGCATGCATTTGTTTGCCTCCAAAAGCCTATGGCCCCAATCTTGGTTGCTTAAGGGAGTTCCAGCCTTACTGCTATCTACCAACATCCCCTTGGGTCTCATCCCCCTCCCCACTGTTATGCCCATCCATCAGGCAAATACAACAGCTTAACCCATCAAAAGCAGGAGCATTGTGCTTCTCCAAGTTTCACCATGCAAAATGCAAGTCAGTCTTGATAAGGAATTTGCTGGAGAAACAAAAAAAAAACATATCCTGAAAAGACCTTGGTTTTCATATTTTTATTGAGAGGAAGCTTCTAGGGCCATGTGGCTTATAAAGATAATTTTGAAAAAGCATACACATTGCCCAGTAAAACTTCAACCACCGGAGGAGGGATAATGGATAGGGAACAGAGACATTCTCAAGCGGACTTTTCGTGATCCAAGGGAGACAGCATCTTTTCCTATTCTACCATCAGCTAAAGCAAGGCTCTTCAATCTTGGCAATTTAAGACTTGTGGACTTCAACTCCCAGAATTCCTGAGTTAACATGACTGGAGGATGAATTCTGGGAGTTGAAGTCCACAAGTCTTAAAGCTGTCAAGTTTGAAGACCCCTGAGCTAAAGCAAAAATAAAAACTATGGGGAGAAAGCAGAAATTTCTATAAGGTATAGTACTTAGCAGCTGCATCAGTTACCTTCCTAAGCCATAGCATGATGTTGTGTTTGGTTTCGGCTGCTTATGTTGTATCAATGCAACCTATTGTAATTTGTCCAGACAATAGTAATAGCACTTAGACTTATATACCGCTTTATAGTGTTTTACAGCCCTCTCTAAGTGGTTTACAGAGTCAGCCTATTGCCCCCAACAATCTGGGTCCTCATTTTACCCACCTTGGAAGGAGGGAAGGCTGAGTCAACCTTGAGCCTGGTGGGATTTGAACTGCCAAATTGCAGGGAGCCGGCAGGCAGCAGAAGTAGCCTGCAGTACTGCACTCTAACCACTGTGCCACCACGGCTAATCATGGTTAAGCAACTCATTTGATTTCATGAGATGCCACTTAATGCTTTGGCTTTCTTTGGACAAATGTTAGTTCTTCCCACAGTTGAATATCCAAAACTACCAAAGCCAGTTCAAAATAAATACAAGAGGAGAGTTCAGGGGCTCTTTGCAGGTTACTGAAAATGCATCCATATGGAAAGACATTTTGGGAGTAAGTTTTGAGAAATGTGTAGAAATGATGGAAAACAAAAGGATGTGATTTTCTGCATTAGGAAAGATATTTTCCGGTCCTGTGAGAAAGAGAAGCCTGGATGGTTTTATGTCCTTTGAATCACATACTGTACCTTGCAGGTCAAATTTAGATACAAGAAAGATAATTATGATTAGCATATTGTATGCAGGGTAAGCCGATTTAAAAAGTAGGCTAAGTTGGGTTTTATGATGACAGAAATAATCCATGAAGGAAGGGGGGAGCCTCAGGCTTTCACATCCCATCCTTTTTTTTCTTTCTTTTTTGCAACTAAGAGGAAACCAAAGGCTTTCATTTTAACAGTTAGATTAATTACCCCCTGTCATGAGTTAATCAGGTTTCTTTCAAACACAACTGGTGAAGATTAAGCAGAGTTCAACTTTGGAAAAAACAACAAGGGGCAATTCTCTAAAAAGAGGAAGTGAATTTTTCTGATCTCATCCCACTCCTGCTCCTGTGCCTAGATAGCTTTCAGTTCATTTTCCTCACTGAGGAATTATCAGTTAGCAGGAGGAGATTCAAGAATGCTATTCCCAACTGCTAGTAGTAGCAGCTGGGAAGCAACAATCTTGATTAAAATCACTAGAAGGAGTGAGGTCAAAGGTCCTCCACTCCCAATAGGTCCCTGAAGATAATGAGTTTGCATCTGCATGTATGTGTGCAAGCAAGGAGTGGAGGAGGCCTAGCCCCACCCCCTGCCCTCCTGCCTTTTGCACAAGAAAAATGGCCTGCCTCCAGTTTTTACTGTCATGTCTCACATGGGCCAACTGCATCATCATCTCAAGCAGCAGCCACAATAAAGAGGCTGCAGCAAAAAGGAACACGTCATATTACAAGCTTCCAAAGACAAGAATCAATTAATCCAATGCAGGGGTGCTTTGAATAAGTTGAATACGATGTACAGGTAGTCCTCAGTTAAACAAGGATAATTGGGACTGGAATTCCCATCGCTAAGCAATGTGGCTGTAAAGTGTGATATCTCATGAGCATATCGCTTAGTGACAGCAGTCTGTTGCCATCGTTAAGTGGATTGTCAAGCGAGTCCCCAGGCAGCTTGCAAACATGTCAGTAGGCAAGTGAGTGAGTTGAGGCCTTGAGGTATGTGACACAAGCATGGCGGCGCTGGTTGCTACAAGGTGGAGAGGGTGCATTGGCGGCCCTCAAGGTGTGGCATGATGGGGCCCAGTCTGCTACAGAGGAAGGTGCAAGCAGTGTACTGAAGAGACTTGTAATCTTCCTTGCTGGCTTCCCCATTGACTTTGCTTGTGGGAAGCCAGAGGGAAAGTTGTAAATGCCCATCACTTGACCATGGGAAGCTGCAACTATTGTGTTAACTGGTTGCCAAATGTCTAGAATAGATCATAATTACATGACTGCAGAGTACATGACTGTACTTCGATGCCATGTGATCCCACTTCTAATTCCTTTTGCCCTGCTGGTGAGTATAGAACCACCAGCATCTGAAGATAATATTCCATGGCATCTGATGAAGTGGGGAATGAAGCTGTCAATGGCCACTTCAGCAGCTCCAGGTATTCCTCTGAATACCCACTGCGTGGGAACAGTAGAGTGGGTGTGTGCTAAGCTGTCTTTCCCAGAAGCATCTAGTTAGCCATGAATGGCTGTGGAGCTAGACTAGATCATTCTTTTGAGGCACCAGGCCTTATGTTCATACTGTTACCTCAGAGGTGGGTATTCAGCAGGTTCTGACCAGTTCTGGAGAACCAGTAGCGGAAATTTTGAGTAGTTTGGAGAATCGGAAAATCCCACCTCTGACTGGAGATTTTACAGTATCCTCCCCCTGCCATGCCCACCAAGCCATGCCCACAGAACCAGTAGTAAAAAAAATTTGAATCCCACCACTGTGTTACCTTACAAAAGCTAAATGGTCTCTAAGGTACCCCAAAGCTCTCTGCTATTTTGCTTCAGCAGGCTAATGCAGCTGCCATTCAGGAAAATGTTAACTCTGTAAATCATTAAGTTCACTAATAACTTTGTCCATCCTCCCAATATTAGCAAGTATCCCTTGCGCACTCACGAAATCGCCTCGATCATGTCAACACCCATCTCCACGCAGCAATGGGCATGATCAGCCCGTGCCTCTGGCAACCCTGAGACACAATAGTAGCAATCCCCGAGGATCTTGATGCGAAGGCAATGGTTTTCCTGAAAAGGGAAAAGGAAGGCGTTTCAGAAAAGGTATCAATGCTAACTGCAACCCTCCAGTCATCCCACCTGAGTTCCATGTTCTCTGCCATACACGGATCAATCACATTAGCTAGTTAACACCTGTTATTTCACAAGTAATCAGAGAATTTGCAGTTTATTGCAAATACAGAAGTTTTTATCCAGTGCTTGTTCCCTATAATGAGGGGAAGGGGAAGGGAAGGAAGAGGAGAGGGATTTCTGTTACTTCGATGAAACTTCAAACTCTAATGAAGTTTATACATCAACATTATGGCCCAGAACTGGTATTGCTTCCAAGGTAGGAAAAGGAAGTTTGGCAGAGATACATACTACAGCAAAGGCAGCAGAATGTAGCACAAAAAAATGACATGCCGACCAACAACCCTAGGAAGAATTAGAAGTTACAAGTACTCCTCAATTTACAACCATTCATTTAGTGGCTGTTCAAAATGGCACTGAAAAAAGTAACTTATGACCATTTTTCACATGCATTACCATTGCAGCATCCTCATGGTCACATGATCAAAATTTGGGCACTTGGAAACTGGCAAGTATTTATGACAGTTGAACTGCCCCAGGGTCATATGATTCCCGTCTGCAATCTTCCCAGCCGGCTTCCGACAAGCAAAGTCAATGAGGCAAGCCAGATTTTTTTTACGTTTATATGCCGCCCTTCTCCGAAGACTCAGGGCGGCTTACAATTTTTGGGATACAACCCAGTGTGCTCAGCAATAGCCTTCATTCCATTGTATATGCCTGCTTATTACTAAGCGGCATTTTTACAAAGTCAGCTTATTGCCCCCAACAATTGCAGTGATTCGCTTAATAATGGTGTCAAAAAGGGTTGTAAAATGGGCCACAACTCACTTAACAACTGCCTTGCTTAAGATTGGAGATTTTGGATCAACTATGGTCATAAATTGAGGGCTACCTGTACTTGGCAAGGCAAGAAAATCCAAGGGGACTTTGTGACAGCGATGGTCATAAAAGAAAATATACAAGTTGTATTGACTTGTACCAGCCATCAACACAATGCCCCTTTCCTGAGAGGACAGGCATCATGGTGTCCTTGCTCACTGAACATTGTGCTTCCTCACTGAGTTTTTTAAGGATTATTGCCCAACATATCTAAAAGCACTAAGTTCAGGAAATCATCTCTTCCGTAAGCCTAGCTACTCCTCCCTTACCGCAGCCAGCTTATCAAAACGGGCGAACAGTTCATTCAGTGTCATGACCAGTTCTTGTGCCGTGCACTGGGACGCCAAGCTAGTGAAGCCCTCAATGTCAGCAAAGAGAATGCTGTAGGGGGAGAAAAGCAGAATCAGATATTAGAACATAAACCCACAAACAGCCAAAAGCCATTTGGCTCCTTTTTTGCATATATTCATGAGGTAATTCAGCCAACATCTTCAACCCCACTGACCCTCGTTTGCCAAGAAATTATGCTATGATCTCCAAATTTCTAACAGAATGATGTTAATTAACTGGTTTCACTGTCATCAAAGTCACAGACACATATATTACCTGACGTTGTCATGTTTTTGGATATAGATTTTGTGGAACATCATGTCTTCCTTCTTAGTATTGATGTCCTCCTTCATTTCCATGGCAACATGTTGGGGCAGCACTGAGAGCAGAAGTCGTTCCTGTCAGGGGTCCAGAAAGAAAGGTCCATTATGGTCTTCATTATAGCAATAATTTTGCTGGAATAAACCAAAGACCAAGATCAGAACATACTAACCCACCCCAGTACCCATGCTGTTTTACTTCATACTTTTTTGGCCTGCAAGGCATTACAGAGTTCAGTTGCCATGCTACCTGTTCCCACCTCATTTGATTGGCAGACAGGCTGAAACATAGCAGAAAAGAAGAAGGCCCAAGATGGCAATTTATTACCATACAGGGGAAAAGGGAATCTGTGTTAAAGATAATGCTCGAGTATGTGTATGAAACATATCCTTCTGCCTAGCTAATAAAGTCATGAGGGTCACTGGAAGAGACCAGTGTTAGTGCTAAATAACAGCCATGAGGTATTCACTTCCACAGAACCTCTATAGAAAAAAATGTGTTGGCACAGTTAAACCGGATCTGTGGATCATAGAGAGAAGAACAAATTTCATTTTTATGCATTCTTTCAGGTATTAAAAATCCTGAAATTTATGCATAACTGAACAATGAAATAAACTCCAAAATAATCAGTGTCATTGATCTCAGGAAGCCAATGCAATTAATTTACAAGCCTGCAATCTAGAAAGATGTTCAGCACACATGCAACATGTCTGACTTTAAATACAAAGCAGACAAGTGCAAGGAGTTTAAACTATAGTACAAGATGTTAATGTCACCTAATTTCGATCTACCAATGTGAAGTTACAGGAGAAAGTCTCTGAGGATATAATAAATAGTTTTCAACCTTTAAGGGTCAAGAAAAACATTAAAGTGAACTGATCTACTTATACATGTTTCTAGCAACAGGATTCTCTTGATTAAGAATTGCAATGCTGAATAATACATTGATGCCTTTATAAAGAGCAAGCAAAAGTTATATGATCAAAAGCTTAGCAGGATCCTTCCTAACTTAATTTGAACAAAAATAATGGGATGAAAGAAAAGTTTCATCTGAGGAGAGTGTACTTTGTATATTTTACAAAAACAAAAAACAAAAACAACCCAGAAACTGTTCTTATCTTGAATTCATAGAATGGATGCAGTATAAATGTGAGAAAGACTCCAATTGTAATTTCTACTGAATTCTATAAAGCAGTGGTCCCCATCCTTTCCACCTTGGCAGCCTAGCCCAGTGGAGAGGGGAGGGGAGACAGGACACGGGGGGAACGTGTGAATGGCAGGTGCAGGTATGCACGCACAGCTCTATTGGTGAGAGCAGCGTGCGTGTGCACACCATCCACTCGTGCAAATGGAGCTTCACACGTGAGCAGAGGGCGCTTGTGTGCAGGGTGCTTGTGCTCATGTGCAAAGCTCCACTTGTGCAAGCAGTGGGCGCACACATGTGAAGTGCCAATGGAGCTTTGCGCACAAGCATCCTCCATTTACGTAGGTGGAGCTTCGCACGTGAGTGCAAGGGCCCACCACTCGCACAAGTGGAGCTTCATGTGCATGCACACTTGCCCTTCACTCATGCAGCCCAGTTTCAAGCAGGCCATGGCCCAGTGGTTATAAAGGATATTTAAGCCCCATTGAAGAGTCTCAGAGTTGGGGCATCCCATCTCCAAACAACAAAACCATCTCAATATTAACATGCAGAAACTCAAGACACAGTACATGCTCTGCTTTCCCAACTCTAACTCCCCATTCCCACCGCAGTCCCATCCTGCCCACTCCCAACTCTCATTAGCTCCCCACCTGCTGTCGGTTTTCACGTTGTAAGTGCAGTCGAGCCTGGATGTAGCCACGTGTTTCCCGGAAGGCCTGGCGCTGTGACACTTCAGCTGGATAGTGGGTGCAGATACCAATGATGTTGGTACAGAGGAAGATCAAAGCATTTGCAACAAGCTGTAAGCAAGGGAAAGACCCATACAAACTGGGCACAAGAGGAAAAACCAAGTATTTTATGACGACAAAAAAAATCAGCTTATAACTTGGCTTTCACGTTTCCCACTGTCTTCGGAAAGAGCCATCCTCCCTCACACCCCAGCATAAAGAATGAATTAAAAGCTTTGTGCAAGGAAGGCTTCCCAGAACACAATCGGGGTGTTGTGCTTCTCTCCCTGTCCCTCTGTTGATGTCCAAGATACCAAGGATTCTGCTGGGAAGAATGGGTGTCAGGAAGATCCCAATGCTTTTAGGGAGAGAGAATGGGAAGTGAAACTGGGAAACAACAACAACCCACTGCAGTCTACGCCAGGAGGTGAAGCTGGAAGACCAAATCTATCATTATGTGTGTTTGTTTTTCAAACAATCCTCCATTCCTAGCGAGATGAGTATGTTTTCTGTGGGAAAGGATCCCCAATTATATGTAAGGCATGTCCTTTATTTGTAGGAGTCCCTACCTTCAGGCCCAGCTAATAATGTGGAAGACTCGTTCCTCCTCAAAACCCAAGCAGACTATTGGCAACAAGAATAAGCAATGCTGGGCTAGATGCAATAATCATTTAGAATAGCTACCTATGTGTTTACACGTTCACACATACTCTAAAGGCATCCACTCCCTGCCTTCGAGGCTCATCTGCCAGGCCAGAGTGATGTAGAAAGATATCAGAGTGATGTAGGCACACACTCTATGTGCACATCTGTGTAACATCCAAGGGGTCACCTGTTCATTCCTTAAATCAGGGGTCTTCAAACTTGACAGCTTTAAGACTTGTGGACTTCAACTCCTTCAGTCATGTTAGCTCAGGAATTCTGGGAGTTGAAGTCCACAAGTCTTAAGCTTGCCAAGTTTCAAGACCCTTGCCTTAAATGATAGTTCAGTTAATTCCACCGTCTACCATTTTCTACACACCGCAAAGAAAAATTGTCCTTGCACACGTAACATGCTACATGACAAGAATAAGACACTTAAAGGGAATAAGCCAATTTAGGCAATGAGCTTATTGTCCCAAAGCAACATATCCTCTCAGGCCAGGGCACAGATCCCCAGGCTAAGCCTGGCAGTGAGCAAATGGGAGTCTACTCATGAATGCTGCACACAAGCCCCATGATGGAAGAAAGGCAGATTACTAACAGGTTTTGTGACCAGGTAAGGCAGCTATTGATAAGGAGGATAAGGGAGGCAAAAAACCAACCAAGCAACAGCAGGGGTCTGTTCAAACCAACCAGGCACAAGCCATACCATTACAATTCTGTAGTGTGTCTGCCTCACCTTACTGAAATATTATAATAATTGTGCCCTGCCCTGCCAGTTTATTGTAAGCTCTGGAAAGCAAAAGCAACAACGAGTTTTGAATATTTGACAAGCAGTAAGTTACTAGGAAGGCAGAGAATCCAAAGAAGTCAAAAGTCCATTTTTCAACAGAGGTCAGCTTAAGGTTTCCCCATACAATAACCAGCCGCATGCAGCTGGAGCTGTTGAGGGTGCATGCCTGGGAAGAAAACTGATGGGGCTGAATGGAGGCCAAAATTACTGGCACTCAGTGCTGTCTTGAAAGTGAAATGCTTTGCAAGTTTTAACAGTTTCTTCTGGCATTAATTCCTACTGGGCACCAGAATGGCGCCACTGTTTCTTGCCTTGATGTTTTGCAGTCACCAAGATAGAATAAAAATATCAGAAGCGAGAGCACAACAGCCTATTCCGTGCCTGTTTACAATCCTTTCACACAGAGCCACCATGTAGGCAGAGGGGCTGCCGTCCAGAAGTCACACTGCTTCCAGCACAAAACATTCACAAAGTTCCATAAAACATTTCCAAAGCAAGTTAAGAAATCTAGTTAAAAGGGTACTTGCACTTGGTTAAACGAAAGAAAACAGACTCCACGGGCCTACAAAAAATATTCAGTTCTCTTAACAGGAACAGCTCCATTTATATTCCAAAATGAAAACATCTCTCCACAGTAATTAACACAGACATATTCAGTTACAGAACGTAATAATTGGTCCAGCATTACCAGCTAAGTGCTTGCTCAAATCACTGCTACAAAACACAAGATTTAGCTAATTGTAATTTCATCAGCTACAATCTGGCATCTGGGTTTGATTCACCAAAGGATGACAGAACAGTGTAAGAAGACCTACATACACCATTACTGTCTGAAGTCATTAACTGAGTTTACACAACAAAAAAGGACATAATCCGTTTTACCCACCCTGGGTTGAAGATGCTGTAGTAATAGATTCCTCCCTGGGCATTGTGTTGGACTAGATGGTACATTCAACTTTTCCATTCTATGATACTATAATGATACTGTTTGTCTGGTTTTGGCTTAGCATATTGAATGAACTCAGTCTGTGAAGTTTGCAAACCACAATTAGCATAATATGTTAATCCAACCAGTTATGGCTAAGCAAACCTGGCTTTGAACAATGCATAAATCTAATCATTGATAGGTTATTCCACACACTTATAGGACTGAGCATCAAGGATAAACCATCCCAAGATGGCTATATTCAGCTATAGCAAGAAGGTCTTGGGTTAAATCTCTGTATAGGTGTCCTTCTTTGGTTTTACAAAACTCTCATCTTGACACTCCAATTAATTAAAGTCTTGAAACTTAATTTGTAGTCTGATAGCCAAAGATGATTAGGCATTTCATGCTGGGAAATGAAGCCCCCTGACCTTTCTCTGTGCCCATATTGGCAAACCTGAGAATTTTTTGCCCCTCCTCCAGCCATCCAAGTAGGCGAGTACTTTGTTTTTCAGGCTATGAACTTTCACACCCGAGTCAACTCATCTCAGAAGAGATGAACTTGGGACATAAGAACCCCCGGTCCAGTCTCAGGCTAAGGAAAGCTTCACTTGGAGGCCCTTGAAAGCCTGAGACAGACTTGCATAGACAATGGTTTGCCTAGAAGTGTTAGTGATCAGGACGACGGCAGACCTGTATTATTACAGATACGATCCAAAGGTCACAATTATGGTGAGCATTTTAATGGATTAGTCACTTACATCTGCATGAGGTTCAGTATATTTTAGAAGCATTTCCCCCCCCTTTGCTGATCAGGCATGTTCATCCTGCAAGAAAGGGGGGCATGCCTTGCATACAACTATGCCTTGATCTGTATCACTTCAGACTGTTTGTCCATATGAGCGTAATGGTAGGTGATAAGGGTATTCTTAATTTCAATTCAGCCAGTTCTACCAGCATGGTCAATGACAAGAGGATTATGGGAGTTGTAGTCCACAATAACAGTCAGGTTGCCTACTGCTGATGAAACTCATCATTGTCTACTGACTGGTGAGCAGTTTCCCAGAATCTCAGGAAGCTTTCTCATCACCTATTACTTGCTTCTTTTTTTAAAAAGAAAATGGAGAAGTCATGGATTGAACCTTGGATGGTGTGCATGGAAACATATGCACAGCTATACCACTGAACTTTGAAACTTCCACTTTTTTTTCAGATAATGCTTGCCATCTGTTGCTTCTGAACAAACTTTCATGATATATAGGCATGTGTGTCCATGCCTATAAACTCTGGTGCTGGATTACATTTCTAGCTGAATAAATATTTTTCAGCCAGTTAAGGTAACCAAACATCACAGACCTGTTTGTTTATCTGGGAACTACTTACTGGTTCTTATTACTTGACACTGTACCTCTGGTGTAGCTTACTCCCAACTCCTTCCCTGAAATAGCCTGCAACAGTGATGGATACTCAATATTTGTGAAATGTCACCCAACAGCATGGACCAATTCTGAGTCTGACATTAATTCAGAGAGAGTAGGGGGAGAAACCTGTAATCTTCCCCAAACCAGGAAAGGTTCTACATAAAACAATAAATACACAATGAAAAAGGCATTATTTGCTACTGCTTCTTGGTGTCTTGACACAAAACTAGAATTTCTAGTACTGTATCTACTACAGTACTTGGGCACCCATGAGAGAGATGACGTTTTGCATCATAAATCAAGGTGGTGAAATGTCTGTTTCCCTAAATATTGCTGGATTACTCTTGTCATCCATCCTTTCCTATACTCGTGCTGACTAGTGGATTATAGAAGGAACAGATCAGACATCCAGCCCTTGCTTATCAATGAAGGCCGAGTGGAGCAAGTGGCCAGTTTTAAGTTTTTGGGTGTTACCCTAAAAGAGGACCTGACCTGGGGTGCCCACACTGCAGCCCTGGTCAAAAGGGCCCAGCAGAGATTATACTACCTGAGACTTCTCAGAAAACAACAACTGAATGAAAAACTGCTGGTGACCTTCTATCACTGCACCATAGAGAGCATTTTAACATACTGCACCTCTGTATGGTTTGCCAATTGCACAGTGGCAGATAGGAAAGCACTCCAGAGGGTTAATGTCATTGCCCAGAAGATCACTGATTGTCCTCTCCTCTCTTTGGAAAAGCTTTATAGCTCCCGCTGCCTTAAGAAAGTTCAAGACATTCTCAAAGATCCATCTCATCCTGGGCCCCCTTTTTTTGAACTATTACCATCTGTCAGATGGTACAGAATAATAAAAACAAGGACAAATAGGCTGAAAAACAGCTTCTATCCCAGGGCAGTAGTTCTTTTGAATTCTGCTGTATAGTGCAGTGTTGGTGTGGTGTTGGGGGTTTCCAGTTCAATGTGTGAAGGGTGAAGGATGTGTGTTTGTGTTTATTTTCATGGACATGGTCATGATGTGCACTGAAGATGGTGTTTGATTTCGTTGTATGAGGTGCAATGACAATAAAGTAAACTAAGCTAAACTAAACTAAACTAAAGCTGGTAGGAATTGGAATCTAACATCATCTAGGCCTAGGGAAGGTGATGCACTCTCCAACCCCAGCAATCTTACTTTAAAGGGAACCAGAGACAGAAAGAATCTTCCAGAACTGCTTTTAGTACCATGGGATCCCTAAACTCTTCAACTTATCAACCCCTTCATGAAGTTTCAAACTGCTCATCAACCCCTCTCCCCCCAAAGCATTATATGAAAATAATTTAACAAATACCATATTAATAGTACTATGAACAATAATAGCAATAACAACTGTTTGGGGATCACTTTGGGGGAACTTGATATAAAATACAGATTAAATTTTACGGTGCCTTTAGTTTTACTGAAGCAAACTAATCTTGTCTGCAGTTCTCAAAGGAGGCTAAAATGAACATCTCTCTTGCAATTAACAGGACAGGTAAATGCTTCTTTTCACTGTGAATTTCTCATAGGTGGAAACTGAATCTTGAAAGTTCAGATTCCAAAATCTGCTAATCTCAAGACTGTTCAACGATACTTAGATTACCATTAAGAATTGGAGGAAAGGAAAACAATCTGGGCTCAGAAGGTGTTGACGAATCAGTAACTCACTGCTGGCCATGCAAAATTCAACTGCTGGGATTTCTGGTTCAGGAATATTTGTTTTATTTATTTATTTGATTTGTCAATTGCTTACAAGGTAACAGATATAAGTATAAACATAGTTTTGAATACATGAGATGGATACGTATAAGAAAAATAAAAAGAAACAATAGGACAGGGACGGTAGGCACGATTGGTGCGCTTATGCACTCCCCTTACAGGCCTCTTAGGAAAGGGGTGAGGTCAATAGTAGACAGTCTAAGGTTAAAGTTTTTGGGGTTTGGGGAAGAAACCACAGAATCAGGTAGAGTATTCCAGACATTGACCACTCTGTTGCTGAAGTTGTATTTCCTGCAATCAAGTTTGGTGCAGTTAACCTTGAGTTTGTATCTATTGTGTGCTCTTGTATTGTTATGGTTGAAGCTGAAGTATTCATTGACTGGAAGGACATTGCAATGTATGATTTTATATACTATATTTAGATCAGACTGAATATCTGGATATACTTAGTCTATTTTAGACTAGAGCTATCTGAAATAATTCAAAGCACCAAAGAAGAAACTGGATGTCTCTTGTGTAGCAAATTCAAGACATGGGGGCTGGAAGCATGGAACCCAAACTTAATTGGGCTGCCAAACTAAGCCTGTTTCTAGTTTACCAGTACACTAAACAATAAACTAACCAAACAGGCAACACAACATAAGATGGAATTGCTAAGCTTTCCCCCACCCCACCCGCAAAAAAACAAAACATAATAGAAAAACCAACCACCCTTAAATCCACAACTGAGATTAAAAATTGTACAACTACAGTTGCTATATTTTTAAGTAATCTTTTTAAGTGTGTTGTGCAAGACCCAAGCTACAAGTAACTATTCTGTGAAGAAAATAATGATTATTATTAACGATATAATTAACTACATCCTAGCAAACTAGCTACATCATTAAAATTTCCTTTGGAAGGAAACAAGAAACACAGTGATGTTAGCAGTGTAGCATACCAGGCCCTATATACAGACATGCCACCATACTTCAAATTTTCAGCAAGCTGGTAACTTCATGACTGTCATAATTGTGACACTGCTACATTCCTCCATCTTCAGTTCAGACTTCCTTAGTCATGGCAATAGTCAGCCATCTCTCTGAATGATTAATACATGTCTTCAGAAACAGCACTGTGGACAGTTAATAAGCATTAGACAAGATCCCATGGGTTATAATCAGCATATTTCTCAAGTTTATTTCTGCCGGATTAAAAAAAAAAGGATGTGAGCTTTTGATATTTTAGTTCCTAACTTCTAAAGGGTGAGAAATTGAGCTTTCCCTACTCCTACTGGGGACTTGAAGAAAAGTTAGACAGGTAGAGACCTGTCAAGAAAAGTTAGACAGGTAGAGACAGGTAGAGACCTGCAACCATACACTTTTCATACATGTTATTATCCCAATTTATGCCATGCTGTTCTGTTTTTTTTACCCCTGCTCATTTATTGCTTAGCTCACAATCACTGCATCTAACCATATAACAATGGGCAACACTGGAGTAATCGTGTCAGTAACCCCAGAGGGAAAGGATCAGTCCTGTGGGTTGGCCTTTGAAAGAGTTAGGTTCTTTCTCCGTTCCACAGCATATTTCAGTAAATACTTTCTTATACTTAAGGCCCTGGAAGATGTAGGAATGCTTTGATGATGTTGAGCTGACCCTTCTCAAATACCTATCCTCTTCAGCAACATCTACTTTATTTACCAGCTGTGCCTAAGGGAGGGTCACTGGGAGCCGGTTGGATTGGCCTTTGCTTCCAGTAAGGAAGCATTCCTGCCCTAGGATCAGAAGAAAAGGAATAATACTGAAATCTTACATCTTACTAGTTTGCTTACAAGGAGGCAGAGGGATAAAGGGAGGTTTGGGTAAGAAGATGAAAATTTCCCTCCTTCCCTGTTACAATATTTATATTAATAAATAAGCATTTTACTATCTATCCTCAGAATATTAAAAAAAACCCTGCAGCCTCCATCTGCAACTAGTGGGGGAAAAAACCTGCAGAGCTCCTTGTCTTGGGGGAGCGGAGGGAACAAGCTGTAAATCTGCAGGGGTTTTTAAAGTCTTTGAGAGCTCATCTCAGTACAGTAACACAGGTATGTCACCAGAAGAGCATCAGATCATTGTTCTATGCAGCCTCCCACACATGCACTTGTGGCTCATTCCCTTTCTGTCATCTTCTCCCTCTTTACGCATACATTATGTGTCTGAGTATTGCATTACTTCTATCCCAGCCTTTGCCACCACAAGTTTAATGATTCGTGTTGAAGGAGAATGTTAGGTGGTTTTAGAACATCTTAATTGCAGTGTACCTGTGCAACTATCATTCACTGTATTTGACAGATTTCAAAAGGATAAATTCTCTGAAGAAAGGGGAAGATTCTGTTGTTGCTTTTTAGGAAAGGAAAAAAAGCACAAATGGGTGATCAACTACGTATTAACATAGATCTTGCTAAATGTTTACATTTTCTGTCCTGATATGCATAGTGAAAAATATATTCTGCCTTTAATTCAACTGAGTACGGTAATACTCACCACCTCAACTTACAACCAATTGTTTACTGACTGTTTGAAGTTATGACACTGAAAAAAATGACTTAAGTCCCATTTTTCACACTTACAAGCATTGCGGCATCCCCGTGGTCACATGATCCACATTTGGATGCTTGGTAACCGACTCGTATTTATGACGGTTGCAGTATCCCAAGGTCACATGATCACTTTTTGTGACCTTTGAGAAGCAAAGTCAATGGGGAAGCCAGATTCACCGAACAACTATATTATTAACTACTGCAGTGACTAACAACTATGGCAAGAAGAGATGTAGAATAGAGCAAAACTCAGTTAACGACTCTCTTGCTTAGCAACAGAAACGTTGGGCTCAATTGTGGGTCGTTAAGTCGAGGGTTACCTGTAATACGGAACCAATCTGAAAACACCTTTCCATAATCTGATGCTGTCCAGAGCCAATGGGCTTCTCCTAAATCAGGTTACACAGCAATGGTTCTCCACTGATGATGATAACACAATGATGTGTCAAGTGCAAATGCTTAGGGAGGGGTTGCCAGACCACCCACCAATAAATAAAACAGCTCAGGAAGCATTTTCCGTCTAGCCTGCAGCAAAATTCAACAACGTGGACTTTTTCCCTCCCTCGTAACAATCTCTTCTCATCCACATTATATTAAAACATTTCTTAATTCATCCAGAATATAGATAAGATCAGGAGGGTGGCACTGTAGAAACAACGGGGAAGCTGAAGAGAGAAAAGGGATGGACAGGAACCGGAGAAAGTGGTACATATGTAGAATTCATTGTAATAGCAAAGGAAGAAAAATTATGGGTTTTGCAGAAACGGGCTCTTTGATCGTCCAGCCATCAGCTTAAAAAACACTATTTTCAGAACAATAGATAGAGATGCTGCGAACGCTACAGAGACCTTGGTAGTGTCAATTCCAGCTATGTGGACTTCTAGGCAAACTTCTGCTATCATCAAACCAAGAAACTAGACAACATACAGCAGTAAAGAAAAGCATGCTCAAATGTATTCATCACCAAAATCCAGCGATCAAGCTACGTTTAATGGAACTGAGGACATGCATATTCCACTTAGCTCCATCCACAATTGGAGTGATTGTGGGGATGGGGAAAGGTCACAGAACTTGCTCCCTCCCATATTATTCAACGGGCCTTGTCCATTCTTCATTCATTCCTTTTGCTTGATGGGAGGACTTCAATTTCCTGACCTGGCTGCTTGCCCGCTCCCCTTAATAAGCCTTTACCACCTCTAGCCTTTCATAGCCTTTCTTTGACACCAAAGGCTATAGCTGTCCTTCAACAAAGCATCTTTAATTAGTACTGCACAGGGTTTCTATTCTGTCCCACCCACCAGTTATACATTTATCACCAAGGAGCTCCACCATCTCTTCCCTCAGCCCAACTTTCTCCCATACCTGCTTCCAAACGAAGGAGTCTGTACTGTTCTGGTACCAAGAGATCACCAGGTGAAGGACAGCCAGCAAGGCTCCAGCCAGCACTGCCACCCGCATGCGCACGGGCAGAAGGGTGTAGATGATGTAGATGAAGAAGATGCTCCACCAGACCCCCTCGGAGGCACTCCGCGGCGAGACCTGGAGAGTGCCCAAAGCCTGCACTCCACACAGCGCCACAATGACCAGATAGCTCACCACCCACATGCAGTTCTGGTGGAAGCCAGTTCGGTTGCAGAGGACCATGAGGGAGAGGAAGAGGGTAGCAGCCACGGCAAGGGCAGTGGTGCAGGGCACATCGGGAGTGCCAGGCACACAGTGGAAGAGCAGCATGATGCCACACGCTAGCACCAAGACGCCCATCAGAACCGTCAGCGAACTCTGGTTCATCTGGAAGAAGTAGCGCTGGTAGAGACGCTCCAACTTGGCCGAACGGAAGCGCTTGGAGCGGAACACTTGCAGGAGGCGCCAGCCACAATCGCTGACTGACATCCCCTTGGTCTCAACCCCCATGCTGCCGCCACCACCACCATCCTCAAATCCCAGGTCCACAGCTTTGAGCCCCAAATCTCCGGTTCCAGAACCAGGTGGAAGAGATGGTGGTTGCTTCCTGCCATAGTGGTCTTCCTGCCAAGAACAGTTCAACGCCAGCGCCCCACTGCCTCTGCGCTCCAGCTCTTGGTCCTGTAGGCAGCTCATGTAGCGTGGGCCACAGAGTGCTGGGCGATGGCGCTTGGGCCCATTGCGCTCCCCCCAAGCAGTCTTCCGTTCGTCCACTTTGGGCACCAGGATGCCACTAAACCAGGACATACTGTGGGGGAAAGAGAAAAGAGTTAGAAGCAGCTTTGGAAAGGAGAACTCTTTTCTCCAAGAGAACAAGGCGCACGCTATTCCCCCAACAGTTCAACAGCCATGAACAGCTTCCACTGCAGGAATCACCCCTGGTGAAGTGTAACTGGGTGGGAAGGAGGTCCCTTTGTATTCCCATTCCCCTGCAGAGTCCAGGCATTTTGCATACACGAAGCCCCTGGAACCAACAGATCTGCAGCTTTCTTTCTCTGAGGAATATTTTCAGCTGAAGTCATTTGACTCACAGCCCAAGAACGCAGCCCTGGGAGAAAAAACCCAGGCTTGAGGGGCAGGAGAAACAGCCAGGGGGAACCTGACACAAGATGGCAGGGAAAGACAAGACCCTGCCAAATGCCAGATTCTAGGCAAAAAGCATCAGGAGATTCTACAGAGTTTTAACACCTGTGTGTGTGGGGAAAGGCTTCTGTCCCAGAATAGGACTCTGCAAAGACCTGTCAAACAACAACAGATATATCCCTGTCAGCATGACAGATCATTCGTTGGCCTTGCAGAAGCCCCAGTACCTGGAAGGCCCCTAGGAATAGGGCACAATGAGGCGACATGGGTTTCCGTAAAGGAGCGCCCTCAGTGTCAGGTCTCTTATTTCCTCTTCATCAAGCTGAGGCTGCAACCTGCAGGAAGAAGACATACTGTCAGCTGGTCACACATCAGTTTTCATTCCATGAAGCACTAGCTGTACTCATTCTCTGGAACTCAAAGCTAGGATATTTTTTTTTCTTTCCCTCCTCCCAACTCCTTACACATCCACAACTTTCTTTACACATTTCCTTCCCATTTCAGGCCATTTTGAACTGATAGCTTGCTTGCTTCATATCCAAGCAGACATTTCTACAAAGAATTGTTTACTACTTACGCATTCTATCCTCCCCTCCCCTCCCCACATACCCATGCTCACACTGCAGGAGATGCACACAGTACACAGAGTAAAATAATGTGGATTACACTTGTTGCAACGAGTACAGAATTAAGAAAATGATTCTCAGATAAATTCAGTCAACTTTACTGGAGGTCCTACTTTTTTTTCCAGACTTACTTCAAAGATGACCACCAGCAGTAACTGCCTTCAGTTTATAAACCTCCACTCTCCTGGGTAGAATCTAATACAGCCAGCCAAACATCTGCTGTATATCCAGAGGTTGCTCTAGTAACAAAACAGTTATCAGTATGCTAATGTTATCTTCATCCCAAAAGACAGATAGATTTCAACCCAATTTAAGCCATGTCCCTGCGTTCAACTTTAACAGAGTAATCGAACAACTGTGTAGTGCCTTGACCCCTAAATCTCCTTTTGCAAGGTCTGGAGAGGACAGAAAGTAGGATGTGGGGCAGAGGTCCCACCTAATCTCCTTTTCCAGGCCCTACCTGGTCTTTCAGCAGATAGAATTCTTTAGGTGGAAACTTAAAAGACTTAAAAGCAGAGGTCTCCAAACTTGGCAACTTTTAAGACTTGTTGAGTTCAACTCTCAGAATTCTCCAGCTAGCGTAGCTTTTGATTGCATCCCCATGGCCGTGCAATTAAAATTCAGATACTTGGCAACTGGCATGTATTTACAGCTGTCCTGGAGTCACCTGATCACCATTTTGTAACCTTTTCAACCTTCCGACAAGGAAAGTCAACATGGGAAGCCAGTTTCCCTTAATAACCACACAAAATTCACTTAAAACTGTGGTGATTTGTTAAAAAAAAAACCACTTAACAAACTGCTTTGCTTAGCAATGGAAACTTTGAGCTACATTGTGGACGTAAGTCGAGGACTATCTGTAGGGCAGGCAATAGAGTTTTAATATCTAGGGTGATGCTATCTTAAATTTAAGGTCTTCTTTCTTCCAAAGCCATAACAGGCAAGAAGCACTAAAAAAACCCTACATGTTTCCACTTTCTCTCCCAGAAACGAATTATCATTTATTTCCATTGAAAAAGAGGAGGGTGAGCGTGCAGTCAATTGTCAGCCCTGCCCAGACAACAGATGGACTAGTCTTCAATGAATGTAATCACAGAGAAATAAATGTATTACCTGGAATACATCTCCTGTTCAAAAAAAGCAAACCCTTTACCCTAACATATTGTATTAGAAGAGATAACTAAACCTATTAGTGCTTTCTTCAGACATGTGGCTGTCACCTCCACAAGTTTTCAACAAGGGCTGTTATCTGGGAATTCTGGGAGTTGAGATCCATAAAACTGAAATGTTTCCTGGTTGGGAAGGTTGGTTGTGATATAAAAACAGCCAGAAGATACCAAGACTCTTCCCTATCACGCCTCCTTCACTTGCTAGCTCATCTGATCTTTGCAACAAGCAGCAGCCACCAGAGGTGAAAGGATCCTTATACTACCAATATTCAAATGCTCACCCAGCAGGGTTCTCAAGCTATGGATTGGGATGCCCAGGGAGACACAAGCAACTTTTGCAAGGTAGAACTGGAACACCTGTCAAAGCTCACTCCTGCTTTGTCTCAAAAAGCTCAAGCAAGAATAAAACCCAATCGTATTTTGAGAGTTGGCTATCCATCCAAACTGTCCCAAATCACAGCTGCTTTGTTAGTTTTATTCACAAGGAATGCTCCCACACCTTGATTTATCCTTCTCAAAGGTATAAGGCAGAGGTCTCCAAACTTGGCAACTCTAAGACTTCCAGGAATTCTGGAAGTTGAAGTCCACAAGTCTTAAAGTTGCCAAGTTTGGGGATCCTGATATAAGGCAAGGTTTGAGAAGGCCTGAATTAGCACCTTAAACCAATAACCCTCTATGATGTGTCCACATTCTTCCCTAGGTTCCAGAGAGTTTATCCCAGCATATGACCCAATGAATTTTGAAGTTCTTCATTTGTGTGAAGGGAAAAGCATCTCCCAGCATTGTCCCTTTGGGCAGCCTAACTTGCAATTCAGCATGAAACCAAACTGGAATAGTTTTCTCCTTTCAAACTCTATTTGTCTTGACTGTCAGCCAAAACCAGAGCTGGTTTTAGCTTCGGTCTCTTCAGAGAATGATTCCAACACCATTCAACAGAATTCTTGTCTCCATCTATTCTGGGAGATGGGGACAATGTTATGAGAGCACCCTTCTATCACAGGCACTTGAGGAGCACATCAAAATACAGCCCTCTTCCTGTCCCCTCTGAACCCAGACAGAATAACCCCATCCTAGTACATCAGGACTCTGGCCAAGTCACCTCCACTGTAGGACACAGCAGCCTGAGTGAGAAACAAGTACAGCTTCGTGGCAGGCTACAGATATAGGCCAGGGGGTGCTGTGCAGAATAAAATGACAGATGCATGCTTTGGGAGAGAAAAAACAACTAAATAACACTAAAATAGCACATCTCAGAATTCATTTTCCCACAAGAGTATGTCACTCCCCTAAATGCAGAAAAAATATATATCAAATGATACAATAAGAATGCCAACAGTGATTGAACTGCAACAGTAGCTGGATGGGCCTAGTAGTGTTAGTTATGTGTATTGTGTGTGTATGTGTGTGAGAGAGAGATTTAGCAATTACAGGTAGTCCTCAACTTGCAACAGTTCGCTTAGTGACTGTTCGAAGATACAAAGGCACTGAAAAAAGTAACATGATCATTTTTTACACTTATGACCATTGCAGCATCCCTATGGTGACATGATTTACATTTGGATGCTTGACAGCTGACTCACAATTATGACGGTTGCAGTGCCTCAAGATTTGTGATCCCCTTTTGTGACCTTGGACAAGCCAAGTCAATGGGGAAAGCCAGATTCACTCAACAACTGTATTACTAATTTAACAACTGCAGCGATTCACTTAACAAAGGTGGCAAGGAAAGTCATAAAACAGGGCAAAAAACTCATTTAACTTCTCACTCAGCAATATAAATTTCGGGCTCAGTTGTGATCATTAAGTTGACGACTACCTGTACAGTATTGGATGAGCTTGGGAGACCCATTCTCCCCTGGACTGTGAAGCTAATTTTGGGCCCATCTTCTTCACACGGCTGTCCTTGTGGGGTGACACACATTGCGCACCAGGAGAAAAGTCAGGATACATATAAAACCACCCTAAACTTTTTTGTGGTAGAGTGCACGCCAGGCATGTGAGCAAGTTCCCCAAAGCACAGGAGTGCAGGCTACAGGTCAACATTCTTTCTCTCCCACCCCCTCAGGTTCTCCTCCTGCCTGGCCCCTTGCACTATTGCATAGGGGAGAAAGCTCCACATTGCAGGATCCTTTCCTTCACTCATTCCCCCTCCTCCTCCTCTTTGTAGGAGGCATGTGCAGAACAGCCAGAGAACAACACAGGAGTAGGGGGGAAAGGTTAAGGAAAGCCCACCTGTTCCTCCTCTAGCTAAGTAACCCCTCCAGACCTGAGAAGCTGAAGTGTTGCTTAGCTTAGGCTCATTTTTTGGCTCCAACCATCCCTTTTCTCAGGCATCCCAGAAAAAACAATTGGGGGGGGGGGACAAAAAAAAGCGACGACTGACGGCCTGACAGCCCAGGCCATACATTTCAGACACGTGCAATACTCCCACCCCCACCTCCGCGTCGTTGTCGTCGTCGTCCCCTTTAATGCAACGAGTTGCAATTCGAATTCTTAGGCCTTTTTCGCCTGTAAACATCCGAAGCAAAAGAGAACGGAGACTTATCACACGTCGGTGTACTTGATGCAACCCCGACAAGCCCATTCAGTCGGGTGGGGTGGGGGGCTTGCAGCAAGGGAACTTTCCCGGCGTTGAGCAACTACGGTCCCTACAGAGGGGCCTGGAGCCCGTGTACCGGACAGGTGCGTCCTCACGCCCCTTTTCCTTGCAGTCTCCAAACCGCCCGGCCTGTCGGGCGCCCCAACGGAGGCGCTTCTAAGCGAAGACTCTCCTACTCATTCGTAGACCGCCGTCCCCCGAGCCGAGGTAGAGACGGCCTAAGGGCTCCTCGCTCCTCTTCCCGTCCTTTCTCTCTCATCCCTCTCAAGATGAAGTATTTCCCCCAAAGGCCCGGCCTCTCCAGAGCCGCCTGTCCCCCGTCCCTGTCTCTCCCCCGCCCCCGCCCCGCGCCGCTTGGGCTCCAAGGCTCCAGAGGCGCAAGGCGGGCGCCTCTCGGTCAGACCATTCGGCTCCTCCTTGCGCGCTCGGGAGCCGCAGTTGCGCCCCGTTCCACCTCCCGCCGTTCGTTCCCTCAATTCACCTCGCAACGCCCGAGCGGTTTCGGTGGAAAGGCTGGGCCGCCCTCCTCTCGGGCCAGCGCGGGGAAGCGGGCAGCGTGCCCCCCTTGTGCTCAGCAGCTCTCGTCTCCCAGCCCCTCGCTCTGTGCTTTTTACGGCGTGTCCCCCGCTCGCCGCCGCCGCCTCTTCTCCATTCCTGCCTGCTCGCTCTGGGCCCGTCCCCTCCCCTCCCGCGTTGTCCAGGGTAAACGCCCTCTAGCCCGGATCCACAAGGCTCGCCCCACACTGTGTGCGCTCCCGACCGGCGATCGCCAAGCGGGAGGCCTTAAAGGCACAAGATCCCTTTAGTCTGCATCCCTTCCCCCCCTGTCGCGTTGGGATGCGGGGGCAGTTGTGGAGGAAGGTGGAAAGGGGGGAGACGCCAAGGTGCAGAGAAGAGCCGTGATTCTTGGCAGCGAATGCGCTTGGCAACGGAGTCAGGAGAGGCTGTCCAACGCAGGCAGGGGGCACCTGCTGCAAACAGGCTGAAGGACGAAAGGGAAGCGGGCACCCGTTGGCCCGGTGGCTTTTAGTTCGCTCCCCGCGGTGGGTGATTGATACTCGTCGCCTTAGAAGCCTGCCCTCATTCAACCTGATTTTCCGGGGATATCAAACATCTACCACCTGGATGAAAAATGACCTCGGGTCTATTACAGTCATTCTTATGTCCTGAGCCGTGTGTTTTAATTGCAGATCAAGAGCTTCCACAATGGGGCCTCTTTCCTGCGGTTGCATTTTTCCAGTATAAAGGAGGTATGCACCCCAAACTAAGCGATTCCCCCAAAACAATGTCAACTAGTCACCCGGGGAGGAGTTCAGCTTTGTCTTTTAGCTCTGTGGCCACCTGTTGATTTTTTTTTGTTTTCTCCTAAACTCTAATGAAGCCTGCTCTTTTTCCCCTATGTGCGTAAATTGGTCAGGAGGCTGCTCTGCCAAAATATCAGGTAGCCCTAGTTCTAATCTCTGACAAGATCCAGGTATTGAGGGACATTTGACCTTGGGAAGTAGGCCAATGGGTTAAGAAATGCCCTGCTGGCAAACATTGGTATTGGCTGAAGAGACCCAAGTTAGGTTTATTGACAATTTGTGCTGCTCTTGGAGGAAAAGGAACAGCTGGTTAGCTGCTTGTCCTCAGTTGTCCCTGGGAGAGCCGTGTGTGTGTGTGAGAGAGAGAGAGAGAGAGAGAACCCTAACTCTTACTGTTTAACCCCTCTCTTAATTTGTGCTTGTAAGGAAAACGGAGAAGGCAAATCCTCTAGGCTTCCCAAGAGGGGAGCTAGATTATTAACTTGAAGGAAGCCCCAATGGGGATTTGGGAAGAGGCCGCAGAGGCTGGTGTAATCTTTTAAAGGCATGTCTGAGAGAGCCTTCTGCTGCTGCAAACACGCATTACTGCAGAGTGGATAAGGCATAGCCCACAGACGATAGAGCTATCACCCTTCTGGCTTCCAGACTGGCTGGCTATGGAATAATGCCAACAAATCTCCTTAACAGAGCAACTTACTAAAGCACTCTTTGGGAGTGATTATCCCAGACACAAAAGATCTGTACTTCCCCTGGGCCTTCTTGATTTGCTTCTCCCCAGGCAAGAAACATGGGGAAGAGGGTGCTAATGAATTAATTGATTCCAGTGTCTTTGTCCTTGTGTTCTATTGCATCATATTTGGTGTCATGGGAATTGGAGGTGAGTATCATGTGGCTGTTTTAACCCTTCCTGAACTGGAAGCCAGAACATTACCAAATCCTCAAAGAGCAGGTTTCTTTTTTTTCCTTTCTTTGAGAAGATTCCTGCCAGCAAGAAAGCCAAACTGTTCTTTTCCCTGCCATACTCCTTTCTAATGGTTTCTGAAAAATAATGCTACAAATTATCAATTTGGCTTGGTACTGTATTTGCGAAAGGCAAATTCCTACTTATTCTGGATTTGAGGAGAAAAGGGTAGAATATTTTAGTCTTTCTAGAACCTTGGGACTTCATAAACCTCTGCTCAGAGATTGTACAAAATTGTACTTTTGCCCACTTCTTTCCTCTTCCTTTCCTCATCTCGCTATAGGTAACAGATAGACAGGTTAAAACTTATATATTTTGAAATTTTGAATCCCTTGGGATTGAATATTGACAACCCATTTTTATTTAAATGTTGTAATCACTAACAACGAAGTACATAATGTTATTCTAACTTACTTGGGGGGAACTACTGGAGTAAAAGAGAAGTCTCTCTGGAATAAGAGTATGATTCTGCTGCAAGTTAATTTGTTTTATGTGTGGAGATAGTGTGGTTTCTATATTATTATGATTGGTGGCATAGTCAGCCATATGATTAGTTTGGATTTCACATTTATCATCTACCTATCCAATCCTTCTCAAGGACCTGGATAGGCAGATATTGTCTGATGATGTTAAAGGTATCCTCACAAGACATAAGTTTTCAAGGAAAGCAGCCTTTTGAAATTGATCATAATAATTTTGTCAATGTTGATGGCACTCAAGTGGTGCTCCAGAGGTTTTCAAATTGCACTTTTGCAATTGAGCCTATTACTATTAGTAGATTTCTTTTACCATTTTACTGCTACCCTAACCCTATCTAGATTTTTTGTCTTTCTTATCAATAATCTGGGGTGTTATATGGTAAGTAATTTTCTGTTTGAATTCTAGTCCCGTTAGCTTCTTTATTTTCTATTATATTGTCTTTTGTGGTCCCTCCAGTTCTTGCTTGCAGGCAAGTGGTATTTCTTACAAATATTCCAGTGCACCTTTGTTGATACTTGGTCATATGCTGTTGTTTGTCTGTGCAATCTTCTTGCAGCAGCTAACTAGGTGGCCCACTGTTTCTTCAGCTTCTTTGCAAAGGTGGCATTTGCTTTCTGTTGCTATCTTCCCAATTCTGGCTTTGTATGCATTTGTTCTTAACACTTGGGCTTGTGCAGCCAGAATTAGCCCCTCGGTCTCTTTCTTAACCATTGCCAGGTCTTGTTATCTGCTTTGCCTGGTTTTTTTGGGGTGGGTGGGTAGGTTGGTAGTGGCCTTTAGGTCAGTGTTGACTCCTGGCAACTACCTGACAATTCCCTGCAGTTATCTTGGCAAGATTGTGCAGAAGTGGTTTGTCATTGCCTCCTTCCCAGGACTGAGAGGAGAGATGGTCCAAACTTGTCCATCTGGCTTACTGCCTAAGGTAGAATTAGAACTCACAGCTTGGTTTCTAGCCTGAAACCTTCACCACTGCCCAAAATCAGATCTCATCAGTATGTATAAGGGCTCTTAAACTAAACAAAATATTAAACAGAAAAAGAATGTGTCAAATATTCTATTCAATTTGAAGATGCATATCCTTTCTTTTCTAAGAATTCAAGACACCTTAGAATAAAATATAATGAAAGCCATTAAATGAAATCATTAGAAAAAAAGCAACAGACCAGAACAAAAGGGGAGGGAACACAAAGAATTGTAGTTTGAATAACTAATAATCATATACAAATTCATATGGGGATATAAGGAGATTATATAGCAAATAAGCAAACCAAAAGGAAATTAAAAATAGCCTGGAACACTCAGCAATCTAAATGTTTTGGCATTAACAGAATTCCTCCAAAGTATGGACAAGGCTGGCAGGGAATTATGGGTGTTATAGTCCAAAGATACCTGGAAGGGTGCTTATTAGGGCTAGCTATCCTTGGTTATCAAAATAAGGAAAGACCCAGCCAAAAACCATCCTCAGAAGCAAGGTTTTCTAATAATCAGGAAAGGCTTGAGGAAAAGACTGTGTAGAGTTCAGCACCTAGGCACAGCCATTGAAAATATTATACTGGCACGACACATGGTGCTTTATAAAATGACATGTCCCTGTCTCAGTGAGTTTAACAATTAAACAATTTAAACAAAGGAGAAACTATCTGCAGGAGGAATGGAGATAAAGGTAGAGATAACTTGGTAGCAATATGCACATTTTATTTCATATTTAAACTCTTTTCCAAAAGGGCACCAAAATAAATAACTTTAAAAAACTTAGTTCAGAAGCATTGTAACTGCTCTAAGAATGCAACATGTATGGAATGAACTGCAGCAATAGAGATGCTACCCAGAATTATTCCATTGACTTTAATTTGACTTTTTCTTTAAAAAGATGTTTATATAAGAGGCAAATTGCTAAAGTGATTTGCCACTGCCTACTCTTCTACCCTAGGATGTTCTCTTTCAGCCCAGCTTAATTCAGTCATTTCTGTGTAGGCAAGTGTTCTCATTCTTTTTGATGGGAAGAAATTGCTTAAAAAAAACAGTCAGCAGCATCTAGTCAGCTGTGGATGTAGTGGTGCCTGTGGTAGGGATATTGTGATATCAAATGGTGAATGCAGCAGGGTAATCAAAGCACCAAGACTTTTTATTTCATGTTGCATGCCAGTCACATCTGCTATTTGATATTGCTGATCCCTCCCCTCCTCCCCATGTTTTTTTTTAGATCATCTCAGAGAAACTGAAGTTAGATTAGTTCAGAGGTCTCCAAACTTGGCAACTTTAAGATTGTGGACTTCAACTCCCAGAATGCCAACTGTTGGCTGAGGAATTCTGGGAGTTGAAGTCCACAAGTCTTAAAGTTGCCAAGTTTGGAGACCCCTGGATTAGTTAGTACTTTGATAAGAGGTCATCAAGACATCTCAGAGCTATAAACTTGACTACCATAGCAAGTTGAAAAAACATCCTCAAAAGTAGAGCCACTTCACTAAGACTGTCATAAGATTGCATGGATTTGTCTACTCAGACATCTGTAATCAAGCTTGATTCAAGGGAATCTTTAAAAGAGTTGGGCTCATGTATGGATAGAACATACAAATTAGACAAAACATCGCATTATCTTGCAGTGGTACAGTCACTAATTATCTTTGCCCCATTTATGAAGTGATGTTGAAGATGTTGAGATTCCATCCCTGATCCAATTTATATCTGACTCAGCTATGGGGTATGTCAATGGGATCCCTTTTGTCACCCCAGTCCCCAAATCAATGCAGCAAAGCAAACTACATTTTCCTCTTCCCCAACACACCTTAGCCCCATATTTAAAATGCTGCTATGATACTAATTAGTGGTTTTAAGGAATGGTATCCTGCTTTGTAGCAACATTCAGTTGAGAAATGGAGAAACTGCCAAAGAAATGCCAACAGCATGTACTTCAAGCATGGACAGGAGGAGGGCAGTGAATGAAAAGCATTTTTGAATTCACTGATTGGTTAGCTTGGGAGCATTAATTGACTTAGTTGTTTCAGTAATTTGAGTTTGCAACAATTATGAGAACTTGGTGCAAGCTTCAAATGGGCTTCTGAGGAACTGGGGAACTGAATGCTATGATATGAAAGTACATTATAGGTTTAAGGGAAGCATACTGTAATTATCTGAGGAACTGCAACCCATCTTAAAAAGGGAAATAATGGGAGTGAGAATCTTAAATATCAAGAGAGGCTTATTCCTAGGCAGAGTTCCAAGTTTGTTTCCTTAGAAGCTAGATATCGCTCACTGGTTCTGTTGACTCATGGAAAAACAATCAAGACAATCTTCTATCAGTGAACTGGGAAGCTTAGTTCTTTAACTTAATCTGAATTTTAAAAAAACTTTTTCCAATACTACAGAGAGTAATGGGGAGTAATAGTTCTTAGCATAAGAAGTTTTTTAAGACATAAGTATATAAGTTTCAAGGTACAACACAGCAGATTTATACCCAGCTTATGTAGCTCTTGGGTGAAACTAATTTATGGAATATGTACCACGTATACGCATTGTGCATCTTTTATGTAATGCGATGCAATGATGCACCATTACTGAGACACAATATCTGCCCTGGAGGCCAATGTGTTTGCTGTCCCAGTGTCTGCATGGTGGCAATTGTGGTGTTAATACTACAGTAGTTCACTTTGCTGTATGCTGCTAACTGTGCTGTTTCACGCCACATTGGAATAAGCAGGGTGGCAGATGATTTATAAAAATGCAGAGCAACTACTAATCATGTAGGAAACAACATAGTTTGCCTTATCTGGGCCATTTTCTCACTGTTGGGCACAAGAGGGTTCTTGGATATGTTACTAAGTCAAAGTTTATTCCTACTCAAATAGGTGATATCCTGCTCTCTGACTTGAACCCGTTTCTTCTTAATCCTAGCTGAATTAGATATCCTTAAAGGCATTTATATTATTATTTTGTTCATTTTAAAGCCAAGCTGGACAATATTATTTGAGCCATGTGCAGAAGTTGTGCTTAAATAGAGCTTTCCACAAAGCTTAAATTGGGGTGACTTCCAGGCAAGATATGGTACCGTGTTTCCCCGAAAATAAGACACTGTCTTATATTTTTTTTGGCTCCCAAAAACGCACTAGGTCTTATTTTTGGGGTAGGTCTTATATATTTATGGTGCCAAATAGTGGGTGTGAGTGTGTAGGGGGGGTGTTTCGCGGGTGCACGGTTGCTCCCTGAAAAGTCTTCCTGGAACTGGAGATTTACACTAGGTCTTATTTTCGGGGTAGGTCTTATATTAGGGCAGGTTTAGAAAATAGTGCTAGGTCTTACTTTCGGGGTAGGTCTTATTTTCGGGGAAACACGGTAATATAGTGAGATATTGCATTCCCTACCAATATTTTCATCCTGGTAACTATTTAAGAGCTACTTCATTACTGTAAGAGCCAAAAAAACAGAGGTTCCTTTTTTTAAAAAATAATTACTGTACTGCAGTGGCTCATTTGATTGGCATCCAAAGAAGTTCTACCATCATCTTTCTCCACTCATGCTACAGTGTCAGCTGCTACTACAACCGATGTGATAACCGTTCTGCTCAGGAAGGTGGTACATAAAAACTATTAAAGATTCTGTTAATGTTGTAATACTAAAGAAAGATTCAGCAGTTGTTTTTCTAGAGACTCTATCATGGGAAACAACTGGCTTTGCCAAAACTAAATTTACACATGGCTCATCTTGTCCTGATTTTTTTTTCTTCTGGTAAAGCTGATAAAATACTGGTTATTCATTCTGAAATTCCTTAGAGTTGCCATTAGGAATGAATTTTTACAGAAGGCTTGAGCAGCTAGAGGAATTTAATGAAGAAAGTTAAAATCTCATACTTTCCTCCAATTACTCCAATTACATTCAACAGCACAGAAAAATGTTCAGTATTATGGCTGTGCCGTCTTGGAATACACTTCCAGAAAGGTGTTTCAAAGCATCCAGAGGCATGGAGATAGCCCCCATCTGCAACTCTTCCAGTCAGAAATCATCATCATGATGTGGATGATGGAAAACAGTGTCTCTTGATAAATTCCTGGTGAAGGAGGAGGATAAAAACATTCCTCATGTTTTGATATGATACTTAACTTGGATCCAGGCTACTAAAGTTCATTATCTCTGGCTCTCAAGTGGCTGTTACAGTGTGTCTCTATGTCCTTCATTACAAACAAGATTACAAACAGCAGTTTTCTATTCTGTATTTTATCCCCCTCGTCTTTTTTCCTTTTCCTTTTTTTTCTTTGTAAGCCTGCATATTTAAAATCTAAATAAATAAATTGAAAATCATAAAATTGATCTACATTTAAGATTTATTTTATTTATTTATTTGTTTGTTTGTTTGTTTGTTTGTTTATTATTTAGGCTTGTATGCCGCCCCCTCTCCGAGGACTCAGGGCGGCTCACAACTAAAACCAATCCACAACAATAAATTAATTTAAAACAGTATTAAACAATCACAAGTCTAATTTAAATTAAAACCCCAATATGCCATTTAAAATTTAACACCCCCCAGGAGACCAGCACAGCCCAGCCTGTTCGAATAACCAAGTTTTCAGGTCGTGGCGGAAGGTGCGAAGATCAGGTTTATGTATTTTAATAGATAAATTACCATAACATTGGTTCACATCACTTTAAAGAATAATATATTTCATTCATATATTTTTGTAGGATGTAGCAAAGATACATTGCATAAAGTTTTTAACTTTTGTTAGGATATATAGAACTGACTTTTAATTTTATTACAGTATTTTTATCATGTTATTTTTCCTTTGAATATGTTAGTTATGTTAGCATTCCCATATGCAAACACTGCTTTAGCTAGATTATTTTCTTTCATTCTTTAATATCTATATACTGTATATCATTTTGTAGTAAACTGAACATCTAAAGTTAAAACCCACAACATAGTCACAATTTCAATTTCATACTAGAGTATGCTCCTGCCTGTTACTTTAGGAGCTCCACTGACTATTCCTTTTCGGCTTTATCCGATTAACAATTTAAATATTTTAAATTGGTTCTTGAATACAGTATATCTTTTCTGCTGCCTAGGAAGAAGATGGAATAGGAAGTAGTTGAGTTTTTTTTTTAAATAACAGGGACTTGGTTAATCTGTCACAGTTATAAGACACCAATAAAAGATTTATGCTCCTATAAAAAGAAGCAACAACTGGCTAAATTTAAGTTCATAGAGGAAAATAATTAATTTGGGGTTCAGAATTCAGCTTCTTTTTGGCCTTGAATATTATTTTGCCCCACTGAATTCATGACAAGCATTGAGGTCCATGTTTGTGCTTGGAATAGTTTGGACACCTGCACTGAATACTGGAAATAGAAAATGCTGAGTCCAGATACAAGTTTTGCTCTTTTCCCCATAAACAACTTACATTGTGGGAGTAATCTCATTTTAAAAAATAGAACACCTGCATTTAATAGTAGAAAACAGAAAATGCTGAACCTCAGATACAACTTTCTTTTTCTCATAAACAATTTACACTGTGGGATAAACTCACTTTGAAAATAGTAGATATGTTTTGGAGTCACTTAACCTTCTCATAATATTATTAGTTTCTTCAGCTCTGGTATTTGTTAATTCAGTTCATCTAGACCAGATGATTTATTTCCTTCCTTCCTTCCTTCCTTCCTTCCTTCCTTCCTTCCTTCCTTCCTTCCTTCCTTCCACAAGAAAGAAGGTTTTTCAAATAATATGCTCACTTCTCACTCCTTTTTTACTCTGGATTCACAGCTCTTGCTCAAGTCCAGCAGCTCTGACTCAGAAAGCCCCACCAAGTGTGCCAATTAAGATCTAGAGGCCCTGCTCACAATCATTCCTGCATTCATCATCTATTCTTAGGGCAGGGGTGTAAAACTCCTGGCCCACGGGCCAAATGCATCACGCGCTGGCCACGTTCATGCCCAGTTTAGCAAAGGGGAAAAAAAGTACCGATACATCAAGTGACACTGCCGTGACAATGTGAGTTTGACAGCAGTGCCTTAAGGCTATTGTAAAATATCCTGTATGGATCAGATCTTGGGGATTACAAGTAAGCTATAGTTGGTCCAGAATGCAGCAGCCTGAGTGGTTAAGGAGGGATGCATGTCATTTTGCCTGGAGAATCAAATTGCTACTGGAGGTCCACTGGCTTCTGGATGCAATTCAAGGTGCTGGTTGTCATTTTGAAAAGCCTCTATGGCTCATGTCCTGGGTGACTTCAGGATTGCCCATTGCCAGCAGTGTCTCTGTCCATCCAATAAGATCTGAAAGGGAGATTTTAAAAAGGAATTAATAGCCATTAAACAGGCCTTTTTGGTGGCTGTCCTCCAGGATTCAATGACCACCAAGCTTGGTGGTGGTAGAAAGCCTTCAAGACCTAGCCATTCCAGGAAACCTGGAGGGACTGATATGAAATGAACTTGATCTCCTTGATGGTTTGCATGATTACTTGTTATGTTATTTCCCAGTGCAGTATGATTTGAATTTTGTTGTCATTACATTTTGTTATTGTATTAGTTTAATCTGTTAACTGGAGTTTTCACTGCTAAGTCCCAGTACAGTTTGAAACAGCATGTATGCCTGGGTGAATAATAAATAAATACTTTGCCCTTATTGTGTAGTAGCAAATATTGGGGTGGGGGAATGGAAGATTTGCAACAGAAAAGTGAAAGAGTTGGGTCCTATCTTCTGCTGATTCTGAGCATATTTACTATGGAGATTCCACTACAATCCTCCATCATCATTTGTAGAAAAAAAATGGGATAAAAAGCTCAGGAAATGGGAAATACAAAACAAACATACTGCAAGAGAGTTATAGCAAGAAAACATTGCTAAGAAAACTACATGAATATGTCCATGGATTTACCAGTTCAGCAACATTCAAAAGGAGAATTTGCCTTTTTCATGGAAACTTCACTCTTCAAGCAATCAAGATCTACTTTCTATACAATTTCCTCTGCTTATTTGGGACATGTTCCATAGCTTTCATTGTGAACAGTTGTCCAGCCCCATTGTACCCCATTATGGAGCTGCTATAGCAGCAGATCCTCCCTACAGAGAACTACTTCTTGCTATTAAGCAAGGAAATCAAAGCCCTGCATAGCTTGCTGGTTCAGAATTCAGACCTCTGCAGGGTTAATTATTACAATGGCTTTTTTTTTTTGCTGCAAGATTCCAGAACAGCGATAAGGAAAAGCTGCCAAAAGATCTTTGGGGACTTGATGTTTATTAACTGAATGCCACCATTGGCCATGAAACAAGCTGAACCAACTCTATTGTGTTGTAGGGAGACCGAGGGTGGGAAAATAGGGTGGGAGACTTGTCCAAGGTCAGAGTGATTTATCAGGCAAGACAGGAATGGAATGAAGTAGCATATTTTCAAAGAAGTAGCATATTTTCAAAGATTGTACCTTTTTACCACTAGAACATCACATTTAGTAGAACATTTCTGAATGTCACAATGCCTGAGCTGACACCATAAGTATGTTTTAATTGGTCTCCCCCTCTCACTTAGTCTCACAGTAGCCCATAATCTTTGGTTTCCTACTATTTGTGCTTCTTAGTAGAGTCTTCCAACATGGAATTCTCCATGCTGAGATGGAGCCCTTTTATCTGGAGTTAAATGATTGTGTCACATAAGCCGGGCAGCATAGCTGTGGAGTCATTCCTCCCTTCTGCTTGCAGCTCTACAATGCAGCGGAGCTACAGAATAAGAAAACAAGCGTGAGCTGATGCAGTCTTTGAGGCTCATATCTGCGCCACAGCGACGTAAACTAGGAGCTTAGCAGCCCTTCATCCTTTCTGTGGAAACCTAGAAACTATAGTTCTGAGATGGGGAACAATACAGTTCATTTCAAATATAGATAAAGATCTGACAGAACAAAAACTATCCATAGAAAATAGAAGTTAGCCATTCTGACACATTTGACAAATATTATCAGAGTGTGCCCAAGGAGATTGTGTGTATGTACAAGAAGGGTTGGACTGAGACCAAGAGAAGACAATCCTAACCTTTCTTCTTCCTTCTGAATGAAATAAAGAGTGTTAAAGTCCTTACAATATACAAAGTTTTTAACATTTTAGGAAAGTGCAAATCTTCAAAAAACAAGACTTGACCCACAGGTTCCATAATCTGTGATCAGTGTAATGTGGTATATGCATGCAAACTGTGGCTGCTTTACCTCAGAAATCACATCACAGAAGAAAAGTTAACTTGTGATGTTCCCCTACCCTAAAAGCCAGCATGGCCAGCAAAGTCATTCTGCAATTATCCACAATTCCTCAAGAGAGGAACTTGCTACAGAGCTCACTCAAACTGAGGTCGAATCAAATGCTCAAATATGCCCTGCCACTGCTCCACCGGTTGCTTTGATGTGGAACTTTTCAGGCAGTCCTGCTTAATGTTGCTTCAGAGAACTCTGGAATATTAAAATGGCAGCTCAGCCCAGGAGGTGGGGAGGAAAGCAACATCGGTAAGATTCTGATGCTGTCCAGGGATTCAAAGGAAGTTCAGATCAAAGGCAAAACAACTGCTGGGATTAAGATTAGAGCATTTTCTCTAGAAGGCAAAGTGAAAGAAACTTCTCCCTATCTAGTGCTCCATAGAAGTATCAGAACTGCAACTTCCAGAATAGCCAGGGAAAAAATAGTTGAAAAGCACCTGGTGCTTTTTAACTATTTTTGGTGAATTAAACCTTAGTGACTTTATGGAATGAAACCCTCGTGACTTTTTGAAAAATAAAGGCTTCCTCTCAAAGGAAAATGGTTCAGGAAGGGCTGGCACCAGAGAAGATAGGCTGTGCCCCTCACAAAAGGAACAAAGAGTGAATGTGCAGGCAAAACACGAGGAAAGCTGCTGGCCTTGTAAAAGTCCCAGGGGCAAATTGGCTAACAGCTGTAGGAAGAAAACACAAAAATTGAACCAGATGGCCCTTTAGTCTGATCCAGCAAGGAACTTTTTATGTCATTAAATTGTAAAGCCTGTTGCTTGAAGAGTTGTAAAGAATGGCTCCAGATGTTTCTATCTTCCCCAACTTCTGTATCACTAATCCAGATTTAGTTTTATAATAATGCAGATTTTATCCTAGCAGTTACCTCTACAACTAACAACAAATATAGGTTTTAAAGTTCCCTATCTGAGCTGCTGCTTCCCAGGGAGTACTAGTTTCACCTATTGCTCTTTCAGAATGGATTTGGCCTCTAAATGAGTGGAGAAATGAGAGCCAATGAGGTGTAGTGGTGAAGGCATCAGGCTAGAAACTGGGAAACACTGAGTTCTAGTCCCGTCTTGGGCACAAACTCAGCTAGGTGATCTTGGAAGAAAAATCCTTCTGGGTTCAGTTCCAAGTGGGAAAAAAGACACTGAAAACATGGAGGCTGTTTGGAAGGTTTAATGGTGGACAGGACCACATGGCCTGGAGCTCCAGAGTGAAAAGGATGGATGATCACATGCTTCAAGGTGAAGGAAGAGATAAAAAAAGGGACTGAGGTGCTGAGAGTGCCTGTGTTTTATAACCTTTGTTGGGATTTGAATTGGAGCTTGGTTGTCAGACTCCCATGAGGCCATGAAGGGGCAACTCTGTAGGTTTTCCCAAATTCCAGGCTTGGTTGAGCCTTGCTGGATGATGATGCACTGAAAGGGCTTTTGAGCAATTGCTATAGTTTTACCTGGAGATCTTTGTTATGTAAAGTATTCTGGCCCAGGCCTTAATGGCCCACCCATTAACAAAGGTGGGGGTGAGCTTCTACTTCTGAGGTGAGTTTCTGCTTCTGAGTTTCTACTCTTTTTAGGGGAAATACTCTGCCTTTTTAATATTTCCTAGGATATTTCAATTTTCTAGGAGAGGGGTGGGTGCTAATTTCCTACAATATATTAAGATAGTTGCTGCAGCTGCTTTCCTCAAGACTTATTTCCAAAGCCCTGGGAAGAAGCACCAAGGAAAAAAAGTTTAATGAAACAAAATAACTTTTAAAAGGAATAAAAGTGTCAGCCCTTGCTGATCTCTCTGCTCAGCTTTCCTGAGCCGAAAAAGCAAATTTTTGGCTCATCTTTCCAGCCAAGACCACTAAAAGGATTGTTTCAAGGCCAGTAGTAAAAGTAAGCTCTGACTCAGGAAATGACGTTCCCCCCCACCCTGAACCATGGGTCTTTCTCCCTCTTTCCATGAAAAAGAGCAGAAGCCAGACAGAGTGACTACTTTTCCAGTCCACTCTGCTGTCTTCCAAATAAAGTGGCAGCAGCCATGACAGCAGGAAATGGCACCCTAGAACAAAGGCCCATTTACAAAGGTTTCAGTTGGAGACAGTGCCACCCCAAACATTCCAGGCCCCTGGGTGAATCCAGAGGGAATGGGAGGGGGAAAGAGACCAAGAGAAAGAAAATCTCAACACTAGGCCGCCTCCTTTTTTGCCTTTAGAACTTTTTTTCAATGTGTGTGTGCCCCGCAGCTCTGGTGGAAAAAACTGACACTCTATTTGCCTGCCTCCCCTATTGTAGCTCAGGTCAGTTCTGTGGAAATCAAGCCCTGAGCAAGAAAAGAAAGAGCCACTAAAAAACAAGAGGAAGACACAGGCTGGTTCGAATGTGCGGGAGAGGGTGTCGGTCAGAAAGAATAGTAATTTGGAACCCAGTGCCCAAACAGGTCTGATGAGGATTTGAGCCTGCTTAATACGCCTGCAATATTATAATGGTAGGAAAAAGGGAAGAGAAAAGCAGGCTTATCAGAGTGGGAGGAGTATTCAGCCAAATGTCTCCCATTGCTTATGAATGGTTGCTTGTGCTGCCTGAACAGAAGCATGCCTGTTCAGAAGAGAGGGAGATGTGCTGCAGCATTTTGTTGCAGTTCCTTCATTTGTTCGGAAAAAGTTGGCATATAAATGTATGGCTCCCAGACTGCTCTAGCACTGCTAGATTAGAAGTGACATATGGGTCCCCTTTCAGAACATGTTCAATTTTAAAAGGAGCCATCGCCCTCCGGTTCCTTTGAGAGAGGGAGGCACGCTTTTGTTTCGGCCAGGCTCGTAGCGCCTCCTATGGGCAAGAAATAAACCGGAGTCACGTGCAGTTCCCTACTAAACGGTGTTTCCCACGCTACTTCTCTTTCTGGGAAAACAGAGACCAAAATAGCCGCGGAACTTCTCCCCAGGGAAGATGTGGCTCCTATGCGGACTCCGACTGCAACCTCCACTCCGCCCGAGGGAGTCATTCTATTTAGTCCCACCGTGACTCCTTGGACGGGGGGAGGGGGTGTGGAGAGGAAAGAGGAAAGGAACGCTGGGAGTTGCAAGGTTCCAGGCTTCTCTTTGCCTAGCAACCAGCCGCTTCCTTACTGGGCCTAAGGTTCCATTGATCCAAATGACATAGGTAAACAAAGTTGCCGTGGCAACCAATGGACGGAAGATACGAATTAGTGGACAAGACAGCGGGTGTGGAGGAGAGAGGACAGGAAGTGTCCCAGGTGGGGAGAGAGAGAAAGATGGCGACGCTGTTCTTGTGAAATTTGGTGGGAATCCATGGAGGTACTTCAGCTCTGCTTAGGCTGCAAATTCCTCTCACAGCACTCTTATTTGATTTATATTCATTCCTTTTTGGAATAAATATTCCTGGGAGCCCAGAACAAAAATGTCAGTAGGAAGTGTCCAGTTTTTTACATATTTAGTAATATTTAGTAATATGTATATGTATACATCCAGATTAGACTGTTGTTTCTCGGTGTCACATATGTGGGTATATGCATAATTTTGTATTTATTTTGTCATATTTATGTAGTGTACATTGGAGGTGGTGACCTTTTGAGAGCTGTATGCAACGAAATTTCATTTTAATGTGTGCCGACTAGTGTACATTCGAGGTGACAATAAAATTGTTCTGTTTTATACTGATATCCCATCTTTTTTTTTCAAGAAGCAAAAGACAGCATGCAAAATTATTCACAAACAGCTACTATTTTTTCTTCACAGCAATCCTGTGGAGGTAGGTTCAGTTGAGAGGGGAGGTCCAAGACAATGCCATCCTGTGAGTTATTATACCTGGTCTGTGGATCCAGTTGTAATCCCTGGAGGGGATTCTGGAGGGATTGTAAGGAAGAAGAGATCAAAGCAGGAAACTTCTTTCACCAAGGCATTTCCTGTGACCCTTTGTTTTCAAGGTGATGGTGATAATAGGAGTATATTTTGGATCAAAATTCCCATTGATCTCAGCCAGCATAGGCAATTATCAGATACAGGTAAACCTTGAGATATGACTATAAGGGAGCCTCCCCATTATGGTTGCATTGTGTGACAGCAGTTAAAGGAAGTGGCAGGTCACTTACTTACACCCCATCTCTGCTCTTCCTAATGAATTATTAAACAAAGGTGCAGGTCATTAAATAGAGGGCAGGAAGTTACAGGGATAGGGGAGACACGTGGGGGCCTAGCATAGACCCAGGACTGCCTACCCTGGTTCTCCCAAGGCCTCCCACACCTTCTAAGATAACCCATGCTTTGCTTTCTGCCCTTTGGTTGCCCACAGGGCTTTCCCCACTCACTGAATCTCCCCAAGTCTTAGTCCTGATTCCCATCCCACCAGGCAAGATAACCTCCTCCTCACTTACCTTTGGAAGAACTCCAAAGCCTTCACTCGGACACTTAGTGTGATTCCAGAATCGTGCTATGTGGGCAAAGGACAAATTGCTCCATTTTCTTGCCTTAGTGAGGTTACACAGCACTACAGAGAGCTTCTGAAAGCTGTGCAAACTGCATTGAGGCAGTTAGAAAAATGGAGTGGTTTGTCCCTTGCCTGCACAACACAATTCCAGAATTGTGTCATCTGGCTTTGGAGTGCTTCAAAATGTGAGGAGGAGGGTTATTTTACCAGTAAAGGTGATGAGAATCAGGCCAAACACCAGTGGGGAGCTGTTGGGGGCGGGGAATACTTGCAGGGACTGGGTGTGGGGTCAGGGGGGAGATGGAGGGTGCTGCAGCACCCCAATAGTTGGTCATAAGGACAAATAAATGTGGAGGCACTGCAGCAGCTATAACTTTGGGATCAGGTTGTAAGTAGCTTTTGGGGGGAATCTGTCGTAACTTCAAATGGCCATTAAGTGACCAATTGTCAGTCGAAAAATACCTATATAAGGTTTTAACTGATGTTTCGGTTATTATCCTGCTTACTCTGTCCCAGCAGCTCTTCACCAATGTGGCACAGCTTAGATCCATTGGATCTGCTACAACTGGAGAAGATTTCAACAAATGCTGATATATTTTTAACAGTAATGGTTTACAAACCTATCCTCAAATATCCTTTCCCAGGTAGCCTTTATGGCTAAGACATTCCTGAATGCCTCCTAGGAAATTCCAGTATATTGCAAAGCCTCTGGGATACATTAGAGCACATTCCCCATCATTTTTGCAGGGATTTCCATCTGACCTTATATGTTGAGCTTCGTTATTGGCTCTTGTGAATGTAAATGTGTCCTAGCACATGTTCCAGTCTCCTGTGACATCACCTCTATGCAGTAATTTAAAATCCCCTCATGCTCCTGTTTCCTCATTTACATTTTCGATATACCTGGAGTCATTACTGGAGAACAAACCTTCTCCTCATACTAACACACACACACACACCAGACACAAGTGCAGAACACACTGCAGCAATCTGCCATTGAGGAGCTTCACTGCATATTGTTTCCAAACTGCTGAAAGTCAAAAGTGGTCCTGCAAATGGGTTCTGCTATATCCACCTCTGCTGACTTCCATTTTTTAAAGATGTCCACTGAATTCATAGTTGCTGCTTCTGAAACAGCAGATAGCAGGCAGGACTTCTACTTCTCATATATCTTCTTATCAAAAAAGGAAATCTGAAGGTTATGGATGCCTGAGTCAGAGTGACCTTGCAGACAGCATTCCTGTAGAATGAAGGTGTGAAAAGAAGAAAGTACATGGCGCCTTAAGTGGATGTACAGTACGCATGTGTATACCTCAGACATATACACATATATGAACATATGCTCAACATCCACATGGATGAAGGAAGGAGAACTATAGAAATAGGGGTCGTAAGTGTTTAGCAGGCACTCTCTGTTGATGGCAAAAGCAATATCCCCACTGCTGCAGCAATACCTGGGAACCCCTGTGGCAGAGAGCAAACCAAGAATATCAAGAGCAGAGCAAGAGTTTGAGGGAAATATGAAGGAGTCCAGCATCTCCATTTTCGTTGCTTCCCTTCACACATTTGATACATTGCTTCCCTGTTCTAGGAATCAGTTGAGAACAAGTAGAAGGCCAAACAGTGTTAGGTCAGGCAGCAAGACAAGGAGACTGCTGGAGCAGCAATGGACTGGTGGAAGGGGGTAGCAACCTCAGCAGGTACACAGCAGTGCTGATCCTTGAGGCCGGTCCTGACCAAGGCTTTGCTCAAATTTACAGTCAGGCTTGGCAGATTACATGGGGATTGGTCAGAGGAGAAGGGTAGCAGTATGTAATGCTCTTCTGATCAGGAACCCTAACTGCCTCCAGTGTACATATTGACTGAATGGGCAACCAAATCCTAATCACAGTTAGTGAAGGGTAGAGCTGCACATGCCTTTCCCCCTGAGTTTTATTCCTGGATAGATCTTGAAATCTAGGGCAGGCCAGAACCAGGATGAATTATTCTGGCACCAGACAAAACAGTTGTGGAATTGAAGACCGGTGCTCTGGAAATGCTGGTCTTTGCTGCTCAGTTTGTCCATGCTCAAGAGCTACTGGGTGGTAAATCTCCTGTCTTTCCCCTTCCACTCCTCGGCAGAGTTCAACTGCTGAATATGGTTTGCTTTACTATGATTCTACATACTCATTACATGCCCTATCCAAAATTACACATGGGAGAAATGCTGAATATGCTGGTTATATTACTAATTCTTTGTTTTAGAAACAGTGTGCATTTCTGAGTGTTTGCTTGTGTGGGTGCAGCCGTCTGTTTGCAAGCGGATTTGTGCATTTACACATCACATACCAGGATGGATCATAATACAAGGGATAGCTTACAGGCAGAGGTGGTATTCAGCAGGTTCTGACCAGTTCTGGAGAACCGGTAGCAGAAATTTTGAGTAGTTCGGAGAACCAGCAAATACCACCTCTGACTGGCCCCGCCCCCATCTATTCTCTGCCTCCTGAGTCCCAGCTGATTGGCTGGGTCTTCTTTTGTTGCCCTGCACAGGAGAACGGAGCTAGAAAGCAGGTTAGTGGGGTGCAGAGGGATTGGAGATTTTGCAGTATCCTTCCCCTGCCATGCCCACCAAGCCACATCCACCAAGCCACGCCCACAGAACTGGTAGTAAAAATTTTGAATCCCACCACTTCTTCCAGGCCTCTTTTTTGACACTGCCCAGTCCAGATATTGGTTGGCAAATGACAGATGGCATTTCTATGACAACGTTGTACAAACTGTTGCAGAGCCCATTTTGATCCCTTTTGCCCAAAACTGGGTGACCTCGGCCTAGCTACATCCCTTCTAAGGTAGGAGAAGGTGAAGCATATACAGATAGTCCTCGACTTACAACCACAATCGAGCCCAAAATTCATGTTGCTGAGCGAGACATTCGCTAAGTGACTTTTGCCTCATTTCACGACCTTTCTTGCCCCAGTTGTTCGGTGAATCATGGCAGTGGTTAAGTTAGTTACTTGTTAAGTGACTCTGGTTTACCCATTAACTTTGCTTGTCAGGTCACAAAAGGTGACCACAGGATCCCGGGACACTGCAACCATCATAAATGTGGGTCAATTGCCAACTGTCTGAATTTTGATCTCACGACCATGGGGATGCTGCAACGGTGACAAGTGTGAAAAATGGTCATAAGTCACTTTTTTCAGTGATGTTGTAACTTTGAATGGTCGCTAGATGAACTGTTCTAAGCAGTGGTGGGATTCCATTTTTTTTACTACCGGTTCTGTGGGCGTGGCTTGGTGGGCGTGGCAGGGGAAGGATACTGTAAAATCTCCAGTCAGAGGTGGGGGATTTGCCAGTTCTCTGAACTACTCAAAATTTCCACTACCGGTTCTCCAGAACTGGTCAGGACCTGCTGAATACCACCTCTGGTGGTAAGTCGCGGACTACCTGTATACAACTCTGAGTATTTTAAAGAAAAGGTGGAATAGATATCCCTTTCACTCTTATTTGCCAAGTAGGGATTCTGACGTTTTCCAGCAGGCACCTCAGT
Organism: Naja naja; assembly: GCA_009733165.1. NCBI lineage: Eukaryota > Metazoa > Chordata > Lepidosauria > Squamata > Elapidae > Naja > Naja naja. The sequence goes on from CM019149.1 coordinate 163,442,748, forward strand.
TATGCCTTTAAAGTTGCTCCCTGTAGGTCTTTGCTGAAGTTTCATTTGCAACTTTCCACATGTTTGTGGTAGATTTGGAGGCCCCTTGCAGTGGGTCTGACTGGTGTACTGGTCACCCAGTTGCCAGAAAACTTTTCACAGTTCACTTGAGTTGAAACAGTAATTTCATTCCGGAGACACCCTCCCCCCTGCTTAGTTGCATGATGCTGTTTGTCGCCAAGTGAAATTCTTTCCATGGTGTGAATCATTGCACTATGGAAACAATCGGGCCTAACTGATCTTGATCCCCCAAAGGACATGGGGTTGATTATTTTATTTATTTATTTATTTTTGGGACTTGTATGCCGCCCCATCTCCGAAGACTCGGGGTGGCTCACAGCTAAAAACATCAGCAATATATACAATAATAAATAGTTAAGAAAAAATTAAACTAACAAGCCCCAAAGTTAAATGCTAAAAATATAAAACCACCCCACCCACAGAGGGTCATAGCCCGGATTGGTCGAATAACCAGGTCTTCAGATCATGGCGGAAGGTGCGGAGATCAGGGACCAAGTGGAGCCCCAAGGGGAGTTGGTTCCAGAGGTCAGGGGCCGCGACAGAAAAGGCTCGTCGGGGAACCGCCAGCCGGCATTGGCCGGCGGACAGTACCCCAAGGAGTCCTTGCCTATGTGCTCGCACAGGGTGGTTGGCATTCAATGTCGGCAGGAGTTGCTCCCTTAAATATTGAGGACCCATGTCATGAAGGACTTTGTATGTTAAAACTAAAACCTTGAATCTCACCCGGAGCGCAACCGGCAACCAATGCAGGCAGCGCAGGAGGGGGTAACATGGGAGAATCGGGGAACTCCCATCACCACCCGCGCCGCCGCATTCTGCACCAGTTGCAATCTCCGGATGGTATGCAAGGGCAGTCCTAAATAGAGAGCGTTGCAGTAGTCGAGTCTAGAGGTAACAAGGGCATGAGTGACTGTGCGCAGGGCATCTCGGTTCAGAAAAGGGCGTAGTTGACGAACAAGGCGGAGCTGGGCAAAGGCCCCCTGGCGACCTCCCACCTGCTCCACGCCAGGAGGGACCCCAGGTTCCGCGCCCTATCCACAGGGGGCAACACTGCTCCCCCTATGGCCAAAGATGGATAATCCTGACTGGGCCGAGATGCCGGTATGCACAGCCACTCAGTCTTGGCCGGGTTGAGTCGAAGCATGTTCCCGCTCATCCAAATCCATACCGCATCCAAACACTGGGTCATCAGGGAGAGGGCATCGCTGATTTGGTTCGGGGTGGAGATGTACAGCTGGGTGTCATCCGCGTACTGATGGAATCTCACCCCGAAACCACGGATGATCTCACCCAGCGGCTTCATATAGATGTTAAATAGCAGGGGGGAGAGGACCGACCCCTGAGGGACCCCGCAAGAGAGCGCCCTCGGGGTCGACCGCAGCCCCCTGGCCAATACCGATTGCGACCGCCCCGAGAGGTAGGAGGCGAACCACCGAAGCATGGTGCCTCCCATTCCCAACCCCCCGAGGCGTCGCAAAAGGATACCATGGTCGATGGTATCAAAAGCCGCTGAGAGGTCTAATAGGACCAGGACGGAGGAAAAACCCCTGTCCCGGGCCCTCCAGAGATCATCCATCAGCGCAACCAATGCCGTCTCCGTGCTGAAACCAGGTCGGAAGCCCAATTGATACGGATCCAGGTAGTCCGCTTCATCCAGGAAAAGTGGAAACTGCTGAGCCACCACACTCTCAACAACCTTCGCCAAAAAGCAAAGGTTGGAGACTGGACGAAAGTTATCTAACACGGTCGGGTCCAGGGCAGGCTTCTTCAGGAGGGTCTCACCACCGCCTCCTTCAAGGCAGAGGGAAAAACACCCTCCCTTAATGAAGCGTTGACAACTGCCCGGAGCCAACCGCAGGTGACCTCCCTGGCGGCATAAGCCAGCCAGGAGGGGCACGGGTCCAACAAACATGTGGTGGAACTCAGCCGCCGCATGATCCTGTCCACTTCATCCTCAGAAACAGGATCGAACTCATCCCAAATCACATTGGCCAGACTGCCTGTATCCCATTCCTCAGACCACTGCAAATCAGAGGACAAACCGCCCCGAATTCGAGCGATTTTATCTGACAGATTATGTGCCCCGTAGCCCTTTATTTATTTATTCCTAGCAACTCCACAGATAGAATTTTCTCCGTGATGATCTACTTTTAACCTGGTCTTTGAGGTCCCCCAACCGTGTACATACTGCCACTGGCTGTACGGTTAATCCTTGACTTACAATCATTCATTTTGTGACGGTTCGTAGTTGCAATGGCACTGGAAAAAAAGTGACCGATGACTGGTTTTCACATTGAAGCATCCCCATGGTCACATGATTAAAATGTGGCCACTTGGCCACTGGCATGTACTTAGGACAGTTCAATTGTCCCAGGGTCATGTCATGTGAGTTCGCAGCTGGCTTCCGACAAGCCCAAGTTAGTGGTGAGAAGCCAGGTACGTTTCATGACAGCATCATTCACTTTAACAACTGCAGTGATTTGCTTAACGTTTGCAAAAAAAAGGTTGTAAAATGGAACAAAACTCACTTGACAACTGCCTTGCTTAGCAACAGACATTTTGGGCTCAACTGTGGTCATAAGTCCAGCACTACCTGCTGTTCATCCACCCTTCTATTGGCCATCCTATTCTTCCGCTTCCTTCTACCTTTCCCAGCAACAGAGCCTTTTCATGAGAACTGTATCTTTGCATAACTTGTCCGAAGTAAGGTATTATGTTACGGGATGCCATAAAAGAGCTATGGATTTCTACATTTTCTCTGGAACTGGAGATTTGTTTTTGGCAAATGCAAACATGACTGAAGTGGCTCTCCATTCCTCATCACTCTTTGAAGCCAAATGAAACCTGCCCATCATTATAGCCATTGTATGCTACCAATAATCAAGGACTTAGATGTTTACATTAGATTTGAAATACATTCCTTGCATTTCTTATAAGCCAGCAACAGAGCTGTCAGATCTGAAATGTTTCTCTGGATTGGCTGATGAACTCCCTGAATCATCAACTCGGGCTCAGAGAAAGTGCTGGGCAATAACCAAAGACAAACATGTACTGGAGGCTTAAACACAGAGGTGGGTATTCAGCAGGTTCTGACCAGTTCTGGAGAACCGGTAGCGGAAATTTTGAGTAGTTTGGAGAAACAGCAAATACCACCTCTGGCTAGCCCTGCCTCCATCTATTCTCTGCCTCCCGAGTCCCAGTGGATCAGCTGGATCTTCTTTTGTTGCCCTGCACAGGAGAATGGAGCTGGAAAGCAGGTTAATGGGGTGGGGAGGGAATGGAGATTTTACAGTATCCTTCTCCTGCCACACCCACCAAGCCACGCCCATAGAACCAGTAGTAAAAATTTTTGAATCCCACCTCTGCTTAAACATCTCTCTGGTTCTTGACCATCTGCGCTTTCAGCAGCAGGCAACAATGCAGTACAGTAGTGACTGATTCCAAGTACAGATAGTCCTCAACTTATGACCACAATTGAGCCCAAAATTTTTGTTGCTAAAGGAGACAGGTGTTAAGTGAGTTTTGCTCCATTTTGCGACCTTTCTTGCCAGCATTGTTAAGTGGATCACCACAGTTGTTAAGTTTGTTACATGGTTGTTATGTGAATCTGGCTTTCCACGTGGATTTTGCTTGCCAGAACGTTGCAAAAGGGGATTACACGACTCTGGGACTCTGCAACCGTCAGTTGCCACGGGTCTGAATTTTGATCACGTGACCATGGGAATGCTGCAATGGCCATAAGTGTGAAAAATGGTCGTAAGTCTTTTTCCCCCAGTTCCGTTGTAGTTTCAAACAATCACTAAGTGAACTGTTGTAAATTGAGGACTACCTGTAGAGGATGAGACAAAATATAAAGGGAATTTCACACTGACCACCAAAAAAAAGTTTTCTAAAAATTCAGCTTCACATGGTGGAAAATGGTTGTTGGAGAAAAAATATATAGCTGTTGTTTTTTTTCCAGAGAAAATACTTTAATAATTTGGAATGTCAAATTAAAGTATGAGGCCACACAAAATAGCACATTTGCTAAACAAACCATAGCAATAAAGGAAATACTAAAATGCTCCTGTTCAGAAGCTGTTTTGAAGGGCTAGCTAGCTGATTATAAGACTAGTGTTTGCACAATAACACAATAACAAAAGGGGGGGGAAGGTGGGGAGGGGAAGAAGGAACAAAATCAGGCTAACAAGCTATCCTGCCAATTTACTCTTTGTTATGCTTGGCTCAAAATTTTTGCCTCCTGATGTCATCCAAACTCAGCTGCCACCGATTGGGGTTACTGTAATCCTGATCATACAGGAAGTAACTTTTTTAATCTGGGAAGAGGTGACTGGGTATTTATGTACTTTTCTTTATTAATTTATCTATTATATTTCTATGTTGCCACAATAATATGCCTCAGCAGTTGATTAAAGGAAATACAAAATATCCACAGTAGGAGTGTAGAAGGTCCACATTATGATAAGTTTCTGTACTAATTACAGATAATTTTTTTGCCCTATTTTTGCCATTTCTGTCTCCTGAGCAATGAGATGGTCTCATTTCCACAAAACATACAACCTTGCCTAGAGGGTCCCTGTACCAGGGGTGTCAAACTGGCAGCGCACGAGCCAGGTGCGTCACGCTGGGCCACACCCACCCCAGCTCCACAAAGGGGAAAAAACATTGCAATACGTCACGTGACGGCAATCTGACGCAACGAGTTTGACACCCGTCTGTAATCCATCCAGTTTAGGTTTGAAATAATCTGCACACCTGCCTGTTTCTGCAGGGTTTCTACCTGTGTAGCTGCCACCTAGAATCAATAGTATCAACTCACCTGATGCATTTAGTTAGGCCAACCACTAGGTCTTTCTGAAAGTGAGGAAGTGAGAAATTTTTTTTCACGTGGGATGAAAGTTTACACAAGCAGCCATCCGTCTTCCTGATTCAGGCGTGTATTTGTGTGTTGTGTGTTGTTTCCCTGGCTCTTGGCTCATCTCCTTTATTCAATTCTGCTACTGATCAAACTTCTTGAAAGTCTCCACTGCAGAGAATGAGGTATCTGCATCCTGAAACGTCTCCTAGAAGAAAGGAAAGGAAATGTTCAGTGTACAACACATCTCTTGTACGAAGGCGGAGATCATAGAACCACTGTCAGTCATGCTGACTGGGGGAATTCCACTGGGAGTTGAAGTCCACACAACTTAAAAGTTGCCAAGGTTGAGAAACACTGAACTAGGGTGTTTGCAATGGATCTCATTGTTTCCAAGAAAGGAATTCCTTCTATTGTCAGCATAGACAAGCTGGATCTAACACCCATACCTGAAAGCATGGTTGCTGACTGCCCAGAAAAAGAAAAGTTGTTACCCTGTTAGCTATTCTCCCATTGCAAACAGATTGCACGGGAGAAGTTGATAGCATGACCCCTTTTACAATGTAAACTTTGCTGTTTAAAAAACGGAGGGTGTCTGTGCATGCAAAAAGTTGACAGTCCTATGGTATGGTGGTAATGGAAATATGACTAGTGCTACTTAAGGGACCCCTGCACAATATCAAGTGATTGGGACAGAGGTGGTAGTCAGCAGGTTCTGACCGGTTCTGAAGAACCGGTAGTGGAAATTTTGAGTAGTTCGGAGAACCAGTAAAGCCCACCTCTGACTGGCCCCGCCCCCATCTATTCTCTGCCTCCTGAGCCCCAGCTGATTGGCTGGGTCTTCTTTTGTTGCCCTGCCCAGGAGAATGGAGCTGGAAAGCAGGTTAGTGGGGTGGGGAGGGAATGGGATTTTGCAGTAACCTTTCCTTGCCATGCCCACCAAGCCACACCCATAGAACAGGTGGTAAAATTTTTTGAATCCCACCACTGGATTGGGACCTGTGTTTATATTTACCCAGCATTTGCTAATCTTCCAGAAGTGATACATTTAGAGATCACTGAAGAACTACATATTTCCATATCTGATTGTTAAACCTCATACTTGTTTTCAGTATTTCATTTCAGGAAGCAGAAATGAGTTCAAACTTATGTGCAGATACTTTTGTGGCATGAAGCTTGTGGAGGAGCTGTTGCCAAGCTACGCAGCTATTATTCTTGATAGAACACCTACCTCCTGACAGTGCCTTAAGCAGGTATGTGAGGCAAGCAGGTCCAGTATGTACAGGCCGATACAGGGGTGGGATTCAAATTTTTTAACAACTGGTTCTGTGGGTGTGGCTTAGTTGGTGGGCATGGCTCAGTGGTCATGTGACTGGGTGGACATGGCTTGGTGGTCATGTTATGGGCTGGGTGTGGCCAACTCAACATCACTCACATTGAGGCACGCATCTCCTCGCCTGGCCTTTCATGACTATGCGGATGCTGCAACAGTCGTAAGTGTGAAAAACGGTCATAAGTCACTTTTTTCAGTGCCATTGTGACTTTGAATGGTCACTCCACACAAGCAAAGTACCAGCAAAGGAGGGAAAAATAACTCCAGAGACGTTCCTGAGACAGAAAGTCTAGTCCTGCCAAGAATGTAATAAGAGTTAACGGAGAGGCAGCTTCTGTAAGCAACACCAGAATATTTCCTTCCTGCCTTCCTTACAGGATTAGGCCAGTGATTTCTTCTAACAACCAGTTCTCCGAACTGCTTAGAATGTTAACAACCGGTTCTAGAGAATAGGTGCGAACTGGTAGAATCCCACCCCTGGGCTGATAGTTAAAAACGAAGCTGTGAACAAATACAGGGAGGTATAAAGATACCTTGTAAGGGTAGAAATATGTCCGGTGCCATCCCACTTGATTTGCTTCACAAAACATACTGAGTCAAAAACAAACAAACTGCTATGACTTCGTACAACAGCAGAATCCAGTTATTGAGAATAGCTCCACCCGTGTGAGGCTTGGCAGTGGTTCTAGTCACTAGCAATTCTTGTGGTGGTGATGGCTGTGAGGATATCATCTTACTAATATCCCATGCTTCCTCTGAGAATTCAAGCTGGCATGTGGGGAGATCTCAGGATAGTTTCCAAGATAGGAAGTTTGTGAGATAGGTTGGACTGAGAGAGAAAAACCGACTCTGTGATTGAGACAAATTTGGATCTCTCTAGTCCCAGGCCAGTACCTTAAATACTGTCCTACAGTAAATTATTACGGTCTCATCATCCACTATTACTTAGAGCTAGTATGTCCATAGTGTCTGTGGAGATTCTGCGTCATGCAGGACCAGGTCATAGTTGTCTCAAAAGTGCTCCCCCCTTTTTTTCAAACGGCAACTGGACTGTTTTTCCCCCGAGGAAAAGAAGAAAATGTTTCACTTCTCAACCAAGAAGCTTCATCAGTTGTGATGGGGTGTGTGTGTGTGTGTAAAGATACGTACTGAGAATTGAGATTGGATCAGTGGTGGGATTCAAATTTTTTTACTTCCGGTTCTGTGAGCGTGGCTTGGTGGGTGTGGCAGGCAGTGGTGGGATTCAAAATTTTTTACTACTGGTTCTGTGGGTGTGGCTTGGTAGGTATGGCAGGGAAAGGATACTGTAAAATCTCCATTCCCTCCCCACTCTTGGGGGAAGGTTACCACTGGTTCTCCGAACAACTCAAAATTTCTGCTACCGGTTCTCCAGAACTGGTCAGAACCTGCTGAACACCACCTCTGGACTTGATGGTAGCGGGATGGAAGGATAGGCTTTGATCGGATGGTGATAGTGGGGCAGAAGGGAAGGATTGTATTTCTTTTCAGTCATCTGGTTGTTAACACTCTCCCTGAGAGTTCTTGAGGTGAGGCCACTTGAGGGTTTATCTTTCATTTCAGGGTCACCTGAATCAGGGTACAATTGGTTGTGGAATCTTCTTGGAACTGCTACAAGAGCTGCATTGTAGACTGGAAGTAGGTGGTGTCTTATATTCCTCCCACTCTATTGAGAGAGGGTTGCTTCGTGTTAATATAAATGGCCTCTCTTACCTCTCTTTCAAACCAATGGTCCTCTCTATCCAACATGTGGACTTTGCTGTCTTCAAAAGAGTGATCTTTCATCTTTCAAATGCAGATGGACTGCTAAATCTTGTCCTGATGGGTTTGATCTCTCATGTTGTGCCATGCGCTGGTGTACTGGTTGTTGGGTTTCTACCAATGTTGTTTTGTTTAGTAATGCAGGATTGGAAGAGGGGAATTACTTACTTGTCCACATCTGTTAGTTTCCTAAATGCACTTGCCCACTGTATAAAAGAAAATGCTTTTGCAGAGCCTTTGGCCCTGGTCAAAATTAGCAAGATGATGAACAGAATACCCTATATTACCAAGCTTGAAATTTTGAACTTGGACATCCTTGAATTACGCCGCCTATGATAGGACTTAAATTATTTGCTACAATATCCTACCAGTCAACGACTACTTCGGCTTCAACCTCAACAATACAAGAGCATACAACAGATACAAACTCCATGTAAATCGCTCCAAACTTGATTGCAGAAAGTACGACTTCAGCATCAGAGTGGTAAGTGCCTGGAATGTACTACCTGACTGTGGTTACGTCCTCAAACCCCACTCCTTTACCCTTAAACTATCCACTATTGACCTCACCCCATTTCTAAGAGGTCTGTAAGGGGCGTGCATAAGTGCACCATCGTGCCTACCGTCCCTGGCCTATTGTCTCCATCCATTCGAACCTATTTCCTGTATTCTTACTCATGTTTATACTTATACCTATTATCTTGTAAGTGATTGACAAATCAAATCAAATAAATGATGTAAATCCTACTCTTTTCAAAAGGGAGGGGCTTATATAATCACATTTCATTATTTTGATTGACCCAGCAAAGCTGTTAAGTTTCTAGTCTAGTTCTAGTTTCTTAGCCTCCATGGACCATAGCCTAGGGTTATATGCTTTGTAAACCTCCAAAATCTGGAGATTCAAAGTGTTAAGTTTGCATGAAGAGACAGATGCGGAGTGCTTCAAGCTCTTAGTTTATTAGTGACTACAGCTCAGAACGGACCCAATTTGGCTGGGCTGCGGCTGCTACTTATAGCCAGCAGCCGCAGTTGCCAGCCAATCAGAGTGCAGGGTTTTCCGCACTTTTTAAACCAATCATTTCCAACATTTTACAAGAACAGTTCAAACTAAACCAATGACTTCAAACCTACATACATAACACCCCCCCACACTAGGTTCAGTCCATACTCAAACCCCAACCTATCTAATGTATTCTTTTTAAATAGGTGGGGCTCTTACGTGTACGTTGAGACCTACGTGGTTCAGATGTTTTAAGGTTCTCACCATGTGTCTGCTGACATTTCCTTACTTGGACTTGTAGTAATGGTAGAACCTGTTTGGTTACTACAACCTGGTCTCTCCTCCCAATCCATCTCCAACCCAATGTCAGCACCTAAATCAGGTAGTGATGTGCAATCTTCCATTTGTGAAAATGGTTGTTGGTATTGTGACAGGTTTTGGGATGGTTCCTGTCATGTTAGCTCGTTACACATGGGGTTGATTCTTACTTGCTGATTACTCTCATAATCCTCCCCTTCCCCCCTAGAAGAGGCAGTAGGTATGGGAACCAGAGAGGAGCAAAAGCAATGCTCCTGAAGCAATCTGGATCTTAACTGATCAATGTGCCTGCTCCAGAGGACACCATCCTCCGTTGTACCCTGTAAGACCTGGGGCCTGTGATTTGGGTTATCTCAGCAGGAATCCATAATGGTTCACCCATGAGGTTCTTAGCATAAACAGAATCACCCACAGTGAAAGTGCAAATTTTACTAGTGGAATCTAGTGGTGCGTTGGGTGCGTAAGTGGGATGGAGGCGGTCAAGGGAGACCTGAGTTTCCTACCCATCAACAATTCAGCTGGGGTTAAATTAGTTGAGGGGTTGGGAGTGATATGCTGAACAGTGAGAAGTTTTTCAACTCTCTCAGTGATATCCCCTGGACCCAATTGCTGAAGTTTTTCCTTGGTAAATGTACCATCGTTCAGCCCGCCTTAGCCGAAGGATGCCCAGGGGCTGTCAGGGCATGTCTGATACCCTGTTGTGCTAGATGATTAAAAAAGGTTGGATATAAATTGAGGGCCATTGTCAGAAACAAGCACATCAGGTAACCCGTGAGTTACAAAAGCTTTTTAAGCTGTTTGATGACAGCTTCAGTTGTGGTGGATGCCATAGGGATAACCTCCAGCCATTTGGAATATGCATCTACTATAATAAGGAAAGTGTGCCCCTGGTAGGGCCAGCAAAATCAATGTGAATCCTGGACCATGGGCCCCTAGGACATTCCCATTCCTGTGTGGGGGCGAGAGGTGGGGCAGGCCTGACTATCTGACAGTTGGGACAAGATGCAACCCAGTTTTCAACCATTTTGTCAATACCTGGCCACCATACATAACTCCTGGCCAATCCCTTCATTCTGACAATTCCCGGATGACCCTCATGTAACATTTCCAAAACCTCTTTTTGTAGTTTTGCAGGAATAACCACCCTGTAACCCCACAAAATACATCCTCTTAATACAGATAATTCAGTTTGCCTGGATTTAAAAGGTTGGGAGAGTTGAGGTAGATCTTGAAGAGGCCAACCTTTCTTAATCCAGCCTATAACAGGAGCCAATAAAGTGTCTTTGGCAGTCTCTCTGGCAATTTGAGCAGCATGTACTGGAAGTTTGGCAACAGTTTCTAGAAAAAAGGTGTGAGTCTCAGGAACAGGGTCCTCAATGTGTGAAGGAAGTGGGCAGCGACTCAAAGCATCTGCATGCCCAATGTCTTTACCAGGTCTGTGGATCAGTTTGTATGAATAAGCAGCAAGAAATTCAGTCCATCTCAGCATTCTTGGTGACAGGATCGTGGGCGTTGGTTTGTCCCCTGCCGTAATGCCTAAAAGAGGTTTGTGATCTGTGACAACAGTAAATGTTCCCCCATATAAATACTCATGGAATTTTTTGACAGCTGCTACAATCACCAAGGCTTCCTTGTCCAGTTGGCTGTAGTTCCTCTCTGCTTTAGTCAAGGTGCGAGAGTAAAATGCAATAGGAGCTTCCCTCCCCTGGGAAGCATGTGGCTCCCCCCCTCACTCCAAAAGGGGAGGCATCACAAGTCAGAACAACAGGAAAGTTCTCAGAGAACTGTATCAGCACAGCATCAGACGTGATTAGTCTCTTGATATTGTTAAATGCAGCTTGTTCCTTCCTCCCCCAGACCCAAGTAGATTTTTTGTTCAGCAACCTATGTAGGGGTTCTGCAATGGTTGCCTTCTGAGGTAGAAACATATGATAGAAGTTAATGAGTCCCAAGAATGCTTGCAAATCTGTTTTGCATTTTGGCCTGGGGGCTTCTTTGATTGCCTGAACCTTTGCCTCTGTGGGGTGGATGCCATGTTTATCAATTATGTAACACAAGAATTCCACTTTATCTGCTCTAAGTGTGCATTTTTCTTCTTTGACTTTTAACCCCGCTTTTTTGAATCTAGTTAAGACTTCCCTGAGTCTCGTGTAATTGAGTGTCATTTTCAGCAGAAATTAAACATCATCAAAATAGGGCACCACCCCTGGCAACCCTTGTAACATTCTTTCCATAAGGCTTTGGAAGATGCCTGGTGCCACGCTTACTCCAAATTGCAATCTTTTGCATTTGAAGGCACCTCTATGGGTCACAATGGTTTGGGCTTCAGCAGTGGCATCATCAACTGTTAATTGTTGATATGCCTGTGCCAGGTCCAACTTGGCAAAAACTGTGCCCCCTCCAGAGTGTAATAAATGATGCACTACTGGAACTGGATATGCGCTCTGTTGTAGTGCATGGTTCAATGTCCCCTTGTAGTCTCCGCAGATTCTCACAGACCCATCAGCCTTGACTGGTGTGACTATGGGTGTCTCCCACCTGGAGTGATCAGTGGGCTCTAAAACCCCTTGGTCTATTAGTTTATCTAATTGTGCATCAATTTTTTCCTTTAAGGCAAATGGGACCCTTCTGGGTTTTAAACGGATTGGTTGTACCTTGGGATCTAGGTTAAATGTGATGGGGGTCCCCAAGTACTTGCCTAATCCGTCACTGAAGACCTCTGGAAACTCAGACTTCAAGGCCTCTTCCCACTCAGTGTTGCTCACGTGATTGATGCCAGTCACCTCGATGCCCAACGGGTTGAACCACTCAAGGCCCAGCAGACTTGGGCGGTCCTTGTCCACGATGGTCAGTGGTAGGCGTTTGGTGTGGCCCTTGAATTTCACGTTGAATTCTCTTGTTCCAACTACTGGAATCTTGTTCCCTTGGTAGTCTTTAAGAGTCAATGCTTGCTTCTTGAAGTGCTTCTTCTGGATGTTGGGAAGAAGTCTGTGAATAGTGTCCCATGACACCATAGATAGGTATGAGCCTGAGTCCACTTCCATTTGGCAAGGCCTTCCTTCAATAAGTACCTTGACATGCACTTTTCTGCTTCTTAAAGGTGATGAATGACCAATAGTTACTGTTTGATGAGTTTCATTCTTCCCATTTGCTTCTGTGCTGCGCCACATTTTCTCACTGAGATTGTTGGGCCTGAATTCTTTGCTTTTGCTTGTAGCAAACTTTCTTCTGTTGGGTGGAGTTCTGGATGATTTGCAGACTCTTGCTAGGTGTCCTCTTTTATCACAACGGAGGCAAATGGTGTCTAAAAACTTGCATTCAGTGCGGGGGTGGCTTCCCCCACAACCTCTGCAGTAGAAATCTTGCCTCTTTCTTCCCAGGTCTTTCTTTTTCCGCTCCATTCTGAGTCTGTAAATTCCTTCCTCCACCTCACTACAGTCTGACTCAGAATCTATTTGCTCACAATGAGTTGTTGTGGACTTTTCCACATCAGGATGGCTTGTGGCCTTGTTGATTTTCTTCATGGCTGCTGCTGAGGACTTGGTAGCTTCTGCTGAAGAGGCCTCTTCTATTGCTTCCTTCAGCGTGATCTTAGGTTTCAGTAATAACTTGCTCTGTAGCACCTTGTCTTTAAGGCCCAGAACAAATCAATCGCGCATGGCCTCTTCTAAATTGTTAAATTCGCATGCACCCCCAATGTCTCTTAAACTTGCCACGAAGTCGTTTACGTTTTCGCTTTCCCCTTGATCACGACGGTAAAACTCGTGTCTCTTAATGAGGCACGATACTTGTGGCGCGTAATGGGCTCTTAACAGTTTTTCTAAGTCAGGCCAGTCCATTACCTTCACGTCTGCAGCTCCCGCCAATGCCTTCGCCATCTTGAAAACTGCTGGACCGCAGTGCGTGAGAAAGACCGCCCTCTTCCGCTTCTCGGAAATGTCGGCAAGATCGTTTCCCTCCAGATACATTTGGAAACGATCTGCATACGACTCCCAGTCTTCTACTGTTGGATCGAACGGGGCTGGGGGAGTGTTCAGTGCAGCCATCTCGCTCTCCTTCTGTTCCGCGTTGCCGTCTTCTTCAGGGAATCCCACCTTCGTCGCCAGTGTTAAGTTTGCATGAAGAGACAGACGCGGAGTGCTTCAAGCTCTTAGTTTATTAGTGACTACAGCTCAGAACGGACCCAATTTGGCTGGGCTGCGGCTGCTACTTATAGCCAGCAGCCGCAGTTGCCAGCCAATCAGAGTGCAGGGTTTCCCCGCACTTTTTAAACCAATCATTTCCAACATTTTACAAGAACAGTTCAAACTAAACCAATGACTTCAAACCTACCTACATAACACAAAGTTTAGAAAAAACCCTTTTTTGCCTATAAAATTTAGATATTGGCCAACTCCGCATTGTTTATGTCCATGTCAAATTTCCCCTCTGATGTTCTCCAGATATGCTAGGTTACAAGTCCAGCGTGATTAGGTGATGTAGCCTAATTCAAAACATTAGTAGATAAACACCACCTCGGTGCTCCAGTGTCTAGTGTTGTTGCTGGCTTCTTTCCTTTCTTCTGATGGTTATTAATTCCATGAAGTCATCACATGGCAGATAAGGTTACAGGTTGCACAACTGGTGGCTCAAGGACACACCTTTGTGCCAGCAAAGAAAGTCTCAGAAGCCAGGAGCTTAGAAGCAACCCTTTAGAGGCCTTGCTTGTAAAATGATGCTGGTCATTCTCCTGATCACAACAGCCATTTTCTACTCTGTAATCTTGTGTCAAGAAGGATGGTGACTTGTTCAGAAATGCCCCTTGTAATCTTGTGGCTTTAACAATTATTAGCAAGTGGGTTTTTTTTGCTGATGTTATTTAACTATTTCACCAGCATCTTTCCCCATAATCTACTTTGTGCTTAAACTGCTTGTATACCACTATTTTGGCTAAGCGCACAAAGCCTATTGATTGTCATTAACTAAATAACACACAAACAAAAAGTGACTTAACATGTCTGTAAACCATGCCACACATTTCCCCCCATCTTGTACCTGCATAAAACTGCAATTTCAAAATCACAGCAGCAGACTACTTTCCTTCCTGTTGGGGACTGCTCTACTGAGGACAACGAATCTATGATTAATTGAATTTAATGCAATTTTCTGGATTCCCAGAATATGCCAAACCACGAAACTCATCACACAGGCTGGTCTTGTCAGGCTAAAACAATGTTTCTCAACTACAGTATAACAACTTTAAAATATGTCAACTCCAATTCCCAGAATATTTTTTTAATTTTTTTTTACCTCACCTGTTTTTTTATAAATAACTCAAGGTGGTTAACTCATCTAATACTCCTTCCTCCTCCTATTTTCTCCACAACAACTGTGAGGTAGGTAGGGCTGAAAGAGAGTGACTGGCCAAAAATCACCCAGCTGGCTGGGGAATTCTGGGAGTTGGAGTCCACATGTCTTTAAAGTCTATGAGGTAGAGAAACACGAAGCTAAAATATGGTTCATCAGCTTAAGTGTTTCATGTAAACATTGCGTTCCCAAGCCTGTGCCTTAGAGAGGCTGTCATGGAAACATTTCTAGGAAGTTCTGGAACCTGAAGAGCAACATTGGGATAGCTGCTGCTCTATTGCCATTCTGTGGATAGTTCAAATACTATAAGAGGAGTAGAATTGCCACCTGTATTGCCTTTATCAGTACTGTGATAAAAATGGCCATCACCACTACTGCAGTGTTTTTCAACATAATATTTGCTGGCTGTTTGCATGAAATACCACTGTTAACCTCTTTTTAAAGTGGGTGGCTCCGCAGGTTAGGTAAGGGCTAAAGTGGCAGCCCATGGCCAAACTTGATTTCTCTTAAAAATGCTAAGCAGGGCCAGATCTTAGTGCTTGGCTGGGACTCCACTAAGAAATCCTAAAGCAGGGGTATCCTAGCATGGCAAACTTGGCAGGGCTGGTGAAGGAATTCTAGAAGTTGAAGTCCACAGACCTTAAAAGTTGCCAAAGTTGAACATTCCTGTCCTAGAACTATTATAGAAACTGGGAAGTCAAAATTCATCTTGGGAGAAGACAACAAGAAATCAATTCTGCTCTGTTGCCAAGAAATTAAATTGACATGTCAACATAGCTATTTAGGAATTGAACCTGACTAGATGGAAGCATTACCCTTTTAAGGTTGATGCTTGGTTTACCACCAATCCCACATTCCTTGGAACTCTTCCATCTTTCAGATTAAAATTTTTGTTTTTCTTTTTACAATACTGTAATATAATTTTTATTGTTCTCCAGAGGTGGTATTCAGCAGGTTCTGACCAGTTCTGGAGAACCGGTAGTGGAAATTTTGAGTAGTTTGGAGAACCGGCAAATATCACCTCTGACTGGCCCCGCCCCCATCTATTCTCTGCCTCCCGAGTCCCAGCTGGGTCTTCTTTTGTTGCCCTGCACAGGAAAATGGAGCTGGAAAGCAGGTTAGTGGGGTGAGGAGGGAATGGGAATTTTACAGTATCCTTCCTCTGCTACGCCCACCAAGCCACGCCATGCCATGCCCACCAAGCCATGCCCATCAAGCCATGCCACGTTCACCAAGCTACGCCCACAGAACCAGTAGTAAAAAAATTTGAATCCCCTCCAACTTCCTTATTGGAAATGCACCACTGAATTAATTTAAGCAACTTTAACTCGTACGGTTTGAGATGTTATCCAGTTCTGTTGTTCTTTTAAAAATGCCCTTTCAGTGCCATTATTTTGGCTTGTCAATTAAGTAATTTGTACAAAGTATCACTGGAATAATTGGGGCAATCAGCCCCCATAACTACATTCCCATTAATTTCAATTAAGTTTGGTCTGGAGGCGTTGCACGAATCCAAGAAACAGCCTGCTTAGAAAAACAAAGCAATCTACACTGACATAAATTCAATACAATACAGTGTAGTGTAATAAAATAAATACTTTTATTTATTAGGTTACACTTTTAAAATAGTCCTCATTTTGCAGCGTGTCAGGTAGAAAACCCAGCTCATTCCTACAGCTTAGACACAGTTGGCAGTGAAATATTTGCCTTTCATACACATCTAATGTGGCAGCTCCTCCTGGTGGCATATCTCTGCATTGAGCCAGGTTGGCACAAGATAATAGCAGATTCTTGTTGAAATAGTGTGGAACGATTCATCAGACAATGTTGACCAAAGGAAGGAAATTATTTGAATTCAACGTTTCTGTTCTAGATGAAGAAAAAGATAGAGCTATTCAGCTCCTATTTTCATTTAGTCTTTACCAACAGGAACGAAGGTATTCCAACACCATCTTGTAGAAAGCAGAAAGAAGTTTGCAGTGACAGAAACACAACATTGCAAAAATAATAATAATTTTCCCATATATTTTACCAGGAAACAAAGCTAAGCAAAGCTAGAAAAGTCACTACAATCCTAAGCATAATCAAACATTCCAAATCTTTGGTGATGTCCATTTTCTCTACAAATTCATGGAGAGCTAATGCTAACTCTAGTGGTTTCCCACAAGGGGACATTCTCATGTATTTTATCAGGATAAAGCAGGCTCAAAAAGTGAATCCCTCCTAATCATAATCATGTGCTCCGACTCTATCAGTGATGTCCATTTTGCTCTCTAAATTCATGGTGACCTAACCTGAACCCTAGGGGGATATTCTGTCCTGTACAAATTGTCCTCTGTAATGTACAAGGGCAGATAGATAACTCCACAAAGCTTCCATACAAAGTCTTTTTATTGGTTCATCAGGCATTCTCAAGATAACTCACAGTTATCATGAGATTCTTCTTAATGTCCAATCCTTTGCATATCTGTCTTTATGGGTAAAAAGTTGGTTATCTCTTCCCTTTCATCCCATATCATAGAAGCAGGGGGTAGAGATGCTACCATGAGGCTGTGTTCAGGCAAGAGTCAAGAAACCTCCTCCAACCCACCAAGGGTCAATTCAGTAACCAATCAGGATTACAGATGTGACCACATGACATGGACTACATTTCTCAGGATACCCTAACTACATTTACCATGATGCATTCCCTTAAGGGGACAGCTCTCAATTCCTAACTAACTATCCCAAATCCCATTAACTATAAACTGTCTGGACAGCAAAGGGGATTTCAATACCAAGGGAAATTTCCCATAGATTATACCAGGAAATGTAGATAAGCAATGTTCAAAACATCAGTGTCCACTCAACATCCGCTCTGAACACATTGGCAATCTCCATTCTGCTCTGGGAATACATGGAGACCTAACCCTAACCCTAGCTGCATTTGGACCCAAAGTGACTTTCCCATGTGTTTTACTAGGAAACATAGGTGTTGCCAATGAATTCACAGCACATCAGTATACTTAGGAGGGTGCTGATTTTTCAGTCAGGCTTCTCTATTTTTTGAGCAAAAATGCATGGAAAAATCCCATTCGCGGGTAAACCCACTTAGTGTTACGTCCCCATGAACTTGGAGAGCAAAACTGAAGTTTCCAATGAATTTGCAACGCAGTGGTATGCTTAGGAGGGTTGTGACCTTTTCTATTAGGCTTTTCTACCTTTCTAGGAAAAATACATGGAAAATCCCATTGGAGGGTAAATCCACTTAGGTTAGGGTTACGTCCCCATGAACTCATGGATCAAAACTGATGTTTACAATGAATTTGCAGTGCTTTGGTATGCTTAGGAGGGTTGTGACCTTTTCTATTAGGCTTTTCTACCTTTCCAAGAAAAATACATGGAAAAATGCCATTGGGTTAAGGTTAGGGTTAGGGTTAGGGTTACGTCCCCATGAACTCGTAGAGCAAAATTGATATTTCCAATGAATTTGCAACGCATTGGTATGCTTGGGAGAGTTGTGACCTTTTCTACTAGGCTTTTCTGCCTTTCCAGGAAAAATCTATGCAAAAATCTCATTCGAGGGTAATACCACTTAGGGTTAGGGTTACATCCCCCTGAACTCGTAGAGCAAAATCGATATTTCCAATGAATTTGCAGTGCATTGGTATGCTTAGCAGGGTTGTGATCTTTTCTATTAGGCTTTTCTACAAATACATGGAAAAATGCCATTGGAGGGTAAACCCACTTAGGGTTAGGGCTATGTCCCCATGAACTCGTAGAGCAAAATTGATGTTTCCAATGAATTTGCAGCGCATTGTTATGCTTAGGAGGGTTGTGACCTTTTCTATTAGGCTTTTCTACCCTTACAGGAAAAAGACATGGAAAAATCCAACTGGAGGGTAAATCCACTTAGGGTTAGGGTTACGTGTCATTCCCACCCAGTCACATGACTGCCTAGGTATGCCTACCCATGCTGTCATTAGGCAGAGAACTAGTTGTTAAAAACACCGGGAACCACAAAAGCCTTTCGGCATCTCTTTTTCTTTCTGTCCGTCTCTGTCCCTTATCTTTCCCCCTCTCCCTCTATCTGTATCTCTTTTTCTCTGTATCTTTCTCTATGTCTCTCTCTTCCCCCTCTCTGTATCTTTCTCTCTCCATATCTCTCCCCTTTCCCTCTCTTCCCCACTCTTTCTCTGTATCTCTCTCTCTGTCTCTGTCTCTATCTCTGTTTGTATATGTGTGTGTGTCTCTGTCTCTGTCTCTCTCTGTGTCTCTCTGTCATTCCCCCTTTGGAGTCTGAATCTGAGGAGGAAGACAAACAACTGACAGGGAGTGGGGCAGTGGCTCCATTTGCTGTTGAGGAAACGGGAAGGACAAAGTCAGGCTGGGCAGAGCAGAGGAGAGGTAGAAAAGGGGAGATGGGGTTCAGAGGAAGACCAAAGCCCACCCACTCTTCATCCTAGTGCATGCAAGGAAGAACGTAGAAGAGAGCAATGTGGGTTGCATGGCTTACGAGAGAGGAAAGGGCCCTGATTCCCTTCACAAGGAAACATCTGGGGATGAAATTTAAAGGAGAGGCAGATGAGAGGGATGGTTGTTGGGAACAAACGTTGAGTTTATCTTGTGTTGGCTGCTGTTATTTGAGTTCCTGGCATCCTCCCAACTGGTTTGATTTACTGCCTTGTTACTTCATTTCTGGAACTCCATATCTTGGTCTGCCAGATTTATTACCTTATTTTGCCTTGTTGGATTTATAGTTTAAAGTTTTCAGTTTACAATGTTTGGACTGGAATATCTGCAGCCAAAGACTGGTGCAGGTTCGTGGAGAGTTTTTCTAGACCAGAAGGTAACTGGGTCATTGGGGGCAAAGTTGGAGCTAATAAAGGAACTCATTCTTATTCTCTGGCTGTGTTGCCTTTGTGCCATGCCGGTCATCACACTCTCTGTCTCTTTTCTCTCTGTCTCTCTTCTGTCTCTCTATCTCTCTGCCTGCCTGCCTGCCTGCCTGTCTGCCTGTCTGTCTGTCTCTCTCTCTGTATCTGTCTCTCAATGTGTCTCTGTCTCTCTCTGTCTCTGTGTGTCATTTCTGTCTGTCTGTCTGTCTCTTCTCTCTCTCTCAGAAAGCCGAGGCTTGGCTGACCCAGCAAGCTGTCCTTGGAGCTCTTCACTACTCCTTTTCTTTCTTCTTGGCAACTTTTTGGAAATCTGGGCTGGCTGAGGAATGAGTGTGAGCCATGGCATCCCCAAAGACAACCCACCTCCCTGCTCCTTCTCCTCAGGACCTCCTGGTGGGGCCAGGAGGGCACACATGAGCAGGGAGACCTCCTCTCAATTGAGTGGCCAGGTTCAGCCAAAGTGTAGCAAAGGCATGCAGGGCAGGTGGGTTGACCGACTGATGGGTGAGCATCTTTAGTGAGGGCACTCCTCCTTTCTCTGAGTCTGACCCCAGGGTGGTGTGCAAGATCCGGCAGCACCGCTCCTTTCCGCTGTCCTTAGCTTCTTTACCCTCCAGGAGCAGTGCTTTGATTGAAAGGCATCCTCTGGGCAGTGAAAGTCCCCCCATGCAAGTTGTGGCTGGCCCTGCATCCCATCCCCCTTTCCATCATCCCCTTCTCTCAGATCTCATTTCCACCCCGCCAGCCCTCGTGTTGTATTGAGGCCGGCATCAGTCATCGCTAGGTTGGGCCAGTTTCTGAGCAGAGAGCAGGTTGCACATCTCCCCAAGCGACCAAGGAACACACAGCACCAACAAGGGCTGGAAGAAGCACCAGCCCTGGCCACTTTTCCATCCCCCCCCCCATCATCCTTACCTTCTCAGGCCAGATGAGGAGTGACTGGGAGGGGAGGGCAAGGGCAGGACCAGCTAGTGGTGGTATCACCCAACCGGGAGCTCAGCAGGGAGATGAAAGAGCTGCATGCAGCTCTGGAGCCGTGGATTGCCAACACCCACCCTAGGTGTATTTTACCGCCTTTCATGTCCCCAAAGTTCCTGGGACAGCAGTTAAATACTACAAAGGCTTTCATGTAAAGTTAGTTTATTGGATTTTATTAGGCATCCTCAAAGTATAACTCACAATTATGTTGAGATTCAAAGATGTCCAATCCCATTTGCCTCATTAGTTGAAATCCTGTTTGAGGTAAAAAACTAATAGTGAGATCAAGACCAATGGTTATCTTCATCCCATACATTATATGAACCATCTCCCATGAGGTATTAACTACATTTTTTTAAATTATTGATGTCAGCTCTCTTCTCCTAAGACCATGTTACAATTTTTGGAGCACAATCCAATGTGCTCTAATAGCCTTCATTCCATTGTATATGCCTGCTTATTACTAAACATTTTACAAGGTCAGCTAATTGCCCCAACAATCTTGGGTCCTCAATTTACCTACCTGAGAGGATGGAAGGCTGAGTCAACCTTGAGCCTGGTGGGATTCGAGCCTACTGTAGGACAGCTGATCTAAGAGCAGGCATTTACAGCCTGAGCCACCAAAGTTTCATTTCCATGAAGCATTCCCTTGAGGACAGCTTTCATTCCTAAACTACTGTCTAACCAGCATACTGCCAATGAGATTTTCCCATGTATTTTAAAAGGAAATGTAGATAAGTCTGACTTAAAACATCTGCACCTTCCTTAGCATAATCAAGTGCTCTGAATCCATTGGCAATGTCCATTTTGCTGTATTAATTCATAGAACTAACCCTAACCCTAGATGTATTTAACACCACAGGATTTTTCCATATATTTTACCAGGAACGATAAGGCTGACTCGAAAAAGTCAGCACCCTTCTAAGCATAATCAATCCACTCTGAATCCATTGGCAATGTCCATTTTGCCCTAACCCTTACCCTCACCCTCCTAAGCATAATAAAGCACTCAATCCATTGATGATGTCTATTTTGCTCTCTGAATTCATGAAAACCTAATCCTAATCCTAGGTGTATTTCCTCTCCAATGGGATTTTCCCATGTATTTTAACAGGAAACAAAGATAACTAACTGGAAAAGTTGGTGCCCTCCTAAGCATAATCAAGGATCCCAATCCATTGGTGATGTCTATTCTGCTCTCCAAATTCACCACAACCTATCCCTAACTATGTTGATTCATCCTCAATGGGATTTTCCCATGTACTTTACCAGGAAATGTGGATAAGCCAAGCTTGAAACATCAGTGCCCTTCTAAGCAAATTTATGGAAAGCTAAATCTAACCCTAGGTGGATTTGACCCCAAGATCAGGGATGCATATTTACTTTGAAATAGTTTGATTCTCCAGGGCCATATAAACAGCATTCTAACTATTGGTCTGGTCTGGCCAAAGCATTATATATTACCATTCAGATAGCCTTGAGGACTGGTGAAGTATCAGCTAACTGGAGGAGCAGGTGTTGTTTTTTCTTCAAAATACAACAAAGAGCATCCAGCAATACAGGCTATTTTGACAGCAGTAACTCAGAAGCTTCTAGAAGCCACTCTAATGACAATGAATTGTACATCCTTTGATACTAATACAATAGGAATTTACAGAAATCAGCATGAAGTTGTCCAGAATCAACATCACTAGGCTAATTTTATCCATTTTTTTATTCAGTAATTTCTCTCGGTTAGAATGCTACAGATGTAATATATCTTTATTTTAATAAAATATGGCCTTCTGATTATAAGGCAAGCTAAAGATGTACCACATGTTAGGACAATTCAATGGATACATAGTTGGTTCCAAATGTATACAAGGAATGCTCTGCCAATGATTGTAGATCAAGCTCTTGCGTGACATCAAATGGAGCCACATGCTTCACTTCTGGGCCCTCTACTCTGCCATATGAATCCCTTATGTGAAGAGATAGAGTAAAATAACATCTGCAAATATCATAACATGGATGGCATTATTAATATCTTAGCAGAAAGAATTACAGTTCAAAAACATATTGATAGGTTAAGAAACCACCTGAAAGTTACATAAAATTTAACCAAAAGAAATGTAAAATTCTTCCTGAGGGTATAAAAATCAAGTGTATGCTACAGGTGGAGCATAGCTTGCTTAGTAGTGCTACTTGTAAAAAAATGCTTGGACAAAGTATTTGATTGTAAATTGCATATGAATCAACAGTGATAGGGACTAAAAAGGAAATGCAAGTATCAGTTGCATTAATAGAAGTATAATTTCAAAACCAAACAAGTAATGTTTAATCAACTTTAATGCTCTTTACTTTTTGATCCTAATTCTGGGCATCAAGTTTTAAGAACAAGAATGGTAACAAGGATAATCAGCTAAATAGAGATGTTGGTGGGTGCTTTAGGTTTGAGAAGACTTGAAAGGGATACAGCAGCCATCATCAAATTACCTTTAAGGAAGTTACACACAGAGGTCAAGATATGTTTTGTGATGTTCCAGAAGGCAAGAGATGGAGGAATAGATCTGTGTTATGAAACATCATAACTAACAAATTCTAAATGAATGCTAAAAAAAACACTTCTGAACAATAGAATACTTTGATCATGGAATCAGCTACTCAGAAAGCGGATGGCCTGCCTATCACAGGGTGTGTATGAGCAAGGCTACATCATCTATCTGTCCAGGGGAGTCTTTCATTCGTTTCCTGCTAAGCAGGAGTTGAGCTCTGATACCCTTTCCAATGCAGTGCTTCTAAGTTCTAATTGTACCATTTTACCACACAGGGGCGCTCGTCAACTCTCTCTCTCTCTCTCTCTCTCTCTCTCTCTCTCTCATATTTCTGATTTTAAAAGGAATGGGAGAGTCTTTCAACATTCAGATTTTACTGGAGGCTGTTCAGATTTGTGGTCTAGAACTCCCAATATATCCAGGAAACAAAACCAATAAGAGATTTAGTTCAGTGTGACAGTTGTGGTCTGCACATCTAGAGGCAGCAGCCCTACATGAATTTGCTCTAAGCTGCCCTTAGTGTATATTCTGAACAAAGCCGGATGGCTGGGTTTCATTGATGTTAAATTTGGCTATTTTGGAGGCATTCTAGAAAATGGGAGGGCATCTTGTGCTAAAACCAACTTCTGAATATTGTTTTTGCCAGCATTTTAAGCCTCAGAAATCTCATTGGCAATGGAAGGAACTGACTGTAGGTCTCAGTTAGGGAGTGGCCTCTATCCAATTCTTATATATTCAGCTGTGTCCACAGAAGGTGATGTCAAAACACCTGAGATGGTGGGCCTAACATTGGAATGCAAGCCAAAGGTAAAGCATGCGTCACAATACTGCATCCAGTTTTGGTCACCACATTACAAAAAAGATGCTGAGACTTTGGGGGAAAGTTCAAAGAAGAGGAACTAAGATGTTTAAAGGCCTCGAGGCTAAAACATATGAAGAATGGTTGCAGGAACTGGGTATGGCCATACTAAAGAAAAGAGCGTCTAGGGGTGACATGATAGCAATATTCCAGTATTTGAGGGGCTGCCACAAATAATCAGAATTGAGGTCTTGGAGGTCTTCTAGGCCAGCCCCTGCTCAAGCAGAAGACCCTATATCATTTCAGACCATTTCAGACAAGTGGCTGTCCAGTCTCTTCTTAAAACCTCCAGTGAAGAAGCACCTGCAACATCTGAAGGCAACTTCTGTTCCACTGGTTAATTGTTCTTAGGAAGTTTCTCCTCAGTTCCAGGTCAACTTATTTCCAAAGCATCACAGGCAAGACAAGAAACAATGGATGTAAACTAATCAAGGAGAAAGAACCTGGAATTAAGGAGAAATTTCCTGTCAGTGAGAACCGTAACCAGTGGAACAGATTGCTCTCAGATGTTGTGGGTGCTCCATCGCTGGAGGTTTGTAAGAAGAGACTGAACAGCCACATGTCTGGGATGATATAGGGTCTCCTTCTTCTTCTTCTTTTGAGTTTTAAAACAACTTTATTTACAAAAGGTTAAAAACATACAAATGAACAAATACACAAGATAAAAATACATAAATAGTGCATAGAGCACTTTCTTCATTTAACTTTGGATATCAAATTAGATATAAGATAGTCAAAGATTAATTATAAATGGCATATATTGATTAACACACTCTACTATTTATTTACTTTGGATTAAAACTATTCTAATCTATATAACCTTCATATAACCTTCATATTGACTGTATAATAAAAGAACCATTATTATAATTATAAGTTCATCCAACTGAATATACTATGTTTCCTAGGTTCATTTCTTCTTCAAAATTTTTATATTATGTCCCATCCAATTATACCATTTATCCCATATCCTATAATAATCTGAATCTTCCTTCCCATTTAAGTGTGAGTCTCTCCATTTCAGCACACTCGAATAATAATGTGTAGAGGTGGTAAGTTAGGTTTTTCCAATATTGCTAGAGAGACCTGTGAGGCTGTTAATAAATGAATAATCAAATATTTATCTTTGAGGAGATAATCTCCTTTAATCATTCCCAGGAGAAACAGTTCCGGTTTCCACTCCAGTCTACATTTTGTAATTTCTTCTATCCACTTTTTATTTCTATCCAATATTTCTTTGTTTCAGGGCATGTCCACCACAGATGAAAATAAGTGCCTATTTTCTCTTTGCATTTCCAGCAATTTGGATTTGCTGCCAGAAATAATTTAGCTAATCCAGAGGGTGCCAGATGCCACCTATACATCATTTTATATTGGTTTTCCTTATGTGCTACTGATTTTGTAAATGTAAGATTCCTCTGCCAAATTTCTTCCCAATCATCCAAATCAATACTATATCGAAGTTTTTTTCCCAAGCCATAGGGTCTCCTTCTTGAGCAGGAGGTTTAACTAGAAGACTTCCAAGATCCCTTTCAGCTCTATTCTGAATCAATATCATGTCTACCATCTGCTTGTTTTGATCCCGTAGACACCAGTGAAATCTGCAGAGAGGCTAACAAGCGTGATCTTGTATGAAAATGAAGCAAAATTCTATATTTTCATGCTTGTTTTTGTTTAGTTTAGTTTTCTGGTGCTGCTGAACATATACCCATGGCCAAGCTTCACTGTCGCTTCAACTATAATGATGCTTGACCGAGGTTGTTCTTCAAAATATTATAACTATGAGAAAGAGTGAGACTAGAAAATTTAAGTGGGATGAAAACTGACAGAGCAGAAGAAAGAAAAAAAAGGGTTCTAAATTCAGCCATAAACTAGGACAGTGGTGGCTAACCTTTTGGGCTCCTGTGCCAAAAATTGTGCATGGTTAGCTGCATGCACTCACATGCCAGCACCCAGAATGCACTGCACCGCCCATGCCCCCTGCACTCGTGTGCAATCCCCACACCACTTACCTGCACTGTGCCTCACAGCTGATTTTTGGCTGGTTTGAGGCCTTTTCGACCTTCAGAGGCTTGGAAAAAGCCTGCAGGCTTCTCAGGCGAATAATATACCCATTTCATCACTTCTGATATTACAGGAAGTGATGGCGAACCTAGATCCTGAAAAGCCTTGCAGAGGCTTCCAACTTCTGGGAGGCAAAAACCTGAAACCAGCAGTACAATCAGCTGTGGTCTTGCTTATGTGCGTGATGTATGTTTGCCTGTGGCTTGCGTGCGGCACAAATGGCTCTGCATACCACTTGTGGCACGCATAGAAATTATTAGAAACATTTCATTGGGAAAAACACTACAGCACAGTGAAAAAATGGACTATGATTGAAAATAAAAAGATCAAGCCGATGACAACAAACAAGCAGTCATAGAATTGACAGTGAAGACAATTGCCATGCTGGGTAGCTTTCCAGGTAGTCCTCGACTACGATCACAACTGGGGCCCAAAATTCTGTGGCTAAGCAAGTCATTAAGCATGTTTGCCTCATTTTACAACCTTTCTTGCCTCAGTTGTTAACTGAATCACTGCAGTTGTTAAGTTGGTAAAACAGTTCTTAAGTGAATCTGGCTTCCATAGTGACTTTGCTTGTCAGAAATTCACAACAGTTAATCACATGACCCTGGGACACTGCAACTATCATAAACTACGCCATAAGTTGATGGGGGTCACATGACATCATGTCTTATGACGCATTGCTTAACAACAGAGTTATTGTTAGTAAGTGAGGACTACTGGTAATGAAGGCCTTAGAAGAAATGAACGAGGCTGTGCTTACATCTAAAAACACAATTGTGCAGGCTGGTTTTCTCTATGATACTCAAGGAAAATTGGACTTTGAAGAAGCAGGACAGAAAGAGTACAGGTAATCCTTGACTTATATCTGATTTTATGAAAATATATTTTGTGGTGGTGGTGTTGGGCCTTGGCCTGTCGGCCGCCAGCCCCTCTAGCAGAATCAGAGGAGGTGGAGGAAGTGTGGGTGTCAAGGTCAGCATCAAGGCAACCTGAAAGCTCTGAGGGGAAGAGGGAATGGAGCTGGCAGAGAGAGAGAGACAGGGAGTGGGCCATCCATCAGCCCACAGATTGAGAGTCAAACCCCAGGTCTGGAGGTGGCTGATGAAGAGGAGGAACAGCTGGGTCTAGTGCCTGACATGCAGGTGTGCAGAGGCAGAGAGGAGAGCAGTGGAAATCCATGGGCTGATCCTTGGGAAGGAAGAGCCATAGCTGCAGTGAGGCCCCATTCTAGTTCTGGGGATAATAAGGCAGGTGGCGAAGATGAATAGATGTGGCAGAGAACTATTCATCTTCCAGCCTGCCGGACTTGATACCCTGTGTTAGAGAAACTTTTTGCGGGCTGCTGGCACTCCTAAAAGGTCATTGAGTTAACTTCAGAGGGTTTGTTGTGTTTGGAAGTAGGTCCAGGTGGTCATTATGCAGATACTGTGTCATAAAGCTGCAGCCATTAAGCAAACACCATGGTCAATAACAGAACCAATTATCCACGGTGGGCTGGTTTCAGTGGTGGGATTCAAACTACCGGTTCTGTGGAAGCGTGGCTTGTGGCCATGGCAGGGAAGGAGACTGTGAAATTTCCAATCAGGGTGATATTGTGGGTTCTCCAAACTACTCAAAATTTCTGCTAGGTTCTCCAGACTGGTCAGAACCCTGCTGAATACCAACTCTGTCTGGTTTGCCCCCAAACCGGTAAATGCTGGTTTGCAGCAAAAAGCCTTAGCATGGCCAGAGGTGGGTATTCAGCAGATTCTGACCAGTTCTGGAGAAGCAGTGCTTGAGGAAATTTGAGTAGGTTGGAGAACAGCAAATACCACCTCTGTTGAAATTTTACAGTTATCCTTCCCTGCCATGCCACAAGCCACCCATAGAACCAGTGTTAAAATTTTGAATCCCACCACTGGGCCATTTGAACATGGGATGCTGCAAATGGGCATAATAAATGAAGAGGCCAGTTGAGCAGCTGAAAATGTGGTCATGTTACTGGAGAGGGCAGCATTGGAACTTTGTAATCCAGGTGATAAGTAACTCATGTTGTAAATCTGTTGTAACTTCAGTCAATAAACTGAGAACTACCTACATGGCCTTTCTTTACTTTGGTATTGGAGAATGTTAGAATTAATCAATCCTATGACTAATTAATTTTTATGGACATAAACCCTTGTCTATATATTTAAATTATATAAAGAAAGTTGAGCCCAGATGATTTCAAATCAACATTTATTGTAACAAGCAGATCAAACTGTTAAGTTTGCATGAAGAGTCAGGCCGAGGAGTTCCAGCAAAGGCTTTATTAGTGACTACAGCTCGAATGGACCCGTCCTGGCTTGGCTACGGCTGCTTCTTATAGCCTGCAGCCGTAGCTGCCAGCCAATGGGAGTGCAGGGTTTCTTCCGCACTATTTAAACCAATACCATTTGACATTTTACAAGAACAGTTCAAATAAACCAATAACATTCAAACCTACATACATAACACCTCCCACTAGGTTCAGTCCATACCAAACCCCAACCTATCTAATGTATTCCTTTAAATAGGTGGGGCTCTTATTAATGCGTTGAGACCTTGTGGTTCAGAAGCTTTAACGTTCTCACCCAGTGAGAGAAATGTGTCTGCTGACATTTCCCTGTTGGGACTTCCTGTGAAAGGAGACCCTGTTAGACTGTTAGAATCTGGTCTCTCCTCCCAACCCATCTCCATTCCAATGTCAGCACCCAAGTCAGGTAGTGATGTGCAATCTTCCACTTCTAAGGATGGATCTTGGCTTTGTGACAGGGTTGGGATGGTTCCTGTGCATAATGGCTCGACATGGGGTTGATTCCTGTTTGCTGATTTTCCTCCTGTTCCCTCCTTCCCCTAGAAGGAACATCAGGTGAGGGACCTAGAGGGAGGGGTTGATGTCCTGAGGGAACCTGGATCTAAGTTGGTCAATGTGCCTGCTCCAGAGGAGGCCATCCTCTGTTTGTACCCTGTAAGAGCGAGGGCCAGTGATGTGAGTTATTTCAGGGAATCCACAAGGTTCACCTATAAGGTTCCTAGCATAGACAGAATCTCCCACACTAAAAGAGCGAACTTTGGAAGTGGAATCCAGTGGTGCGTTGGGTGCGTAAGTGGGATGACGGTCAAGGGGAGACCTAAGTTTCCTGCCCATCAACAACTCTGCTGGGGACAAGTTAGTTGATGGGCTAGGGAGTGATGTGTTGAACACTAAGAAGCTTTTCAAGCTTCTCAGTGATGTCCCCAGGACCAGCTGCTGAAGCTTCTCTTTGGTAAAGCGTACCATGTTCCCCGACGTTGGCGAAGGGTGCCAGGGGCAGTGAGGGCATGTCTGATGCCCTGTTGAGCTAGAAAAGATTCAAAAATGTTAGATGTGAATTGAGGGCCATTGTCAGAGACAAGGACATCTGGTAACCCATGGGTTACAAACAATTTTCTGAGCTGCTTGACAGCCTCAGTTGTAGTGAATGGAATTACCTCTAGCCATTTAGAGTATGCATCTACTATCACTAGAAAAGTGTGCCCTCTTAGGGCCTGCAAAATCAATGTGGATTCTAGACCATGGCCCCCTAGGACATTCCCATTCCTGTGTGGTGAGGTGAGGCAGCCTGACTACCTGGCAATTGGGACAAGAGGCTACCCAGTTTTCAACCATTTTGTCAATACCTGGCCACCATACATAACTCCTGGCCAAACCTTTCATCCTTACAATCCCAGGATGACCCTCATGTAACATTTCCAAAACCTCCCTTTGCAGTTTTGCAGGAATAACCACCCTGTTACCCCACAAAATACATCCTCTTAATACAGATAATTCAGTTTGCCTGGACTTAAAGGTTGGGCAAGGTGAGGTAGATCTTGAAGAGGCCAACCTTTCTTAATCCAGCCCATAACAGGTGCCAACACAGCATCTTTGGTAGTTTCTCTGGCAATCTCAGCAGCATGGACTGGAAGCTTAGCAACGGTCTCCAGGAAAAAGGTGTGAGTTTCAAGTTCAAAGTCCTCCTTGTGGCAAGGTAGTGGGCAACGACTCAGTGCATCAGCATGTCCAATGTCCTTGCCAGGCCTGTGAATCAGTTTGTAGGAATAGGCTGCAATTCAGTCCACCTCAGCATTCTTGGTGACAGGATATTAGGTGTAGGTTTGTGTCCTGCCACAATGCCTAATAAAGGTTTGTGATCTGTAACAATGGTGAATGACCTGCCATACAGATATTCATGAAATTTCTTAACAGCTGCAACAACTGCTAAGCCTCCTTGTCCAATTGGCTATAATTCCTCTCTGCTTTGGACAGGCGTCTCGAGTAAAATGCAATGGGGCTTCCCTTCCATTGGGAAGCCTGTGACTCAAAACCCCCACTCCAAAAGGGGATGCATCACAAGTCAAAACAACAGGCAAATTCTCAGAGAACTGTATCAACACAGCATCAGACGTGATTAGTCTCTTAATACTGTTAAAAGCTGACTGTTCCTTCCGCCCCCAGATCCAAACAGCCTTCTTATCAAGTAGGCGATGTAAAGGCTCAGCAATAGATGCTTTGTGAGGTAGAAACATGTGGTAAAAGTTAATAAGTCCAAGGAAGGCTTGCAAATCTGCCTTGCACTGAGGTTGGGGCTTCCTTGATTGCTTTAACCTTGGCATCAGTAGGATGGATGCCATGCTTGTCAATCATATACCCCAGGAACTCAACTCTGTCTGTTTTAGTAGTACATTTGTCTTCCTTGACTTTTAAACCCGCTTTTCTGAATCTGGTAAGGACTTCTCTGAGTCTTTCTTGAAGCTGAGTGTCATTTTCAGCAGAGATTAATACATCATCAAAATAAGGCTACCCTGGCAGTCCTTGCAACATTCTTTCCATAAGGCTCTGAAAAATGCCAGGTGCCACGCTTACTCCAAATTGTAGTCTTTTACATTTGAAGGCACCTCTATGAGTCACAATTGTTTGTGCCTCTGCAGTGGCATCATCAACTGTTAATTGTTGATATGCCTGAGCAATCCAGTTTAGCAAATACTGTACCCTGCCAAGGGAATGGAGCAGATGATGCACAACTGGTACAGGATATCA
>CM019149.1:163474812-163512176 GCA_009733165.1 Naja naja
AATTGTCCTCTGTAATGTACAAGGGCAGATAGATAACTCCAACAAAGCTTCCATACAAGTCTTTTTATTGGTTCATCAGGCATTCTCAAGATAACTCACACTTATCATGAGATTCTTCTTAATGTCCAATCCTTTGCATATCTGTCTTTATGGTAAAGAGATGGTTATCTCTTCCCTTTCATCCCATATCATAGAAGCAGGGGTAGAGATCTACCAGAGCTGTGTTCAGGCAAGAGTCAAGAAACCTCCCCACCCCCCAAGGGTCAATTCAGTAACCAATCAGGATTACAAATGTGACCACATGACATGGAACTACATTTCCCAGGATACCCTACTACATTTACCATGATGCATTCCCTTTACAGGGGACCAGCTCTCAATTCCTAACAACTATCCCAAAATCCCATTAACTATAAACTGTCTGGACAGCAAAGGGATTTCAATACCAAGAAATTTCCCATAGATTATACCAGGAAATGTAGATAAGCAATGTTCAAAACATCAGTGTCCACTCATCATCCGCTCTGAACACATTGGCAATCTCCATTCTGCTCTGGGAACTACTGGAGACCTAACCCTAGCCCTAGCTGCATTTGGACCCAAAGTGACTTTCCCATGTATTTTACTAGGAAACATAGGTGTCGCCAATGAATTTACAGCACATCAGTATACTTAGGAGGGTGCTGATTTTTCGATCAAGCTTCTCTATTTTTGAGCAAAATGCATGGAAAAATCCCATTCGCAGGTAAACCCACTTAGTGTTAGAGTTACGTCCCCATGCTTCGTCTCAACCCGGCCAAGACTGAGTGGCTGTGTGTACCGCGTCTCGGCCCAGTTTGGAGTGTTCATCTTTGGCCATAGGGGAGTGTATTACCCCCCTGTGGATAGGCGCGGAATCTGGGGGTCCTCCTGGAGGCTCGGCTCCGGTTGGAGAGCAGGTGGGGGCCTCGGCCAGGGGCCTTTGCCGCAGCTTCGTCTGGCGCTCAGCCTGCTCCCTTTTCTGACCGGGATGCCCTGCGCACGGTTACTCATGCCCTTGTTATCTCCAGACTCAACTACTACTGCAACGCTCTCTATTTAGGACTGCCCTTGCATACCCTCCGATATTGCAGCTGGTGCAGAATGCGGCGGCGCGGTGGTGATGGGAGTTTCCGGTTCTCCCATGTTACCCCCCTCCTGCGCTGCCTTCATTGGCTACCGGTTGCGCTCCGGTGAATTCAAGGTTTTAGTGTTAACATTCAAAGTCTTCTACATGGGTCCCCAATTTTAAGGGACGGCTCCTGCGCATCAATGCCAACCGCCCTGTGCGAGCACATAGGCAAGGACTCCTTGGGGTCCCATCGGCTGCCAATGCCGGCTGGCGGTCCCCCGACGACAAGCCTATTCTATAGCGCCCCAGACCTCTGGAACCAACTTCCCCTGGAGCTCCGCTGCAGCTGACCTCCGCACCTTCCGCCATGACCTGAAGACCTGGTTGTTTAACAATCCGGGTTGTTATTTTCTGGACGGGAGATGGTTTTATGGGATAGTTTAAATGGATTATGGGTGTACTGTAATTGTAATGGGGCTTATTTAGTTTAATTTGCTTTTAAATTATTTATTGTTGTTGTTGTTTTAGTTGTGAGCGAGTCTTGAGATGGGGCGGCATATAAGTCCATTAATAAATAAATAAATAAATAAACTCGGAGAGCAAAACTGAAGTTTCCAATGAATTTGCAACGCAGTGGTATGCTTAGGAGGGTTGTGACCTTTTCTATTAGCCTTTTCTACCTTTCTGGGAAAAATACATGGAAAATCCCATTGGAGGGTAAATCCACTTAGGGTTAGAGTTACGTCCCCATGAAGTCATAGATCAAAATTGATGTTTCCAATGAATTTGCAGAGCATTGGTATGCTTAGGAGGGTTGTGACCTTTTCTATTAGGCTTTTCTACCTTTCCAAGAAAAATCTATGGAAAAATCCCATTGGGTTAAGGTTAGGCTTAGGGTTAGGGTTACGTCCCCATGAACTCGTAGAGCAAAATCGATATTTCCAATGAAATTGCAGCGCATTGGTATGCTTAGGAGAGTTGTGACCTTTTCTACTAGACTTTTCTGCCTTTCCAGGAAAAATCTATGCAAAAATCCCATTCGAGGGTAATACCACTTAGGGTTAGGGTTACGTCCCCATGAACTCCTAGAGCAAAATTGATATTTCCAATGAATTTGCAGTGCATTGGTATGCTTAGCAGGGTTGTGACCTTTTCTATTAGGCTTTTCTACCTTTCCAGGAAAAATACATGGAAAAATGCCATTGGAGGGTAAACCCACTTAGGGTTAGGGTTATGTCCCCATGAACTCGTAGAGCAAAATCGATGTTTCCAATGAATTTGCAGTGCATTGTTATGCCTAGAATGCTTGTGACCTTTTCTGTTAGGCTTTTCTACCTTTCCGGGAAAAATACATGGCAAAATCCCATTGGGTTAGGGTTAGGGTTAGGGTCAGGGTTAGGGTCAGGGTTAGGCTTAGGTCCCCATGAACTCGTAGAGCAAAATCAATGTTTCCAATGAATTTGCAGCATATTCGTATGCTTAGGAGGGTTATGACCTTTTCTATTAGGCTTTTCTACCTTTCCAGGAAAAATACATAGCAAAATCCCATTGGAAGGTAAACCCACAAAGGGTTAGGGTTGCGTCCGCATGAACTCCTAGAGCAGAATTGATGTTTCCAATGAATTTGAAGCACATTGGTATGCTTAAGAGGTTTGTGACCTTTTCTATTAGGCTTTTTTGTACCTTTCCAGGAAAAATCTATGGAAATATCCCATTGGAGGGTAAACCCAGTTAGGGTTAGGGCTATGTCCCCATGAACTCGTAGAGCAAAATTGATGTTTCCAATGAATTTGCAGCGCATTGTTATGCTTAGGAGGGTTGTGACCTTTTCTATTAGGCTTTTCTACCCTTGCAGGAAAAAGACATGGAAAAATCCAATTGGAGGGTAAATCCACTTAGGGTTAGGGTTACGTGTCATTCCCACCCAGTCACATGACTGCCTAGGTATGCCTACCCATGCTGTCATTAGGGCAGAGAACTAGTTGTTAAAAAACACCGGGAACCACAAAAGCCTTTCGGCATCTCTTTTTCTCTCTGTCCGTCTCTGTCCCTTATCTTTCCCCCTCTCCCTCTATCTGTATCTCTTTTTCTCTGTATCTTTATGTCTCTCTCTTCCCCCTCTCTGTATCTTTCTCTCTCCATATCTCTCCCCTTTCCCTCTCTTCCCCACTCTTTCTCTGTATCTCTCTCTCTGTCTCTGTCTCTATCTCTGTTTGTATATGTGTGTGTGTCTCTGTCTCTCTCTCTCTGTGTGTCTCTCTGTCATTCCCCCTTTGGAGTCTGAATCTGAGGAGGAAGACAAACAACTGACAGGGAGTGGGGCAGTGGCTCCATTTGCTGTTGAGGAAACGGGAAGGACAAAGTCAGGCTAGGCAGAGCAGAGGAGAGGTAGAAAAGGGGAGATGGGGTTCAGAGGAAGACCAAAGCCCACCCACTCTTCATCCTAGTGCATGCAAGGAAGAACGTAGAAGAGAGCAATGTGGGTTGCATGGCTTACGAGAGAGGAAAGGGCCCTGATTCCCTTCACAAGGAAACACCTGGGGATGAAATTTAAAGGAGAGGCAGATGAGAGGGATGGTTGTTGGGAACAAACGTTGAGTTTATCTTGTGTTGGCTGCTGTTATTTGAGTTCCTGGCATCCTCCCAACTGGTTTGATTTACTGCCTTGTTACTTCATTTCTGGAACTCCATATCTTGGTCTGCCAGATTTATTACCTTATTTTGCCTTGTTGGATTTATAGATTAAAGTTTTCAGTTTACAATGTTTGGACTGGAATATCTGCAGCCAAAGACTGGTGCAGGTTCGTGGGAGAGTTTTTTCTAGACCAGAAGGTAACTGGGTCATTGGGGGCAAAGTTGGAGCTAATAAAGGAACTCATTCTTATTCTCTGGCTGTGTTGCCTTTGTGCCACGCCTCGGGTCATCACACTCTCTGTCTCTTTCTCTCTCTGTCTCTCTCTGTCTCTCTATCTCTCTGTCTGCCTGTCTGCCTGCCTGCCTGCCTGCCTGCCTGTCTCTCTCTCTGTATCTGTCTCTCAATGTGTCTCTATCTCTCTCTGTCTCTGTGTGTCATTTCTGTCTGTCTGTCTGTCTCTTCTCTCTCTCTCAGAAAGCCGAGGCTTGGCTGACCCAGCAAGCTGTCCTTGGAGCTCTTCACTACTCCTTTTCTTTCTTCTTGGCAACTTTTCGGAAATCTGGGCTGGCTGAGGAATGAGTATGAGCCATGGCATCCCCAAAGACAACCCACCTCCCGCTCCTTCTCCTCTCGTGACCTCCTGGTGGGGCCAGGAGGGCACACATGAGCAGGGAGACCCTCCTCTCAATTGAGTGGCCAGGTTCAGCCAAAGTGTAGCAAAGGCATGCAGGGCAGGTGGGTTGACCGACTGATGGGTGAGCATCTTTAGTGAGGGCACTCCTCCTTTCTCTGAGTCTGACCCCCAGGGTGGGTGTGCAAGATCCGGCAGCACCCGCCTCCTTTCCCGCTGTCCTTAGCTTCTTTACCCCTCCAGTGGAGCAGTGCTTTGATTGAAAGGCATCCTCTGGGCAGTGAAAGTCCCCCCCCCATGCAAGTTGTGGCTGGGCCCTGCAGGCCCATCCCCCTTTCCATCATCCCCTTCTCTCAGATCTCATTCCCACCCCGCCAGCCCTCGTGTTATTGAGGCCGGCATCAGTCATCGCTAGGTTGGGCCAGTTTCTCGGAGCAGAGAGCAGGTTGCACATCTCCCCAAGCGACCAAGGAACACACAGCACCAACAAGGGCTGGAAGAAGCACCAGCCCTGGCCACTTTTCCATCCCCATCATCCTTACCTTCTCAGGCCAGATGAGGAGTGACTGGGAGGGGAGGGCAAGGGGCAGGACCAGCTAGTGGTGGTATCACCCAACCGGGAGCTCAGCAGGGAGATGAAAGAGCTGCATGTAGCTCTGGAGCCGTGGATTGCCAACACCCACCCTAGGTGTATTTTACCGCCTTTCATGTCCCCAAAGTTCCTGGGACAGCAGTTAAATACTACAAAGGCTTCCATGCAAAGTTAGTTTATTGGATTTTATTAGGCATCCTCAAAGTATAACTCACAATTATGTTGAGATTCATCTAATGTCCAATCTTTGCCTCATTAGTTGCCTCAATAGTGTGAAAAGATGGTTATCTTCATCCCATAGCATTATAGCAAAGGAAACTTTCCATTTGAAATCTCCTGTTTGAGGTAAGAATGCCCAAAAAACTCCCCCAGACCAACCAGAGATCAAGCCAGTGACCAATCAGGATTACAGATGTGACCATGTGACATGAACTACATCTCCCATGAGGTATTAACTACATTTCCCATGAAGCATTCCCTTGAGGACAGCTTTCATTCCTAAACTAAGTATATACTGTCTAACCAGCATACTGCCAATGAGATTTTCCCATGTATTTTAAAAGGAAATGTAGATAAGTCTGACTTAAAACATCTGCACCTTCCTTAGCATAATCAAGTGCTCTGAATCCATTGGCAATGTCCATTTTGCTGTATTAATTCATAGGGAACTAACCCTAACCCTAGATGTATTTTAACACCTACAGGATTTTTCCATATATTTTACCAGGAAACGTAGATAAGGCTGACTCGAAAAGTCAGCACCCTTCTAAGCATAATCAACCACTCTGAATCCATTGGCAATGTCCATTTTGCCCTAACCCTTACCCTCACCCTCCTAAGCATAATAAAGCACTCCGAATCCATTGATGATGTCTATTTTGCTCTCTGAATTCATGAAAACCTAATCCTAATCCTAGGTGTATTTTCCCTCCAATGGGATTTTCCCATGTATTTTAACAGGAAACAAAGATAACTAACTGGAAAAGTTGGTGCCCTCCTAAGCATAATCAAGGATCCCGAATCCATTGGTGATGTCTATTCTGCTCTCCAAATTCACCACAACCTATCCCTAACTATGTTGATTCATCCTCCAATGGGATTTTCCCATGTACTTTACCAGGAAATGTGGATAAGCCAAGCTTGAAACATCAGTGCCCTTCTAAGCAAATTTATGGAAACCTAAATCTAACCCTAGGTGGATTTGACCCCCAAGATCAGGGGATGCATATTTACTTTGAAATAGTTTGATTCTCCAGGGCCATATAAACAGCATTTTAACTATTGGTCTGGTCTGGCCAAAGCATTATATATTACCATTCAGATAGCCTTGAGGACTGGTGAAGTATCAGCTAACTGGAGGAAAGCAGGTGTTGTTTTTCTCTTCAAAAATACAACAAAGAGCATCCAGCAATACAGACTATTTTGACAGCAGTAACTCAGAAGCTTCTAGAAGCCACTCTAATGACAATGAATTGTACATCCTTTGATATAATACAATAGGAATTTACAGAAATCAGCATGAAGTTGTCCAGAATCAACATCACTAGACTAATTTTATCCATTTTTTTATTCAGTAATTTCTCTAACACCCGGTTAGAATGCTACAGATGTAATATATCTTTATTTTAATAAAATATGGCCTTCTGATTATAAGGCAAGCTAAAGATGTACCACATGTTAGGACAATTCAATGGACACATAGCTGGTTCCAAATGTATACAAGGAATGCTCTGCCAATGATTGTAGATCAAGCTCTTGTGTGACATCAAATGGAGCCACATGCTTCACTTCTGGGCCCTCTACTCTGCCATATGAATCCCTTATGTGAAGAGATAGAGTAAAATAACATCTGCAAATATCATAACATGGATGGCATTATTAATATCTTAGCAGAAAGAATTACAGTTCAAAAACATATTGATAGGTTAAGAAAACCACCTGAAAGTTACATAAAATTTAACCAAAAGAAATGTAAAATTCTTCCCTGAGGGTATAAAAATCAAGTGTATGCTACAGGTGGAGCATAGCTTGCTTAGTAGTGCTACTTGTAAAAAAAATGCTTGGACAAAGTATTTGATTGTAAATTGCATATGAATCAACAGTGTGATAGGGACTAAAAAAAGGAAATGCAAGTATCAGTTGCATTAATAGAAGTATAATTTCCAAAACCAAACAAGTAATGTTTAATCAACTTTAATGCTCTTTACTTTTTGATCCTAATTCTGGGCATCAAGTTTTAAGAACAAGAATGGTAACAAGGATAATCAGCGCTAAATAGAGATGTCGGTGGGTGCTTTAGGTTTGAGAAGACTTGAAAGGGGATACAGCAGCCATCATCAAATTACCTTTAAGGAAGTTACACACAAGAGGTCAAGATATGTTTTGTGATGTTCCAGAAGGCAAGAGATGGAGGAATAGATCTGTGTTATGAAACATCGTAACTAACAAATTCTAAATGAATGCTAGAAAAAAACACTTCTGAACAATAGAATACTTTGATCATGGAATCAGCTACTCAGAAAGCGGATGGCCTGCCTATCACAGGGTGTGTATGAGCAAGGGCTACATCATCTATCTGTCCAGGGGGAGTCTTTCATTTCGTTTCCTGCGCTAAGCAGGGAGTTGGGCTCTGATACCCTTTCCAATGCAGTGCTTCTAAGTTCTAATTGTACCATTTTACCACACAGGGGCGCTCGTCAACTCTCTCTCTCTCTCTCTCTCTCTCTCTCTCTCTCATTTCTGATTTTAAAAGGAATGGGAGAGTCTTTCGAACATTCCAGATTTTACTGGAGGCTGTTCAGATTTGTGGTCTAGAACTCCCAATATATCCAGGAAACAAAACCAATAAGAGATTTAGTTCAGTGTGACAGTTGTGGTCTGCACATCTAGAGGCAGCAGCCCTACATGAATTTGCTCTAAGCTGCCCTTAGTGTATATTCTGAACAAAGCCGGATGGCTGGGTTTCATTGATGTTAAATTTGGCTATTTTGGAGGCATTCTAGAAAATGGGAGGGCATCTTGTGCTAAAACCAACTTCTGAATATTGTTTTTGCCAGCATTTTAAGCCTCAGAAATCTCATTGGCAATGGAAGGAACTGACTGTAGGTATCAATTAGGGAGTGGCCTCTATCCAACTCTTATATATTCAGCTGTGTCCACAGAAGGTGATGTCAAAACACCTGAGATGGTGGGCCTAACATTGGAATGCAAGCCAAAGGTAAAGCATCGTCACAATACTGCATCCAGTTTTGGTCACCACATTACAAAAAAGATGCTGAGACTTTGGGGGGAAAGTTCAAAGAAGAGGAACTAAGATGTTTAAAGGCCTCGAGGCTAAAACATATGAAGAATGGTTGCAGGAACTGGGTATGGCCATACTAAAGAAAAGAGCGTCTAGGGGTGACATGATAGCAATATTCCAGTATTTGAGGGGCTGCCACAAATAATCAGAATTGAGGTCTTGGAGGTCTTCTAGGCCAGCCCCCTGCTCAAGCAGAAGACCCTATATCATTTCAGACCATTTCAGACAAGTGGCTGTCCAGTCTCTTCTTAAAAACCTCCAGTGAAGAAGCACCTGCAACATCTGAAGGCAACTTCTGTTCCACTGGTTAATTGTTCTTAGGAAGTTTCTCCTCAGTTCCAGGTCAACTTATTTCCAAAGCATCGACAGGCAAGACAAGAAACAATGGATGTAAACTAATCAAGGAGAAAGAACCTGGAATTAAGGAGAAATTTCCTGTCAGTGAGAACCGTTAACCAGTGGAACAGATTGCTCTCAGATGTTGTGGGTGCTCCATCGCTGGAGGTTTGTAAGAAGAGACTGGACAGCCACATGTCTGGGATGATATAGGGTCTCCTTCTTCTTCTTCTTTTTTTGAGTTTTAAAAACAACTTTATTTACAAAAGGTTAAAAACATACAAATGAACAAATACACAAGATAAAAATACATAAATAGTGCATAGAGCACTTTCTTCATTTAACTTTGGATATCAAATTAGATATAAGATAGTCAAAGATTAATTATAAATGGCATATATTGATTAACACACTCTACTATTTATTTACTTTGGATTAAAACTATTCACTAATCTATATAACCTTCATATAACCTTCATATTGACTGTATAATAAAAAGAACCATTATTATAATTATACGTTCCGTACATCCAATGTGTTTCCTAGGTTCATTTCTTCTTCAAAATTTTTATATTATGTCCCATCCAATTATACCATTTATCCCATATCCTATAATAATCTGAATCTTCCTTCCCATTTAAGTGTGAGTCTCTCCATTTCAGCACACTCATACGTTTTTTGAATAATAATGTGTAGAGGTGGTAAGTTAGGTTTTTTCCAATATTGCGCTAGAGAGACCTGTGAGGCTGTTAATAAATGAATAATCAAATATTTATCTTTGAGGAGATAATCTCCTTTAATCATTCCCAGGAGAAACAGTTCCAGTTTCCACTCCAGTCTACATTTTGTAATTTCTTCTATCCACTTTTTTATTTCTATCCAATATTTCTTTGTTTCAGGGCATGTCCACCACAGATGAAAATAAGTGCCTATTTTCTCTTTGCATTTCCAGCAATTTGGATTTGCTGCCAGAAATAATTTAGCTAATCCAGAGGGTGCCAGGATGCCACCTATACATCATTTTATATTGGTTTTCCTTATGTGCTACTGATTTTGTAAATGTAAGATTCCTCTGCCAAATTTCTTCCCAATCATCCAAATCAATACTATATCCGAAGTTTTTTTCCCAAGCCATAGGGTCTCCTTCTTGAGCAGGAGGTTTAACTAGAAGACTTCCAAGATCCCTTCCAGCTCTATTCTGAATCAATATCATGTCTACCATCTGCTTGTTTTGATCCCGTAGACACCAGTGAAATCTGCAGAGAGGCTAACAGAAACGTGTTCTTGTATGAAAATGAAGCAAAATTCTATATTTTCATGCTTGTTTTTGTTTAGTTTAGTTTTCTGGTGCTGCTGAACATATACCCATGGCCAAGCTTCACTGTCGTTACGACTATAATGATGCTTGACCGAGGTTGTTCTTCAAAATATTATAACTATGAGAAAGAGTGAGACTAGAAAATTTAAGTGGGATGAAAACTGACAGAGCAGAAGAAAGAAAGAAAAAGGGTTCTAAATTCAGCCATAAACTAGGACAGTGGTGGCTAACCTTTTTGGGCTCCTGTGCCAAAAATTGTGCATGGTTAGCGCGCATGCACTCACATGCCAGCACCCAGAATGCACTGCACCGCCCATGCCCCCTGCACATGCGTGTGCAATCCCCCCCCACACCACCCCCTTACCTGCACTGTGCCTCACAGCTGATTTTTCGGCTGGTTTGAGGCCTTTTTCGGCCTTCCAGAGGCTTGGAAAAAGCCTCTGCAAGGCTTCTCAGGCCGAATAATATACCCATTTCATCACTTCTGATATTACAGGAAGTGATGAAACGGGCCTATTCGTCCTGAAAAGCCTTGCAGAGGCTTTTTCCAAGCTTCTGGGAGGCCAAAAAAGGCCTGAAACCAGCAGTACAATCAGCTGTGAGGTGCGCACATGTGCAGTGATGTATGTTTGCCTGTGGCTTGCGTGCCGGCATAAATGGCTCTGCATACCACTTGTGGC
Organism: Naja naja; assembly: GCA_009733165.1. NCBI lineage: Eukaryota > Metazoa > Chordata > Lepidosauria > Squamata > Elapidae > Naja > Naja naja. The sequence continues at coordinate 163,485,396 of CM019149.1, forward strand.
ACACGTGCCATAGAAATTATTAGAAACATTTCATTGGGAAAACACTACAGCACAGTGAAAAAAATGGGACTATGATTGAAAATAAAAAAGATCAAGCCGATGACAACAAACACAGCAAGCAGTCATAGAATTGACAGTGAAGACAATTGCCATGCTAGATAGCTTTTCCAGGTAGTCCTCGACTTACGATCACAACTGGGGCCCAAAATTTCTGTGGCTAAGCAAGTCATTAAGCATGTTTTGCCTCATTTTACAACCTTTCTTGCCTCAGTTGTTAACTGAATCACTGCAGTTGTTAAGTTGGTAAAACAGTTCTTAAGTGAATCTGGCTTCCATAGTGACTTTGCTTGTCAGAAATTCACAACAGTTAATCACATGACCCTGGGACACTGCAACTATCATAAACTACCGCCATAAGTTGATGGGGGTCACATGACATCATGTCTTATGACCGCATTGCTTAACAACGAAGTTCCAATTATTGTTAGTAAGTGAGGACTACTGGTAATGAAGGCCTTAGAAGAAATGAACCGAGGCTGTGCTTGCTTACATCTAAAACCACAATTGTGCAGGCTGTGGTTTTCTCTATGATACTCAAGGGAAAATTGGACTTTGAAGAAGCAGGACAGAAAGAGTACAGGTAATCCTTGACTTATATCTGATTTTATGAAAATATATTTTGTGGTGGTGTTGGAGCCTGTCGGCCGCCAGCCCCTCTAACAGCTGAATCAGAGGAGGTGGAGGAAGTGTGGGTGTCAAGGTCAGCATCAAGGCAACCTGAAAGCTCTGAGGGGGAAGAGGGAATGGAGCTGGCAGAGAGAGAGAGACAGAGGCGGAGTCTGGGCCATCCATCAGCCCTCAGATTGAGAGTCAAGAGCCCCCAGGTCTGGAGGTGGCTGATGAAGAAGAGGAGGAACAGCTGGGTCTAGTGCCTGACATGCAGGTGTGCAGAAGGCAGAGGAGAGGAGAGCAGTGGAAATCCATGGGCTGATCCTTGGGAAGGAAGAGCCATCGCTGCTAGTGAGGCCCCATTCTAGTTCTGGGGATAAAAGGCAGGTGGCGAAGATGAATAGATGTGGCAGAGAACTATTCATCTTCCAGCCTGCCGGACTTGTTAGCCTGTGTTGAGAGAGAAACTTTTTGCCAGGGCTGCTGGCACTCCTAAGAAAGGAATCATTGAGTTAACTTCAGAGGGTTTGTTGTGTTTGGGAAGCTGGGTCAGAACAGGTGGTCATTATGCAGATGCTGTGTCATAAAGAAGCTGCTGCAGCCATTAAGCAAACACCATGGTCAATAACAGAACCAATTATCCACGGTGGGCTGGTTTCAGTGGTGGGATTCAAACTTTTTTACTACCGGTTCTGTGGGCGTGGCTTGGTGGCCATGGCAGGGGAAGGAGACTGTGAAATCTCCAATCAGAGGTGATATTTGTCAGTTCTCCAAACTACTCAAAATTTCTGCTACCGGTTCTCCAGAACTGGTCAGAACCTGCTGAATACCAACTCTGGCTGGTTTGCCCCAAACCGGAAGTAAATGCTGGTTTGCAGCAAAAACCTTGTAAAAACGTGGCCATTTCAGAGGTGGGTATTCAGCAGATTCTGACCAGTTCTGGAGAACCGGTAGCGGAAATTTTGAGTAGGTTGGAGAACCGGCAAATACCACCTCTGACTGGAGATTTTACAGTTATCCTTCCCCTGCCATGCCCATCAAGCCATGCCCACAGAACCAGTAGTAAAAATTTTGAATCCCACCACTGGGCCATTTGAACATGGGATGCTGCAAATGGGCATAATAAATGGGAGCCAGTTGCTGAGCATGCAAAATGTGGTCATGATACTGGAGAGGGCAGCCATTGGAACTTTGTAATCAGGTGATAAGTAACTCATGTTGTAAATCTGTTGTAACTTCAGTCAATAAACTGAGAACTACCCACATTGACGCTTTCTTTACTTTGGTATTGGAGAATGTTAGAAATTAATCAATCCTATGACTAATTAATTTTTATGGACCATAAACCCTTGTCTATATATTTAAATTATATAAAGAAAGTTGAGCCCAGATGATTTCAAATCAACATTTATTGTAACAAGCAGATCAAACAAATAAATATTCAGAATGAATATTACCAGTGTCCTCTATTCCTTTAAGTTTCCTCAGGTCTTCTTAGTTTGACAACTGCCTATGCAGCTGGAGTTTCTCTGTCCCTTTTTCTTCAGAAAAATGAAGTAGAAGAATCTTGCAGTAGTCTCTAGCCTAGGAATGTCCTTTCCCTTGCAGCTTGATGTTTCTTGAGACTTCTTGATATGCAGCACAGATATCTTGAGAGACTGAGGAGAGACAGTCTGCCTATACAGAAAGTCTGCCAGTTGGGACCTCTTGAGACAACTGAGACAACCGAGGTAAATGGCAGTTGGGCAGCCCCTTTTATAGTGCAATATAATTAAGGGGCGTGGTTATTAAAACCAGTACTTGGTATGTCATGCTACGCTGCCATTGGTTGATTTGATTTTTCAAATCTAAACATTGTAAAGTGCACAGCACACTGGAAATTTTTCCAACAGACTCCTGACTTCTACCAAGGACAGAGCAAATCAATCCAGAGGTCTCATTCAAGCTACCATTACAGCAGTGGTGGGATTCAAAAATTTTTTACTACTGGTTCTGTGGGTGTGGCTTGATGGACGTGGCAGGGGAAGGGCACTGTAAAATCTCCAGTCAGAGGTATTTGCCAGTTCTCTGGACTACTCAAAATTTCCGCTACCGGTTCTCCAGAACTGGTCAGAACCTGCTGAATACCACCTCTGTGTAACACCTAGTCCTTGACTTAACAAGAGTTTATTGAGTGATAGTTACAGCTTTGTCACTCAAGTCACTGATAAAAAGGGACTTATGACTGCTTTTCACACTTGCAATCATTGAAGCATCTCTACAGTCACATGATCAAAATTCATATGTTGGACAACTGACTCATATTTATGATGTTTGCAATGTCCCGGGGGTCATGTGACCAGCTTCTGACAAGCAAAGTCAATGGGGAAAGCCAGATTCACAGTTAAGTGTGGCAAGACAAGTTCTAAAATGGGGCAAAGGTCATTTAACAACTGTCTCGCTTAGCAACAGAAATTTTGGGCTCCATTGTGGTTGCAAGTGGAGGTCTACCTAAAATCAGGCTTAAATAATCATATTTTGGACATGATATGCGAAGACCGATCTCCGCAAAAATTAGCAATTCTGGATACTGAAAGTTCAGTTCGTTTTGCCTATTTTGCTTCTTCTTTTTGGGAATGTGCGTCCTAGTGTGCTACCAGAAGCTTTGGGGCATCCTCAGCAGACAACAGATTGTGGATCCTTGCCACAGAGAAGTTCGGATTGGTGACAGCTTGCCAAGAAGCAGCTGCCCTAGAGAGAAGGAAGCAGTGTTTCAGCTATTTTCTCCCATGCTACCCCGCTCGATACAGCAGATGCTAAAAACTAGTTGATTTGACACTCCTACAGTACAATCTTTAGGAAAGTGATGGCGTCAACCCAATATTATAATCTCTGGTTTATGTGAGGCAGTAGCTGATACCATGTTATTTTGATTTAGTCACTGAAGGCTTGTTTTCTTTCATTATATTCTATCCAACATTGTTTTTTTTAAATTTTTTACTTCACACACACATACACCCACATCTACACAGACACAGGGAGCTGTTGTTAATTTATTTACTTACTTACTTATTTGATTTTTATCTCGTTTTTATAAGTCACTCAAGGTGGCAAGCATACCTGTTACACCTTCCTCCACTTATTTTCCCACAACAGCAACCCTGTGAGGTGAGTTGGGCTGAAAGAGAGGAACTGGCTCAAAATCACCCAGCCAGCTTTCATGTCTAAGGCTCACAGCGTCCTAGTTTTTAGCTTGATGCCTAATGCAATGCAATGTAAATATACATATACATACATAAACACACACACATACAGACATACACACACATAAATATAAAAACAAAAATATAAAAAAAGAATTAAGAAAAAGATAAAAGATAAAAAGCACAAGAAACAGTACAGCTAGAAAAAGAAATGATATATAAAGAAGCAATCTTTTTTAAAGCAGATCAAAAATAGACTTTCCTTCCTCTGTAAGATATATATCAACATTTTTAATATAATTTTTATTGAATAATTTTTTAACAAAAGCAAACATTAGAAAAGAAATGAAAAGAAATTATAGTAAGTATATAGTAAGAAAGAAGAAAAAAGGCAAAATATATCAAGAAGCTTCTGATCTTTTGGACAATAGTTATAAATGCATTTATATTTTACTCTCTCTTTCTTAAGGTTACGTCACAATTTCTTTCTTCCGTGAGCTACCCTTTCTAATAGTTAAACCCCTAAATTGCAAGCTCATTTGCCCCCTTTTTTCAGTATTTATTTATTTTATTTATTTTATTTTTGATTGGATTTGTCAATCACTTAAAAAGTCCATAAGGGATTTCCAGGCACTGAAAAGTTTTCTTGTTGGGATTAACATTCTGTTTTTCTTGAAGTGCTCTAGAATTGAATTTTTTTGTAACATTTTTGATTCCTAACGCCACCCCACGGTATCATGGCTTGGGGAACTCATCCTGTAAGGTAATTTGATGCCAAAAATGCTAATGACCATATTTATATTAGGAATGTCTTTCTGTCTTATAAGTCATCTAATGTTCAAAAAATCTATGGCAATACTTCCCTGGGCTATTTTGATATCGTGGAAGATTTGGAGAAGATTTCTGGCAGACACCAACCAGCTAGGTATTTCTGGTCCTGGACAGAGTGATGCCAGCCAGAATCACTTGCGCAAGAAAATAAAAACTACAAAGTAAGGGATATCAGCCAAGTGGGAAGAATATAGATGAGTCACTTTGTGTGTATATGTTGGTGTGATGAATGATGAAAGGGGGTGAATTTGGGAAACTGAAACAAAAATAGAAAAATACCTCAATGCACACAAAGACCAGCAAATATTAAACGAACAAAACTTCAAGAATATGTGCCCTGTATGTTTTTGCTTCTTTCTGAAAAATTTCCTCCCCCAAATCTTGGGACTGGTATTTTTCATGTTTTAGTTGGGTTCTTTTGTGTTCAATTAGTAATAGCAAAACAATAAACATTTTTTGAAAATGAAGGAAGGTTTCCATTTCGGCATGCTTTCGTTGGCTGTTACTCAGAATGACATGAATTGAGGCAAGTACACACAGATGGTCCTATGTTGATCTGGCTGATTGAAAACATTTAAGGATGAATATTTATTGAGTGTGTCTACACATAAGAAACAAACATCCCCACATTTCAGAATATTTTTGGCACCTCTACTGGGATACACTTGGAGAACATATCTTAGGATGCTTGCTCGTGCTTCACAAGTCATCCTGTTATTTTCAGGATTATTTCTTGGAGTCAATCTACCAGGGATTTCTTGAGGAAATGTTCCAGGCAGCATCCTTTTAACATTCTTCTCTAGACTGAGAGTGGAGGACAAATAAGGGCCTTGGTGGTGCAGGCTGTTAAATGCCTAGCACTTAAGTTCCAGCTGCCTGCAATTATTGTAGGCTCGAATCCCACCAGGCTCAAGGTTGACTCAGCCTTCCATCCTCTCGGGGTAGGTAAAGTGAGGACCCAAGATTGTTGGGGGCAATAAGCTGACTTTGTAAAAATGCCACTTTGTAATAAGCAGGCATATACAATGGAATGAAGGCTATTGCTGAGCGCATTGGGTTGTATCCCCAAAATTGTAAGCCGCCCTGAGTCTCCGGAGAAGGGCGGCATATAAATGTAATTAAAATAATAATAATAATAAGATAAGATGATAAGATAGATGATAGAAGAAATACGATATAGGATAGGATGGGATGGGATGGGATAGGGTAACCTTTATTGTCACTTTTTTTCTGTGAACACACTGGCACACATTAAAAATGAAATTTTGATGCTCGCTCTCAAAAGTAAATATATACCTATACACAGAGATGCACACTCATACACATATATTCTCTATACAAATACACACACACACACAATCACAGTCATTTGATCGCGATCCAGGAGCTGAGAAACTAACCCCAGTTTCTGACTATTTCAATGTCTCACAATCACACTTAGTGACGTTCCCTGCCTCCTTCCACAAGCAAAGTCAATGGGGAAGCTGGCAGAAAGTCAGAAGTTGTGGTCATGTGACCTCCTTATTTAATGGCCACTGTGATTCACTTAATGATGGTAAGCAGGGTTTGCCAGAGTTGCCATTGCTAAGTGGAAGGCTTAGATTACATCATACCACACTTTACAACTGTGTCACTTGGCAATGGAAATTCCAGTCCACTTACTATGCCTAAGCGAGGATCACCTGTCTAGAGAACTGTCAGCCCTTTACAGTAGGCCAGTCAAGAAAGAGGCAATGCAGGGATTCCAGGAATGTTCTTTATTGTAGCAGGATGGAATAAGAGAATTTTGAAAACAGTTCAACACTGCTCACAGCTGCCAAACTAGACATTGGTAATGTATATTCCTGTATGCATTGATGGATTAAATAAATATGTCACTTTAGTTCACATATTCGAAACAGATAATAACACCCCTGTTTATACCTCTAGTAAATTAAAACATCAAAACATGCAAATGTAATTCAAATACAGTTCCCAAATAATCTGTTCCAATATCTGCCACAAAGAAGAGGGGGATTAACCTAGCATTTGAAGGCAGAACAAGGAGCAATGGATAGAAATGAATCAAGGAGAGATCCAATCTAGAACTAAGGAGAAATTTCCGAAGAGTGAGAACAATTCATCAGTGGAATGAACTTGCACTCAGAAGTTGTGAGTTAATAAATTAACGTTGGAGGCTTTCAAGAAGAGATTGGACAAGCATCTGTCTGAAACGATATAGGATTTCCTGCTTGAGCAGGGGGTTGGACTAGATGACCTACAAAGTCCCTTCCAACTCTGCTATTCTGTTCTGTTCTATTGTCCAGGATTCCTTGGGTGAGCTTCACAGCCCAAGTCAAGGTCACTCCCTGCCTTTCAGAGCAAATTTAACAGTCTGAGGCCACCTAGCAAGGCACTTTAAAAAAAACACACACACACACGTGATTGAAAGATCCCACAAATCCAGGGGTTCCTCAGATCAAATTGCCTTGTTTTCTAAAGGGAAGGTGGGGGAAGGAAAAAACCTTATCCTTCCCAAGCAGAGAACTTCTATGCTTAAAAGCTCCCAAATAGCACTTAGGAGATGTGCTCACAATAAAAAGCAAAAAGGAGGGGTAGCTTTCTTGAATCCCCCTCCCCATCAATTGCCCCTGAGGGAGGGTCAGGAGAAAGGCAGCCTTTCCACTGTGCCTTCAGCTCCATCCGAGATGCTCCCTTTGACAGCAAACTGTGTTGCCTTCTAATTGCTGTGAGAAGCTTGGGGAGCCAGGGCTTTTTTGGCTGAAAAGGAGGCTAAAAATATCACAAAGAAAAGAGACAAGAACCCCTCCCAGACTGGGAAAGCGGGGAGGTGCCTTCGTACTGTGCATACTGTTCCCTTCTCTTGAGCCCTGGATTCATGCCAGATGATAGGATACAGGGCCTTTAAGCTGCCATGATGAGCTACTCAAGTTGTAGGTTTCTGGTCTTCTTCTTCCCCCCGCCCGCCCCCAAACCCAGCAGATTATTCGTGGAAGGGCAGAAAGGAGTCTTTCCAAAGCTGCAGAGTGTAGTCCAGTTTATTCAACCCATATCCCCCTATTTGCTAGCATTTCAAATTTGGGTACCAACTTGGGTGCTAGCAAAATTGTTATGTATGCAGGTTTAAAGTCATTGGTTTAGTTTGAACTGTTCTTGTAAAATGTAAGAAATGATTGGTTTAAAAAGTGCGGGAAAACCCCGCACTCTGATTGGCTGGCAACTGCGGCTGCTGGCTATAAGTAGCAGCCGCAGCCCAGCCAAAGTGGGTTTTCGTTCTGAGCTGTAGTCACTAATAAACAAAGAGTTTGAAGCACTCCGCGTCTCTCTCTTCATGCAAACTTAACACTGGCGACGAAGGTGGGATCTCCCTGAAGAAGAAGGCAACCGAACAGAAGAAGAGAGAGATGGCTGCACTGAACACCCCCAGCCCGTTCGATCCGATGGCAGAAGACTGGGAGACATATGCAGATCGTTTCCAATGTATCTGGAAGGAAACGATCTTGCCAACATTTCCGAGAGCGGAAGAGGCGGTCTTTCTCCGCACTGCGGTCTGGCAGTTTTCAAGATGGTGAAGGCATTGGCGGGAGCTGCAGACGTGAAGGTAATGGAATGGCCTGACTTAGAAAAGTTGTTAAGAGCCCATTACGCGCCACAAGTATCATGCCTCATAAAGAGACACGAGTTTTACCATCGGGATCAAGGGGAAAGCGAAAACGTAAACGACTTTGTGGCAAGTTTAAGAGACATTGGGGGTACATGTGAATTGAACAATTTAGAAGAGGCCATGCGCGATTGATTTGTTCTGGGCCTTAAAGACAAGGTGCTTCAGAGCAAGTTATTACTAAGACCTAAGATCACGCTGAAGGAAGCAATAGAAGAGGCCTCTTCAGCAGAAGCTACCAAGTCCTCAGCAGCAGCCATGAAGAAAATTAACAAGGCCACAAGCCATCCTGATGTGGAAAAGTCCACAACAACTCATTGTGAGCAAATAGATTCTGAGTCAGACTGTAGTGAGGTGGAGGAAGGAATTTATAGACTCAGAATGGAGCGGAAAAAGAAAGACCTGGGAAGAAAGAGGCAAGATTTCTACTGCAGAGGTTGTGGGGGAAGCCACCCCCGCACTGAATGCAAGTTCCTAGATACCATCTGCCTCTGTTGTGAAAAAGAGGACACCTAGCAAGAGTCTGCAAATCATCCAGAACTCCACCCAACAGAAGGAAGTTTCCTGACAAAGAATTCAAGCCCAATAGCCTCAGTGAGAAAATGGGGCGCAGCACAGAAGCAAAGGGGAAGAATGAACTCATCAGACAGTAACTATTGGTCATTCTTCTTCTATCAATAACAGAAAAGTGCATGTCAAGGTACTAATTGAAGGAAGGTCTTGCCAAATGGAAGTGGACTCAGGCTCATATTTATCTATGGTGTCATGGGACACTATCCACAGACTATTCCCAAACATTCAGAAGAAGCATTTCAAGAAGCAAGCACTGACTCTTAAAGACTACCAGGGAACAAGATTCCAGTAGTTGGAACAAGAGAATTCAACATAAAGTTCAAAGGCCACACCAAACGCTTGCCCCTGACCATCGTGGACAAGGATTGTCCAAGCTTGCTGGGACTTGAGTGGTTCAATCCACTAGGCATCGAGGTGACTGGCATCAATCACGTGAGCAACACTGAATGGGAGGAGGCCTTGAAGTCTGAGTTTCCAGAGGTCTTCAGCGAAGGATTGGGCAAGTATATGGGGACCCCCTATCACTTTCAACCTAGATCCCAAGGTGCCACCAATCGCTTAAAGCCCAGAAGGGTCCCATTTGCCTTAAAGGAAAAAATTGATGCACAATTAGATAAACTAATAGCTCAAGGAGTTTTAGAGCCCACTGACCACTCCAGGTGGGAGACACCCATAGTCACACCAGTCAAGACTGATGGGTCAGTGAGAATCTGTGGAGACTATAAGGGGACATTGAACCATGCACTTCAACAGAGTGCATATCCAGTTCCAGTGGTGCACCATTTACTACATTCACTTGGCAGGGGTACAGTCTTTGCCAAATTGGATCTGGCCCAGGCATATCAACAATTAACAGTTGATGATGCCACTGCAGAGGCCCAAACCATTGTGACTCATAGAGGAGCTTTCAAATGTAAAAGGTTACAGTTTGGAGTAAGCGTGGCACCAGGCATATTCCAAAGCCTTATGGAAAGGATGCTCCAAGGATTGCCAGGGGTAGTACCTTACTTTGATGATGTGTTAATCTCTGCTGAAAATGGCACTCAGTTACAAGAGAGACTCAGAGAAGTCCTTACCAGATTCAAAAAAGCGGGGTTAAAAGTCAAGGAAGAAAAATGCACACTTAAAACAAACAGGGTTGAGTTCTTGGGCTATATGATTGACAAGCATGGTATCCACCCCACAGATGCCAAGGTTCAGGCAATCAAAGAAGCCCCTAGACCAAAATGTAAAACAGATTTGCAAGCCTTCCTTGGACTCATTAACTTTTATCACATGTTCCTACCTCAGAAGGCAACCATTGCAGAACCACTGCACAGATTATTAGACAAAAAGTCTGCGTGAGTCTGGGGCAGAAAAGAACAATCTGCATTTAACAATATTAAAAGACTAATCACGTCTGATGCTGTACTGATACAGTTCTCTGAGAATTTGCCTGTTGTACTGACTTGTGATGCATCCCCTTTTGGAGTGTGGGGGGGGGTTGAGCCACAGGCTTCCCAGCAGGAGGGAGCTCCTAGGCATTTACTCTTGCACCTTGACCAAAGCAGAGAGGAACTACAGCCAACTGGACAAGGAAGCCTTGGCAATTGTTGCAGCTGTCAAGAAATTCCATGAGTATTTATATGGGAGAACATTTACCATTGTCACATTGCCACCTCTTCCAAAGGGAGTGGGCTTTTGTCTCCTCCAATAGATTAGAAAATCATAGAGAAGGCTGTAACACTGGGAAAGATGGAAAGTGTTAAGTTTGCATGAAGAGACAGACACGGAGTGCTTCAAGCTCTTTGTTTATTAGTGACTACAGCTCAGAACGAACTCACTTTGGCTGGGCTGCGGCTGCTACTTATAGCCAGCAGCCGCAGTTGCCAGCCAATCAGAGTGCAGGATTTTCCCGCACTTTTTAAACCAATCATTTCTTACATTTTACAAGAACAGTTCAAACTAAACCAATGACTTTAAACCTGCATACATAACAGAAAGAAAGAAGAGGAAGACCAACACAAGGTAGATGGGCCCATCTACAGTTGGGATAGGTAGTCCATTGGAAGATTTGAAGGAACTGCTTGGGGCAGGTCATTCTGGAAAAAAAAAGAGTTGATACCAACTTGATGGCACATAATCACTGAGAAAAATGCAGAGGCATGGCCTCTATATCACTGAAAGTTACAGTGGAGACAGCTGAATATGTTTATTATCAAGCTAGCTTGGAGCCCCATGAAGTTTGTCACCAAATCACCACCTCTGCAGATGATCTGGAGAACCAAGTTAGACAGGGTGCTGCAGCCCTCCTGATGGCAGAAGCAAAAATATCCTCTTTCTCTCTCATTTTGCTCCACTTCTGCTTCTGCCTCTGCTCTTTGCTTGTGTCCACCCCCAGCATTTCTGAATCCACCTGGCTTCTTCTCAGCAGTATTCAATAATTCATATGCTGTTTGGAGCTGTTTGCAAGCTGTCCTTAATTTTTGAGATGATCTTGGTTTTGACGAGTGGCCTCTCCCTGCTTGTCTCTTTTCATAGCCCTATCTGCTCTGTGGCAAGAATGCAGGGGATTCTGAAGAACACAAGGGGATAAGAGAGAAAGCCTTGTGTACTAGGTCACTCCATTTTGTAACCTGGAAGCATGTTATCACCATTCGTTTTAGCCTTTGATTAGGGTTGGTTTCTTATTCTGGGAAAACCCAAACTCTTCTTTATTGCACGAATACACTTAAGACAGCTCTGGGGGTGGGGGGGGAATTTTCCTTTTCCCACTCTACATGCAAAAAAGTACTGAAAAATAGCAATAGCAATAGCACTTACTTATATATCGCCCAATAGTGCTTCATAGCACTCTGGGCAGTTTATGGAGTCAGCATATTATTGCCCCCAACAATCTGGGTCCTTATTTTACTGGCTTTAGAAGGCTGACAACCTTGAGCCGGTAAGGATTGAACTCCTGTTTTTGTGGGCAGAATTAGCCTGCAATACTGCATTCTAACTACCATGCAACCACACCACCGTAGTGCAACCATACTAAACACTTTCCAAACTAATCTTTTTTTTTAAACAAATATTTATTTCACAAAACTTGTACCTCACTTCATTCCACTCACCCTGGGCAGCTTGCATTAAAACTCATGTATCTTATTACTTATAGATTTGAAATCTCTTTCTGGTTGTTAGAGGTTATATTAGACCACTAGCTGTGCCCTTCCAGAAAATATAAAGACAGAAGGTCTTTCTATGCTATATAATTGAATTGTATATAGGATTATATTAAATTTATCAGATTAAGTTTACCAGATTTACAGCAGATGAGCAAAGAAAATATGCTGACCTTGACAATTCAGATGTAGCAACGTCTTTCAGTCTTGTACCATCCTGGTGTGTTGGAACAGCAATTCCCAGAATTCTGAGCCATAATAGCTTTTGACTGGGAAGTCTGGGAGCTGTAGTCTTTAACGCCCTCCTGAACTAGCATTCTCTTTCACCTGGATGTAATCTGAACTAAAACCCATTCACCTTCCAGCTTATTCCTGTCTGATCTTTGTGAGGAGGAAACTTAATTTGTAGTAATTTCTATTTGCTGGATCACGAGTCACACTAGGGCTGTAATGCAGCATGAAGGAACAGGACTTTTAAGATATATGTAGAACAGAGGTGTCAAACTTGATTTCATTGAGTTTGACACCCCTGTTCTACATATATCTTAATATATTATATATCTTAATATATCTACATATATCTTAATATATCTCATTGAGGACTGCATCAGGGTTGTGTTTGACCTCCGGGGGCCAAGGTGGGCGTGGCCAGCTTAAAGTCACTCAGGTTGGGGGAGCCTGTGGTAGCCGGCACTCTGCCAGTAAAAAAACCAGCCCCAAGCTCCTTTTCAGCTGGGACGGCCTCTTGCAACCCTCTGCCAGCAAAAACAGACCTCGGAGGGGCTGCATATGGCCCTCATCGGCTCTGTTTTTTACTGGCAGAGGCACCCGGGCCGGTCCTTCACTGTTTCCAGGGCGGCCCCGCAGGCCAGATCTAAGCACCACATAGGCTGGATCTGGCCTGTGGGCCTTGAGTGACATCCCTGATATAGAAGAAAGAAATTTCAGCAAGTGTTTGACGAATACAATTTCCAGAATTCCACTGGATGTGCCCACTGCACAAAATCATAGCTTGCTTAACTAAGGGTCTTGCAAAATCATCGTTACAAACACACCATGCCACCATTTGCAAATCACAGTGTTCTGTCTTCAGCAACTGCAGAGCCAACCCACGGTAAGGTTTAGTGTGATATTTGAACCCAGTACACTGCTCTGCAATTAAGGAGGCTCTTCCCTTTTTGTAGGACTACAGTACACTTCCAGTCCAATCCTGTTGCATTACTAACTAAGCTGTTCAATACAATAGTATGCCCTTCCCTAAAACTTGTGGATAGAAGGAAGCCGGGGGACTGTTTGGATATCAACAGGAAGATACAAGGGTTGGTTTTGCTAAGTACATATGATGGTGCTAAGCAAGTCTTTGTGGCATCTGTCAAAGCTTTTGAGAGTCCCAGGAAGCATGCAGGCTGATAGTGCTGCCTGGATCTGTGCGCTATTTTTATATCTAGCAAATGCTTTGTCAGAGGACAGCATCCGGAGATACTGAGCCTTTTGAAATACCAGCTTGCAAAGTGACAAGATGGTCAATGGCTCCCAGGCCAGTTGAGCAAAATAAAGGGGAGTTTGTGCCTATTCAGACCTCCAATTTGGGGGTCACGGTAAAACGTTTGTTTGCTAAGCACCAGTGGAATCCTTGCATCCTGTAATAGGAAAACAGCCCTTCCTCTCCTACCCAAGTCTTACAGAGTTGACTACTTAGACTGATCACAGCCTGCATCTACATTGTTATATCTCCTTCTCAAATAGCTCCAATTATTTTTAGGAACCACAAAGACTTTTACGTCCACCCTAATTTTTGATGCTTTTTTTGAAATTTCCGTCACCTAATTTTTGATGCTTTTTGAAAATTTCCGTTGTAACTTGGCTTAGCTTCAATGTTCTGGATCAATTCACTTACTATCTATTTTTGAGATATTTTATTTTCTAAAAAGACCTAGGACTTCTAGGCCAGTGATAGAGAATTTTATGACAGTGTGTCAAAGGTGACACGTCACAACATTTTGGAGGACACACCAGCGTTCACCAACACTTGAGAACCACTATTCTCAAAAAGCTCAACCAAAAATGAGCTTGCTTTAGAATTTTAAAAGTAGATTTTATAGAAAAAAATTTCCTTCAGTTAAGCTGGTGATTCATGAACTCCACCAAGTAGTTTTCTTATCAGCAATACAAACATATTAGAATTGCCATCCCCCCGATGCTTTAAAAATAATTTTAACACATTAATTTTATTGATAGATGCAATTACTGTAACAACTTTGGGGTTGTCTGGTAGTTCTCCATCCAAGTACTAATCAATCAATTCTTAAATTTCTAGGGGTCGCAAAGTCATCAAGATCACATGCTTGCACATATAACTCCATGTCCCCAAAAAAAAAACTATTCTAAGTAGGCACAGACCTATATGCACAGACCTTTTATAACTGATAACAGTTCTTCTAAGACTTTGGATGGTAGGAACATAAACCTAGTGTCAGAAGGATCAAATTCTTCTTTTCCCTGGTTTGTTCAAGCTGAGAATTTTAATAAAGTCATCAGATGATCAATGGAGGCAAAGATATATTATTTTCACCCAAAGTTGTCAAGTTGATTAGTGGAGACAAAGGTGTTACATTTATTCATCCAAAGTTGTAAAATTGCTTTGAGTAGGTGACTGTAAAGGAATACCTCTACATTTCCCTTTGATAGATCTTAAAGATTTATAGCCAATCATTATCAATGGAATGGAATGCATGCCTTATAAAAAAAAATGTTTTTTATCTTAGAAGGAAAGCAGGGGCTTTTATTTAGTTAACCAATTGTCTCCTTATCTAGAGCTAAAATATATGTTTTGTGTGCATAAATATATGACTTTCTTTACATGAGTTTTGCTACATCATGGTCATTTCATTTATGCTGTCAGAGCCAGCTTTTACAGAATTTAAACTTTTGTAAATGTATCAGAAAAATATTCCAGGCCTAGGATTTCATGTGAAAGAACCTGTGAACTGGAACTTCCGTGTCATCATTGCCCAGTCCTTCTGAAAAAACAGCATCTTCAAAAAAAAATTCCATTATCATATCTTATCAACCAACTAACCCTTTCCCTAAGAATACTGTACCATCATTAAAATTATAGATTGATACAAGGTGTATCCATACAATAAAAGGAATTTGGGACAGTTTTTTAAAGGTTTGTTGGTATCCCATTTTACAAAAAGTCTAAAGCTTTACTCTTGAACAAGGTCAGATTAAACTGCTCCAAAAGTGTGCATTCACATGCATGCACGTGCACGCATGCTGTACAGATACAGCCACACATATACAATTTATATCCTGATGCCATCTGTGGACAAATCACATGATGAGGAACAAATGAGAAAATACCTTTTACTCTCATTAAAGGTCTCTGCTGCTCAAACCCAGTATTTGCCCATAAGAATGGGAAGAGCTAATGGACAGAAAAATGGAGAATGTTCTTTGGCCAAGAGGTATTTTTGGTAAGGATTCTTTTGCCAGCTACCATTCTGAGTTCAGCATCATAGCCATCCCTAAATCGAAGTGGGAAACAGGAGAGAAAAGTTGGTGCTTGGTCTGTAGGAAGTTGGCACCCAACTCTCCTAGAAAAATGAAGTATTCTGGTAGATATTTAAAAGGCAGAATATTTCTTCTAAAAAGAGTAGAACCCCAGAAGCAGAATCTCACCCCCACCTTTGTTAATGGGTGGGCCATTAAGGCCTGAGCCAGAATACTTTACATAAGAAAGGTCTCCAGGTAAAGCTATAGCAATTGCCAAAAGCCCTTTTAAGGGCATAGATCATCCAGCAAGGGTCAACCAAGCTTGGAACTCAGGACAGCCTACAGAGTTGCCCCTCATGGGAGTCTGACAACCAATTAGAAACAAGCTTCAATTCAAATCCCAACAAAGGTTATAAAACCCAGATACTCTCAGCACCTCAGCCCTTTTTTCTTGATCTCCTTCAAGCATGTGATCATCTTTCTCTGGAGCTCCAGACCATGTGGTCCTGTTCACCATTAAACTTTCCAAGCAGCCTCCATGTTTCCAGTGTCTTTTTCCCCACTTGGAACTGAACCCAGAAGGATATTTCTTTCAACAATTGGCACCCAAGCAGATGGGACTCCAAGCTAACCTAACCAATGGACTAGGCCCAGGTAAGATTCCCTTGCCGGCAAACAGACCCATTGAGTCTGTGGGTGGGTTTTCCTGGACCTGGGCCAGTTGGAACAAAGGTTTTAAAGGGGTTTTGAGTGTTGAGCTCAAAGGCTGCTTGGAAAGAAGGTGAGTACCTCCAAATTCTAAATTTAAAGCACAGAAAAATGTGGGAAATGTGTGTATGCCTTTGTGTGTGTGTGAGAAAGAGATCTTTCTTCCTCTGTGTGTTCTACCAAGAGAGCTAGTATCAATTATATTACTGTTTATAACAATAATATTCATGCTGTTTGTTTAACCAACTTATGTATTACTTATATCACAAATCCTTTCATATATTTCCTTTTTTCCCTGTTTGTCTGCTAGCCATTGATGAGTCCCAAGAAAAAATTTTTTTCTAGTTTTATTGGTATTGCTTGGAATAAATATAGTAATCTTGGCAGGATATTCAATTTTATGGTAGCTACTCTTTCCATCAATGATAGTTGTAGATTTTTCCACTTAACCAAATTTGTTTCATTTGTTGGCCAATTTATAACTTTCTTGACTATCTGTATACCTATTTTCCTTGTTAGTTCCTTTTCTATATATCTGTAAACAATTATTTTGATTTTTTTTACCTTTCAGTCCTGCAACTTCACCATACTCTTCTATTTTCCTAAGTAGTTTGAGTCCATTTTATTGTGGGTCTTCCAAGATAAAGAGCAAATCTTCTACAAATGCCTATAATTTATATTGTTCCCTTTTTATTTCCATAGCTTTAATTTCTATCTCTTGTCTAATATCTATATTTAGCAATTCTAATATCAATATGAATAGTACAGGAGATAGTGGACATCCTTTTCTTGTGCCTTTTATATTAAAATTCTCTGTCCTACTTCCATTTTCTATCACCTTTGCCATTTGTTTATGGCAAATTGCCTTTAAAGTTAAAATTATTGTCATGGTGTTTTAATCTATTTCTTAGGCAAAAAAAGCCATTTTGATCTGAATATATAAATTCATTTAGAAATTTTTACTCTCTCTGCCATTATTGAAGCATATGTTTTATAGTCAGTGTTCAGTCAAGATATGAGCCTATAGTTTTTATCTGCATTAAATCTGAATCTTTTGGAATCAAAGTAATATTTGCTTTCATCCACGAATTTGGTACCTTTGCATCAATCAATACTTCATTATGGACTTCTAACATTGATGGGCCTAAAGTATCTTGTAACCATTTGTAAAATTCTGCCTGCAGCCCAACTGGTCCTGGTGTTTTATTATTCTTTTGTCTCTTGATCACTTCTGATAATTCCATCATTGATATTCATTCATTTAACATAGTTTTACCTTTTCTGGTACTTTAGGTAATTCCGCTTTTTCCAAATATTGTTTAATTTTCTCTTCTGAAACTTTTCTTGCTCATAGCTTTTCATAACAATCTTGAATTATCATTTTTATTCTCATTTTGGTAGTATAAAGTTCCTTTCTCATCTTCTGGCTTATTTGCATTCTAATCCTTGGCCATTTTTTTAAAAAATACCTTTTATTAAATATTTCCCAACAATACTGGTTTCACATCTTTCTTTTAACTCTAATGTCAGCCTGTCCATCTCCACGCAGTTCAAAATCTTTCTTATCACTGTCCCCTCAGATGGTATATTATCCTGTTTCCAGTACTGTGCATACACAATTCTGGCGCAGTTATTATATGTAAAATGATATATTTGTCTTAGCACAATCTCCCCTTAGATATAACTCTTTATTGGCCAAGCGTGATTTGACTTACAAGGAAGTTGTCTTTGGTGCATATGCTCTCAGTCTACATAAAAGGAAAGATACATTCATTAAGAATCAAGAATCATAACGTACAACACTTAATGATAGTCATAGGGTACAATAAGCAATCAAATTATACTAGGAAGCAGTGAATGTAAATCGTAAGGATACAAGCGACAAAGTTACAACATACAGTCACAAGTGGGAGGGGATGGGTGATGGGGAGTGATGAGAAGATTAATAGTAATAGTAGTGCAGACTTTGTAAATGGTTGGACGGTGTTGAGGAAATTATTTGTTTAGCAGATTGATGGCGTTCAGGGAAAAACTGTCCTTGTGTCTACTTGTTCTAGTGTGGAGTGCTCTATAGAGTCGTTTTGAGGGTTTTATTATTCTCAATTAAAAAAAAAGTTCCTGTCTGAAAAGAAAAGTTATGTTTAACAGTTTCAGAGCACAGGACCTTTTGTTAGAGAAGGAGGAAGAGTGTGTGTGTGTGCGGCTACACCCTTGGACAGCAGCTGGATCTCATTCCTTTGTTTGGCCTCTAGCCGCCCTCTTGTCTGTTGCTAGCTCTACAGAGCCATGACCATCAGGACAGGAAAAGCAAGGAGAGGTCATCAGAATGTGAGACCTTCTGTATATAAGAGGAAAAGCCGAGCTGGTTATGATTGAAGGGAGGGAAGAAAAATTTGGTTTTTTTGTCCAGTGTATCCCAAAAGCAAACCCCAGGGGTTTAAGTAGTTGTGTAATTTGGATGCTAAATCGAGTACCAGTACTTGCTTACAAAAAAGCAAGTTTTCCCGGATTTGAGCTCTTCCAAATCCGCTAAACGTGGGCCTGAAGGAAAGAGGCACGGAGTACCAGTACTTATCTGCGGGGGCAGAGAGTCTCACGGGCTGTTTTTTTGGGGAGAGGAAAGAAGTCTGCACAGGCAGCATACCCCCAGTCCGAAAACCTTGGCGGAAAGAGAGAGAGAGAGAGAGAGTCTCTCGTGGTTTTTTTTAAAAAGGGGAGCGCGCATACTTTGTGAAATATTCTGTAGAATAGAGAGAGTTTTTTAAGTGTCTCATTTCGTTGCATAAGGTGCAACGACCAAAGTCTCCCTCAGACACCTTTTTTTTTTCTTGCTCTTGAAGTTCTTGTGTCTGAAACTGGTCGCTGACCCGACTAAGCCAAAGTGTGAAACCCCACATCGGACGGGAAACATGGGAAGCGGTAGTTCGAGGGTCCTGAATGGAATGGAACCCCCCTGGGAGAGCTATTGGAGGCTTGGGATGAGCGGCAGATGCCGACCCTAGCTGGCATGAGCAAGAAAAACCAAAATGTATAGATAGGGAATGGGCTTTGCTGAGGGATACAGGAAGACCAATGTGCTAAATAAAGGTACTTAAAAAGGGCAAAATATAAAAACAGGATCACATGGGATTTTTTTTTAAATTCTTTCTTTCTGTGTCTCTTTCTCTATCTTCTATGCTACCACGTGGTTTGTTCCTTAAGATTTATGCCTTCCCCAATTTAACTGAGAGATTTATTGTGGGAATGATCAGTGTGTGTGTGTAAACCTCAGAGTTTTGTTTTCCTCTGTGTCTTTGTGTGTGGGTATGTGTGCGCCGCACGTGTGTGTGTCTAAGACTTTGTGTGTCCTAGAGGTAACTGTTGCAACTGTTAAGTGTCTCTGATCCATTCGGATATTAATTTTAAATTGTTAAGAATTAAAAACACCGAGAGATTGTCTTCTCCCAGTCTGATCTGGCCAATCAGACTGGATGAGGAACAGAGTTAAATTTTCTCTCCTCTCTGTGCTTTTAAGAAAACCCTAGGTTATTAACGAATGTTCTAAGTTCATTACAAGAAAAGTTTCATCCTTGCATTTACTATGTGTTTAAATGATTTTACCTGTTCATCCTTTTCCTGAAGCATTTGAATCCAGTTTTTCCTTTCTCATCTGCTGTGTCTCCACTTTGTTGAAACTGATTTATCTGTTTAGTAACTGCAATACTGATGTGTTATTTTTCTTTCTCCTGAAACCATACCTGCAAGCCATCTCCAAACCCCTCTCTAATCCTTTTATAATGCCTTTCCTGGTAGAATTACCAGCAAAAGGGGAAGGGACCCCTTGTTCTTTGTCTTTCAGCCCTGCCACATGTGGAAGCAGATGCTACTCCCTAGAGACATTCTATCCATTGGAACCAGTAACTGGGTTTGGATCCAGCCTCCACTGAAGGTCATTACAACAAACCAGAGTGGGGCAGACCTTCCCAAGCCTGACTGACCACCCATACCACCAGGCCAAGCCTATGCCATCCAGAGACATGAAGGAAAGGATCCTGAGATGGACCAGTAAAAGACTAAAAGACTCTTTTCAATCCCCAGAAGACAGTTAGAAAGACTATGGGGAGGGTGGAAATTCATTGTAACTGAAAATTCATTGTAATGTGAAACCCATTGTAATGTTTTCTTTCTTGTATCATTTATATTGTAACCAATTTGATGTACCCATGATTGTATTTGAGAGTAGCTGGCCCAGCAAGTTCTGAACACCTTATACTTCTGTCTGGTGGGAGGGAAATTGTCCAGCATGTTTGTATTATCTGTATTGTAAACCTAGCTGCATACACAGGCACATACACAGAGACACCCATTTAGAATTAGATAGGTTATCTTTTTCACCTGCTTCCACACAAAGCTGTCCCTTGCTTCTTTTAAAAAGAAAATGTTTTTTGTTTTGTTTTGTTTTTATTTTGCTGCTCTGAGGCACTAAGGCCCAAGCAAAACTCCTTTCTAATTCCATGGGGAGGGGCACCTCCCTCAGGCAATTTCTGAAGAGATAGCAGAAAAGAGATCTCCAAACCCCAAGTCCTGACTGTGACTCACAAATGATGCTGCCCAGTTGTCCAGTAAAGCAAGATATGTTGCACTGGGGGCCTCATGAGTACAAGTCCCAGGGCTCATTGTGTGTAACTTTAAAAATACTAAATAGCCTGGATTGCACACTGGCTAATCTCAATTTGGCCTCACAAACCCTGGAAACTAAGAGCTAGGCAGGTAGTAACCATAACCTTGAAATGGGCAGCCTGTAATTTAAAGGCTGTGAAGAATGTAGAGGCTTGTGCTTATAACCTGACTGTAAGCTCACAAAAAGTACATCAAAACACCTGAAAATTAATTGGCATGAAAAAATTGGATACTGTTTTGAAAAAAAAAAAAAACCAGGAGTTTTCCCAGACTTTGAAAGCTTTTGGGAGCCACTGAAGGAATCCTTTTCTGTTGCTTTTTTTTCCAATGCCTTTCCTTTGCATCAGAAAAAATTAAAAGCACCCATCAAGTCTCCCTGATCTGATCACCTTTTATCTTTTGTCAAAACTCTCACGTGTTTTGAAAAAAAAAAATGAGGGATTGTAGGAAGTTGGCACCCAACTCTCCTAGAAAAATGAAGTATTCTGGTAGATATTTAAAAGGCAGAATATTTCTTCTAAAAAGAGTAGAACCCCAGAAGCAGAATCTCACCCCCACCTTTGTTAATGGGTGGGCCATTAAGGCCTGAGCCAGAATACTTTACATAAGAAAGGTCTCCAGGTAAAGCTATAGCAATTGCCAAAAGCCCTTTTAAGGGCATAGATCATCCAGCGGGGTCAACCAAGCTTGGAACTCAGGACAGCCTACAGAGTTGCCCCTCATGGGAGTCTGACAACCAATTAGAAACAAGCTTCAATTCAAATCCCAACAAAGGTTATAAAACCCAGATACTCTCAGCACCTCAGCCCTTTTTTCTTGATCTCCTTCAAGCATGTGATCATCTTTCTCTGGAGCTCCAGACCATGTGGTCCTGTTCACCATTAAACTTTCCAAGCAGCCTCCATGTTTCCAGTGTCTTTTTCCCCACTTGGAACTGAACCCAGAAGGATATTTCTTTCAACAGGTCCTTTCCACCTCTCGATCCAGAAGTGAAAAGAGTGGACTGCACTCTCCCCCAAATGTCAAAAGTGGGAGAAGGCTTTGGCAGCCCCACAACCTTCTCCTCTCTTCTTCTTTCTTGTTCCCCCTTTTTTCTTCAGACAACAAAGAGGCTTCTTACATCCCCAGGGTGTTCTTGGCGTCTGAGAACATCCATTAACAGGCATTCTGGTCTCCCCCACCGCTCCTCTGGTCCTTCAAGGGGAGTGTTTCCTTATTTATGAAGCCACTCTGAAGCAGCCAAATGGAAGGATTCCCCAGCATACAGATACTCCCACTCCTCCCTCCCTCCACCTTCCAAGTTGAGTGCCTGCTTAGAAGGGGAAATGGGGGGGGCAGGAGCTGATCTTGCAAAAGCATTTCAGAGAAATGCTCCTCAAGCTTTTATTTCTTTAGGGCAAGCAGTCCTCTGCAGTGCAGGAGGAGGGGCAAGGGAGAAGAGGTGTAAATGGGGAGAGATGAAAACTACTCTGTGTGGGAGGCATGGCCTTGGCCCCTGTTGGCAAGGCGGGGTGGATGGGTGTGGGTATCTCTTTCTTGCACTACAGTTGCAGGAGGCAAATCTTTGCAAACAGATCTTGGGCTTTTGGAATTAAATCTGTTTTCAAGCAGGATACTGAAAGATGCTAATCAGGGGCCACGCTCAAAAAAGGATGGTCCAGGGAACTGGGGGATGAAGTCAATGAACCCATGACCCATAAATTAGTCTTGAATCCATTTATGCATTCCAAGAGATCAGGGATTCCAACTTCACTAGGACTGAACAGCTGTTGAATAAATACCCTCAATGGCAAGAAGCAAAAGTGTTTTCAGAGATCAAACCAAGAAAGCCCATTGCCTTCTGAAAGGGACAAACATGACCTGTGTGACTGAGAATCTCCATAGACATTTAGGCCTGCATGTAGGTTTTCCTTCAATTGCAACAGTGCAATATAGTTTTTTTTTCTAAAAAAAATATTTATATCAAATGTTTGAATGACCAAATATCAGGACCTAGCAAAGGGAATTTGCAGACAAAAGGGAATCAGCAATTGGCAGGAGTCCTATGGACTTGGAAAAAACTGAGTCCACCCCAGGCTCATGAATAAAAAATGAAAGAGAAAAACTCACTCAGGTTAACTTCTAATGACTACATCCATATCACTCTCTTGGCAACAATACAGATATGGTTTATCTTTGTCTTCTTCCACAATGCTTTTTTATTCCTTTCAACTCCCTAGAATGTTGAAAGCAAAGTATGTAAAAGGAATTAAGGTTCTGCCTATCGGTCTGTCTTGTCTGTCCGTCTATCAGCAGGGTAATTCTGAAAATCAAACGGAATAGTCCAGATGATTCTGAAAAGGGGCCAGATCTGGCTGGGGGCTATAGTGAAAAACATTCCAGAAAAAAAGTTCTCCAATCCATCCTATAGGAGCAGCAGTTGGGGAATGGCTTGGAGTGTTGTTGATTGCTTTGTTCTAAGCCAGGGCTCCCCAAACTTGGCAACTTTAAGACTTGTGGACTTCAGCTCCCTATGCTGTGCTGTGCTCCCTATGCTATGCTGGCTGGAGAATTCTGAGAATTGAAGTTCACAAGTCTTAAAGTTGCCAAGTTTGGATACCTTTGTTCTAAGCCCTCCGACCTCAACCCTGGTCTTGAGACACAGAGTGACCCACACAAATAAAATGCAGCAAGAGATAAGAAGCACACGTGCACACATATATGCAAAAGAAAAGATTTTTAAAAAATGTTGGCAAAAGGGTTGGAAAGAATATCTGCATGTGTTTGCTGCTTTATTGACTCCTCAATCTAGCCTGGAGTTTCCTAATAATCTCATCTAAATACAAACCATGGTTACTACTTAGTCAACACTGCTGAACTTTTGAGATTGGCTGGGTATTTTATTTTATCTCAGAAGAACAATTAAGTTTTCTTATTAGGGGAAAATTCACTCGGTGAGAAAAAAAGAGGAAACTACAGGGTTTTCTGAGCCAAAGAATTTGTGAAAGTGACGCATGAAGCAGATGAAGAAGGCAAAGCATCTGAAATAGGCGGAGGCAAAACTGTTGAGAAATATTACGAAAAGAAGAAAACAGGCCTGAGTCCTTCAAATTCTTTTTGGCAAGTTCAAGGGACAAATGCAATGCTGAGCACAGGTCAGTGTGAAGATAGCACCTGTTAGGAACACTTTAAATCAAGTGTCTCTTTTTCCAGGGTCATGCAGGAGAAACACCTTTTGTTTAAAGGTGTTTCCAATTCGTGCTACATTCTCACATCTTCCTACACATCACATTTTGCCCCTCAAATCCAGCTTCCTGCATAAATCAGCTAAATAACCTTTTGGTCTGATCTCACCAGCTGGGCTCTTCTTGGGGTTGGATCCTTCTGGGAGTGGAAAGAAAACAAGGAAAAGCAGACTGTTTTCAGTAAAAAGGAATGAAAAATATAAGACAAGGCATTCACATACAGATATGTAATGCTTCTAAGACTCAGGATGCAAGTGTCAACTCGTAAAGCATTCCTGGCCTGGTTTAATTAGGGCATCTGTCGGAACCCTGACAGCAAGATCGGGGACGCAAGATTGGGGATAGGCGCCGCACATTTGGAAGAACCCAATAATCCCACAAAGATTACACAAACATGTTTGGCCAGAAATGTTTTGCTGCTTGAGATTCAAGTCAAGTCACAGAAGGCCAGCCAGATTTGCTGCGTGGAAGTGGCTGTCTGTGGCAGAGGTCTTACAGCCTGGTGGACACATCTGGAATTCTGAAATCATGTTGTGGATGCCAAGAGCACCTGGGGCAAGAGTAAAAAAAAAGTTAACAAGGTGTCCAATAGATTGTGTGGTTGCATCCACCACCTCAACTTTCCAATTTTCCTGTTGGTTTCTCTCATAAAAAAATTGCCCTACTGAATTTTGTATTTGCAGAATGGCTGCCAGGAAGAATGTGGCTGGCCGAAACATTAATTTACTGGAAGACAAGCAGGCAGGATTACTTCCAGCAACCCCTTTCTAGCTCTCAGAGATGCTCTTGACCTCTCTATCTTATGCTGTCCTCCCTCCCCTCCGTGTGTTACTTGATTCTTGGTGACTGAATATTATCACACTGACTGAAGGTAATCATATCCTGGTTTGCCCGGAGGACAGGATGAAAAGAAGATACATTCCAGCAATTTGAGAAAAGCAGATATGGCTCAAAAGATCTCGATTGCTGGTCTGATAGGTTTGCCATTTCAGTACTTGCTGGCGAAAATAGCGATTTTCAAAATCAAAGAGATCCTCTCAAAAGATTTCATCTTTTCTTAGACTTAATTTCAGTCCTTCTCTGAAGACCAATTGCTCCACTGCATCATCCTTCCCAGCAGCCACTCTGGTCAGCCTGAAGATCCAGGAAACAAGCTGCAGAGAGAACAAACACCACTTCGGGAAACTATTCCTTCCAGAAGCCATAATCCTGAAGGGTCTTTCTTCCAGCTTTCTTATAGGCTCAGAATTGTCAGTGAGTAGCATGGATAAATCTGTAGTGCTTAAAGAGGATGCACAGCTGACTTTGGATGACACATGGGGTCCTATAAGAGCCTACCAGCTAATGAGGTATTTCTGCATGGTGTCATAAGGCAAAGAGCAGCAGTAGAAAGCATACCTGAGAATCAGAAAGGATTCACTGGGGAAAAATCCTGCCTGTTTGCCTTCTAGTAAATAGGTGTTTGCAGCTGGCCATATTCTTCCTGGTAGCCAGGTACACAATTTGCTAGTGGCCCTGATTTTGGAAACTGCACACCCCTTGCAGAAGATGCGAGCTGGGATTCACAGCTGCCTTATGAAGTAGGTTGAATTCACGAGGAAGTTGGAGGTGTGGGGTGGGTGGGTACAGTGATCTGTGCTGCTTCATCCAGCAAAGACGCGAGCCACTTCTGCATCTTTCCACAATCCAGCATCTTCCTGCTCAACGAGGCAATGTGCCATGGCCTCTAGGGCTGAATTGGAAATGAGGAGGAGGACTGGAAGGAATAATCCAGAGCCTGGGTTGGGGCTGGGGCGTGTGGAACGGCAAACCCAAACCCCAAAACTAATTCAAGAGAGGCAGAGTGAACTGGGCCCAGGTAATTGGCAGATTCAAGCAGGCAGATGGCCTTGGCTACCACTGTGGCTCACAGCTTCTTCAGCAGCAGAGAACCCAAACAGATGCACTGCTCTGCCTTTCCAGTTTGTTCACCAGGACAACACCCAAGGCTTATGTATTGCAATGCCCTTAGTCAAATAAAGTCATTTGAGGGAACAGCTCCCCACAAAACAAACAGTTTAGCTGCACAAAATGCTGAAGCTGCTAAATTCTTTGTCTGCCACTCATGCTCCAGCTCCTGGTATTATTGTCCTCTCACAAATCTGGAACATCCAGCTGCTGGTGTCACCTCCAGATGTGTTGCCCCTTCACTCCCAGTTACTGCCACGCAGGATGGGGACAATTGCAGCCCAAAACACCCAAAGGGCAGAAGGTCAGAACAGTTGTTTCTGCACCCTCCCTTCTTTCCTATCAAATTGTGCCAGGATAGTGACAAAGCTAATTGCTCTCTCTCTCTCTCACACACACACACACACACACACACCGCCCCAAAGGCAACAGTATAGAGACTTTGCTTGTGTAGCTAAGCTTTCCACTTAGATCCACTTGTCTCACATCTGCTGCTCTGTCAAGAGTCAGAGGAGTACCATGGCTCCTATTCTTGTCCACCTTTCTCAAATCTAGCTGTTCCAAGGGCCAAGAATCCCACCTGGTTTCAAAACCAGCTTCTGAGACAAGCCAGGAAAGGGAGGGAGCCTAGCAGAAAAGAGGTTGAAGGAATGGATGCTGAAGGCAAGGGGGAATTATAAGGG